>JAOXXN010000065.1:9825480-9838481 GCA_026770055.1 Myrmophylax atrothorax | reverse complement strand
ATGAGTACAGCACATAAACAGCCTTAACAGAGGATTTTATAAGGGCTGATATGAAATTTATCATCTTGAACAAGAATGAGAGGTTATAGTCCTCAGCAGAGAACTTTTGTCTATTGTAAAGGAGTTGGTAAATATTTCTCTACTAATTTTCAATAATTTTGAACACCCTCCAGACATCTCTTCTTTCCTGGAGAATGAATCAATGCTGAAGATAGATGGCATGCTTGGATTCTGCAGGAGAGAATCAAAATTTTTGGCTCACTCTTCACATAGTACAAAGTTCCTTGCTTGGCATTCAGAAACAGATCCCAAAGTTGTTAATTGTCCTAAAACAGGCTGTGTAAAGCACTTTGTGACACAAACAACGTGACTACTGCAAGCATTGATACTTACTCTTTGCTTATTTCCAGGTACCCTTTTCAGAATAAACATTTCATAAGAGAGTTTTTGAATTACTCTGTCATGGAGCTGAACATTATTGACATAAGAACACCCACCTAACTCAGAATCTCTGATGTAACTTCTCTCCCACAGTTTGGCTTTTATTAATAAGGAATGAAAATTAACAGGTACCATGCAAATGCAAGTGAAGCTCGCTCACGTTTCCCACATAGCTCCAATTTTGACCATCTTCTAGGAGCTCATTTCAATTATGTCATTAATTTTGAACTTAAAATTAAATTTTAAAACCGTATGTCCTAATCTGGTAGCGCATATTTACAAACTTAGTTCACATAAAATATTCCCACCCTTTGTTATATGCTTCCTCTTCTATCTTGGCTTTAGTTTCAGGACTGATCTCTTCCAACCCACTCTGTGCCAGCACAGGAGGAGAGGTTTCACAATCAGGTTCTCCATTAGACTTTCCACTGCCAAGACAAAAGAAACACAAATAGAAAACAATGCCACTGAAATGTGTTGTATTTGCAGTACACAACAACATTGTGAGCTGTCTTTTTTAACATACACTGGGGAAATTAAATGTCTTTCAAATAAAAAAAAAGTCAAGAAAAATATTAGTTTCAAAATGTAATTTAAGAACAGTAACTATAATATTTCTGAAGTAATATGACTTGCATTTTGCTTCTTTAAAAAAAGACAAAAAAATGTGCATTTGTTTCATGGCTCATCCATGGGGTTTATTTGCTATTCTTGAAAACATTTCCCTCAACTTTCTAAAAATCGTCTTGGAAATTGTAACCTGCTACACAAGAGAAAAGTAAAGAAATAATATCAAACACCAATTTAACAAAACATTGGTTTTATTTGCCTTTTAGGTACTCCCCTCTGCTGACTTTATATGCAGAATTGATGCACAGGTTAAAAAAACACAAACACATACATTGCTTTTGTAACTAAAACTTGTCTTAAATGAAAGCTTTGAGCAGCTAGCGTAAAGTTAAGCCATTTTATATTGCTCTCTTCCTGCACTGATCTCCTATCCTTATTTATTTGATCTGTGGCAAAGAGTTTAAGTGATTGAGACACAACTTAGCCAATCTATCAAAGTTTAATAAGCTCAACAGTGGAACCCATTTCAAATTCCATCATCTAACCCATTTGGTAGGCCTTATTTTTCTGGCACTAAAATTGACACCATCTGTGGGTAAGGGATTTTCTCTCAAGAAGTCATATTAACAGCACACATTATTTTCACTTGGGCTTTAAATAAATCATGATTGTAAGCTTGAAGTGCTTAAACATACAAAACTGTGCTGGACTATGTAATTTTACACTGCTCTGACAGTTGGTCCATGCACAGATTCTTATGCTCAAACTTGAATTTCAAGTTCTACCTCTGTTATTTGATAACATGATTTGTTTTCTGAAGACCCAGTGTGAAATACTGATAAGGTTTTTTGGCTGTTGTTTTTAGTCCCAGAGTCTCTGTACAGTTTCAAAAGATGGTCTAGATCTTCCAGAGTTCTGGCAAGGCAGAACACAAACTTCTACTACAGGGATAGTCAAATTAAGGTATATTCATGCCCTGGGTTGTTCATGGCCAACTTCAGATGAAGAATTAATTTCTTGCAGGAAATACATAAAAAAAGTTGTGTGTGCTATATATATTACTCTTAGTTTTCTCAAGCTTTGAAGGCAGCAGTTTAAATGCATAATATGATGCATTTTTTATTTGCTGAGTTCTAACGATCACAGCAGGCTCAGTTTAGTTCTGAGGTATTGCTTGTAAACTCCTTGAACATGAAAACAAAAACAATGGGATGGTGACACAGTAAAATACAGTTACCAGATCATTAACCAGCCTAAACTAATACTGTGTCAGTGATTTCAATACCTTATGCCTTGGCTTAGGAAAGATAGAAATGATACAATTACCATTTAGCATTAGGATTTAATAGGTAATGAGATGACCTGGACAACTCACTTTTCTAGAAGTGCTGGCAGAGCAGGGGTGGATGTCAGGTTGCTTCTTCCATTACTAGGTGATTCAGACTGTAAGCAAAACACAGCAATAAATGTCATACCCATTCATTAATTTCAAATGAGTGTTCAATAAAATGCAAGTCCCTGTGTTGCTTAGGTTTCCTTCCCACGCTCAGGACCAAACTCTCTCTATATGGAGTTTCCAAATTGCTCCCATTAACCACAGCAAACAACACACTTGCACACAGAATTTTCTCCTATATATATTGATCACTGAATAGTAAAATTACCTCATTGCATCTCTGCTGTTGTTCTGGGAACATTAACAGCTGAATTTTCAAAGGGAAATTTTAAACAAAACCAAATTATAATAAACTATGGCAAACAAACACACTTAGTTCCTGAAACAATTGACTCTGAGGACATAATAACTAAATTGCACAAACAGATGCTTTTCTTAAAACCAAACTAGATTTAGCTTTTCAGCAAAACTCCTTATTTAAATGACCCTACATTTTTGACAGGAAACTGCATAACCCTCAGGTTATGCCCCATCATTGCTCATCTCTGAGCAGTTAGCATGCCTTGCAGTTTTCCTCTAAAGCATTTATATGGATTTATTATGTTCAGATTAGATTCTCATTTAATTTATTAAAGTTTTATAAGCAAAAAATGAACACAGAGGCTGATGACTCCAGTAATCTCAAATCTTCACAGAACCACTAGATTTGTACCACGTGCATTTCTGTGCATTAATTATATGTGTTTCTGTTTAGTGAACTTTTTGGCAATGAGGAGCAGCAGTCCAGCCATGTTCTATGGTTTCTAGTTAAAATTTCTTTCCTACATTGGACAACCATTTTCACTGCTTCTTTCCTGTGTGTTACTACAGATCAAAAGGCAAATTGCCTCACTACTGTTCAATGTCTCTGAACCACCAGTGTGCCCAATTCAGCTGTTTCCAAGGGGATCATTTATGGAGGTAGATTCTGAAGGCACATGGAATTACCTCTGTCCATCCTCTTTGCTCCAATGGAGTCAAAACAAGTTAAACCAATGAAAGGGCTTCAGTTTTTTAGTAACTGTGGCTTGGCCCTATGTAAAAGTGGTTTAGACAAAAAAGTAGTACCTTTAAAGTGTGGGGTTTACTTACCAGGGATGGCATTGAAGGTATAGGTGAAGCTGTTGGTGACTGACCAGGAATGTTCAAGGAGTTAAATTTAGGAACAACTGCAACACTGACTCTTCTCCGAGGCATATTCTGTGAGGAACAACAATTTTTTGTTTTCTATCATAAAGCAAGACAGACTGAAGAACAATTCTGCAGGTTAAAAGGTGTGGAAGAGTTGTAGGGATATACAATACTCACTATGATATTTCAATTACATCTGAATCTACTAATTATAACTTACATTCCTTCCACAAAAGAACAGACACTTCTCCCCCACCCTTGAGTTGTTAGACAGCATCATGTGTCATTCCTTACATATCCCAAAGCCCATTAAAATTCATTCTGTGACAAACACATTCAAGCTGTACATAGTATGTTTGAGCTCAAGTACAGATCACAAGTTTTTGCTGTTGTTTGGTAAGTAGCCAAATGCTTCACCCTATAAAATATATGTAAAACCTATGCTTCCAACTGAGTAAAAACATCTAAACACTTACAGCATCTAACAGCTTTGTTTTAGTGCATATCCAAACACTTCTGTTCTAGTCAACTTTACAGGAAAAAAGTTAAACACAGATTCAGTAAATACATAGGAAAAGCCACCTACTCGCTGGTCCTGGTTCTAAACAAAACCAACTGTATCTGTTCATTAATGACAGAGTTTTATCTAATGTGCTCCTGAAAAGCTATACCAGGGGATCTGCAGCCATGTTAGGCAGTAAATTCTAGTGTTTTGGGGTCACCTTTATTACTTGGATTTGTCCTTGTTTAATTTAATCTTTTCTTGGGACCTCTGTTTCAACTTATCTGGTTCTCGTTCTGAAATCCAGTGTTGCCCTCAGTATACTGGGCTCCAATTCTATCCAACACTCAGAGGTGACAGGAATAAACTAAACCTGAAGAACTACAACGCAAACAAATAAAAATATGAAAATAAACAGTACACTGAGTATAATGCCTCTGACCACCTAATTTCACAATGGTCACACTGGGACTCATGTCTCTCAAATCACTGGTTGTTTTAGGAAGTTTTGTAATAAATTTGATCTCCAACACTTGCAAGTTTTGCAGAAATGAAACACTGGGACATGCTGAAACTATTAATTGGTCAAACAAAAACAATTTGAAACCATCTCTCACTCTGAATACTTTGTCAAATGAAAAAAGCTGGTTTGATGCTAACTGAAAAATGACCCCAACTGTTCTCAATAAGGTGCTCTGACCACGATGAAATTCTTAAGGTAATGCAAACATTGTGGTCATGGAATCCAAGGCCACATAGTAAGTTTTGATCCAATGTTCAGTTTCCTCCCTGAAGAACTAGAACCAAGCACAGGACCTAAGCCATTCTCTGGAGCACAGATACATGACCTGAATTACAATTATTTGTAAATACATAGGACCGTTATAGCTTCTCATCAAGCATTATTATCGTTACTGCACAAGATCACGTATCCCAAGTTACAAAGCACATGTGCTAAATTACATGAACAATATGGAGAATGTACCAGCACTATGCTTTGAACACAGCCTATAAAAGTGAGTGTGTGTAGACAGAGATGTTTCACTGTGTAAAATGCTCATCTTTTTATATTGCAGAAATACCTTTCCAACAGTAAGAGACATGGATCTAGATGTGCGAGGCACTCCATCTTCTACATGGAAAAAAAACATAGAAAACAGCCTTAGACTAAGTGAGCATCTATAAAGCCTTTGCTTGTATTTCAAACTCAGAGACAGTATATTTATACAAAGTCTGTCATGACCACATGTTTTTCTGTCATACAGTTTTGATCTCAGCTTCACCTGCAGAAGAAATTTGAAATAATTGCAAAAATTAAACCATTACTATCTTTACTGAGATCAGGCAAAAGCCTGCTATTTTCCTCCATACACAGATACTTGCAAAATAAAATAGTCATAGTTCAGTTTTCAGCAAAGGAAAGAAAAGGTTGAAAAAACCAAAGTTTTTAATAATGAAATGTTGCCATCAACCATCCCCTTAAAGGTAGTTGCATTAAAATTGTGCAGGCCATGTGCATGTGCAACAGGCTGATGAAAATGTTGTTGAATCTCATCAGAATTTAGTAAGTGAAAGTGATTTCAAATTACTGTACTATAACATCAAGTATGGCTTATTTGAAACATTGAATCTCATTTCTTCAACTTTTTAAAATCCACTCCTGTAGATCAGAACTTCATGAAGAGGTTTCATGACACTTCACTTTTAATCATTAACAGCACCAACATCTCCCTGTACAGAGTCAAGACAAACCCTTAAATTTTTATTTTTTTTACCAGATGCACCGTAGCTTCTGCTAGAATTCTGATTGGCAAGTTTCTTGAACTCCATTAGTTCAGCATGATCCTTCTCATATGTTCTTTTCAGATTTTCCACATACTGCATCATTACTTCTGTTGCCTTTGACATGCGCTTCTCCTAAGGAAGAAAAGAAGGAAATACCCAGTTAACCTCTACATGCTTCCAAGAAATCCTTTGCTTCTATGTGTCTGCTCCCTGTCAGGAGCTGAATCTGGAATAGCTGTTCTTTAGGAAATATTAGTGCCTCCACAACTGAAAATTCCTAAGCTAGTGAGAAGACAAATGCACATGCCTTCATATGTATTTCACAGAATATCATAATTTATTTTGCCATGTATTTATACAGCATGCCTGCGTGCCTGTCTGGCAGTTATGTGGCACACCATATTTGTTTTCAAACTCTCTGAGGTCTTAGTCACTGGCATGAGTCTGGTTTCTTAAGAGGGCAGAGGGAACAGCCTTGAACCTGGGAGGGTACTGTTGTGTTCTCACTAATACTTGCTCTGTTCTCATGCTCTTTATAGCTGTCTGACTGAGCTATTGCCAAAGGCAGGTGACTGAACTAAATGAGCTTTTTGACCCAGAAAAGTTTTTTATTCATGCTGCACTGATTTGAAATAAGTTTCCTGTGATGCAGCTGTAGTTCTGAATAATATACATGTGCCTATTGTACAGATGTTGAATAGCTTAATGGGTAATTTTTTCTGTTTGAATTTTATTTCCAGACTGAAATGGTGTCTTATCTGACACTACAATAAACATCTTTAATCTGTCAAAGTGGCAAACAGAACCCAAAGGGTGAGTGTAACCTCTAGCTGTGGCTGAAAGAGAGAGAGGATCCACGGTAAACGCCAGGAGCTTCTCACCTGACGAACGGCCCCGACCATCTCAGCACGACTCGACAGCCTGGCAGCCAAACGCCGCAGGACCGCGATGTCCTCCAGCAGCTTCTGGTAAGCTTCTCTGTGCTCATAGTGATGCCACAGGTGAGCTGAGGACTGCAGGAAAAACACACGCTGTGTTGTCATGTCTTGCCACCTTTAGTTCCAGTGAAGTAGGCAGAGCCACAAAATCGGGCAGCAATGTCTGGGCAGAACTACACGAGGACAGAGGAGCTCTGAAGGAGCACCAGCACTGCCACCACAGGTGACCCGGAGTGCTGCCGCTGCTGCTCCTGCCTGCGCTGCACTGCCTGCTGCTGCCACATGTGCCAGGGGTGACAGAGGGCTCAGCACACTGGCAGTACTGTCCCTTCTGTCTCGCTACCTGTGCACTTCACAATGACAAGTTTATTTGAACTAGCACTTAAAAATTATTGCTGAAGCACAAAGAACATTTTAATTCCCTGGGCACAAGTTGTTAAGAGGGCCAGGCATCTTTTTTCAGTGTCATGATACTTCAATTTCTTTTGGAAAATGAGACATTATAGTGTCAAGAATTCCAGATTTAAAAGAGTAATATAAAAAAATGGCCTGTAAATCAAATGGCAATTGCAATTTCTGAACCTTTTTTGTCAATTGATAGACACATCTATTCACTGGGCTAATATTGTCACTTGGACAGCACAGATGAAACCCAAAAAGTATTAAAGCATATAAATTCCCTGGGGTGGGTTACCAAAAGTAAGAGTGAATTTGGATGTTTTATTAGCCAAAGCCTTAGTGAACACCTCTTCACTGAATGAATTTCCTGTTCATAGAGAAGTTTGATATGAGAAAACTCTTTACAACTTAGTTCAGTCTTTCAGGCAGACTTTGTCAAGCTGGATGATTTCTATATTCTAGAAGTGTTTTCAGGATGGCCCAGTCTTGGCACTGAGGTTATCTTTAGAAATTAATCACTGTGCTGCTGTTCACACCATTTCCCCTCTGTCCAGGTGCTCCTGCCCTACTTCTCTGCAACCCCTCACTTGTATTACTGCAAGGGTAAGTCAAGGTGTAGAAATGATGTGTGACAAGAACAGCCTCTGCTCCTCTTTTTCTCCTCTTCTTCAAAAGAAGGCAGGTATGTGCAGTAACTTTTTGAGATGTTTCAGAAGTTGCATTTGTAGTGCAAACCTTTGGTGTAGAAACACAGACAAGAGACTGATGAATCTGGAATCATGACAACAATTACAACCACAAAATTTTTTTACACTTACTTATTACTGAAGTTACCTTGATAAAAAATTGCAACCAAAATTTAACTGCAAGAACCAAGAAGGCACAAAGGAATATTTGAGAAAAATCATGCACAGAATTTCAGATTTTCCATTTTTTCCTTGGCAACTGCAACCTGCTTGTTTTCTTGAACACATCTGAAGTTCATGTAGATCAGCTGTCTCTTAAAGTTATTTTTTTGAATAATAAACATCAATTTTCACAAGACTGATTAAAAATATCAGGAAAACTGGTGAAACTGTCATTGAGCCATAGAACACGTGCCTCTCCTGTAGAAATGAAGATAACCTCTCAGTGAGATGGGAACAAGTCTAGGTCTAACATAATAGAGATTACACAGAAGCCACCCCTTCTTCTAATTGCTTGTTAGTTTATTCCATTGTATAGAACAAAAGCTTTCATAGGAATGGCAGTTTCCACTTTGTTATAAGCTACGTAAAAAAACTTGTAAAAGCTTCACAGCCTGTGGCGTGTGAACTGCACAGGGGAAGAAGAAGCTGATCACATCTGTGCCATGCTGGCAACACAGTCCTTGCTGCCTGATCAGGGATCTTAACAGAAACACATGGCAAATCTAACAGACTTTTTTCAGTTTGAACCCCCCGAGATTTAATGGGTTGTTTCTGCTTGCTCTTTGCATAGAGAACAGAGGGAAGAGCAGCAAAACATTCTCTTTGTTGTTTTCCAGAAACAATTACTCTGGAAATGCAGATCTGGAATTACAGATGAAAAGACACAAAGATGACAATCTTTCTTTAATTGTATACTTTCTTACGTGGTGATGCTGTTGATAAAGTAAATTGAAGAATCATATGTTCTCCTTGCTGTTTCTCATAAAAATGGCAGCACCTCCTTGTAAATGTGTCAACTGGGTCTTCAGCTATCCCATTTAGCAGCCTGGTATCCAGCCATCCCCTCCCTTTTCTGCACAAAACCCACTGCAGCACAGAAGTTGACACGTCTCAGAGATACATCTGTCATTCAGTTGGAAAATCCAGAGAAAGCTGGCAGGAAGGACTGAAAAGTACTGCTGCAAAGGAACATCAGGGACAGCTGGAATGGAAGTGTATTGAGGCCCCAAACCCAATCCTGAGGGTGCAGGTATTCCCTAAGCAGTCCTCGCTGTTTCCTGTCCTAGGCCACCTTCTTTACCTGCAGTTAAGAGGCCTTTCAAGATGCAAATCTCAGGACTCAGGTTTCACACCATTTCAAGAACTGACCAGCAAATTCACAGTATTTATTCTTGCAATCTGCTAGAGGTAGGGCAACATCCCTGTGGCAGAAAATGCTCTCTCTGCTGCAGAGTGGTGGGCAGCTCATGCTAGGAGCTCAAGCAGCAGAAAATGAGGGTTTGGAGCTGAATTTACAGTAGGCATAAGAGAAATAGTCACACATATTTCCCGTGTGTCATGTACACTGTGGTTCAGGAATAGAATTGTGGTAGTTTTCTTACCGTAATGGCTGCTCTGAAGTTTTCCAGTTCCTTCTCAGCATTCTCTTCAGTAAGATTCCTCTCTCTCTCTGCTTGGTTAATTCTGGATTCCAGGGTGTAACTATCATTTCTAAAGGCCAAGGAGAGTTGTACAAATACATTCTGTTTGGATTAAAAAAAGGCATTTTTCTATAAGTCTCAAAGTAATGTAAATTCCAATAACAATTTATTAATAAGGTATGTGTTTAACAAACTTAAGGAAGTATTCAAAAGAAAAATTGACGATTTTTTAAAAAAAATTAATTTGTTTCAAAAATGTCTTCCATTTACTTCCACTAAGCATGAATAGATGTGTTATTGCCTCTTTTCCTGAATGTTTTTCTGGGAGCTCAATTGAGCAGACACAATGAAGGAAGCAGCCTACCAGAAGCACCAGAATCACAATGGATCTGTTTTGTGGCTGGACTTCCTCCAAGGGTCCCCAAGGTTTTTAAACAGATAGTCTGTGCAGAGGAAGTGCAGGGATGAGCTCAGCATTAGCATTGTTTTACCTAAGGGGTAAACACCCACCACTGAAGCCAGCAAAAGATTAAGTGCTAACATTTTTATTCTCTCACACCCTGCTTTTAAAGATTGTTTCTTTCTTTACCAGACACACTATTTCTTAGGATTAGTTCTTTGTAGAGCCCAAGGCACCAACAGTTCCATTAGATTGGAGCTATGTAAATAAAGATCATTTTCTTGACTGATACATAAAAAAAAAATAGAAGCAACAAAGCCTGCAAGCTGAAGAGCAACCTGCAAAACAAAATCATTGGCTTGAACTGAGAAAGAAAAAAATATGTAAACTAACTGCAAGATATTCTTAAAAATTGCCCCAAAGCTCCTATTGGCCAATAAAAATGCAATCTAACTTATTTAGTTTCAGCTCCCCTTTAATCTCAATTTCTTTATCAGTTTAGATATATTTTAATGATTTCCAAAATGAAAGCATGTTTTTTTAGGAAAAATGCACATACAAATGTTTTGCTTATTTCTACTCTGTCTCTTTACAGTTCATATTGCTCATATTTCATGAAGTTGTTATTTTGATGGAGCCCAAAATGTTTTTTCTCAGCAATATCTTTGGGAAAAAGAATCAGGCCACTACCTTGTTCTAATGACCACCCTTAGAGAGTAACCATTTAAAATTGAGGCATATGTCTAAAACAATGAGTTTAAGAACATACTTACCTCAACTTCTTTTTCAGTAAGTGGAGGGGAGCTAGAAATAAAAGCAAAAAGATCACATTTTAATGGATTTTGTCTCTAAAACCAAAGCTATTCTAATATTTAATTGAAAACAACAACAAAATATATGTTTGAGTTTTATGAGTTTTGCTCCACATTCCAGGATTGATCACAATCAAGAAGTCTCTCTGAACTTCTTCACCTTGCACAGTCATTTAGGTAAAATGTTGAATATAACAGTTCCTTAACAACAAATGTTAAACATTTATTTCGTCTGCACAGAGAACACCTATTGATTACTTCAAATGACTGAAGGCCTCTGGTAATTGTGGTACAAAAACATGTGGGCAAATGTAGTAACAAATTTTGGCCAAATATGTTTGGAATTGTTTAAATGTCTACTAGGCATTTTTAATTATAGCTTTATTTCACTCAAAGAGAAAGCTTATGCAGAACCATGGAAGAAGCTTTGCTTTATTCCAATACAATACAAAATAAAATATGCCCAGCCTCTGAAGTTATCAGTGGTGCAAGGTGTGCAAGGCATAAAATGCTTCGTTTGAGTTTTCTTCCCTGTATTTCTTGCACTAGACCAAAATACTTTCCATAGGCATGGACTTTTGTATCATGCCCCCACAAAAGAGGAAAATTCCCCTTAAATTCTGTCAGGAAAATGTTATATTTAGCCAGTACCAAGCCCAGCCAAGAATGATAACTGGAATCTCTGAAGGTCAGGGCAAACACCAGCAGGTACAGTCTGACTGACCTCAGGAGAGTCTGGCCCCGAGGGTTCCCTGCTGTGGTTACATTGCATTATGCAGTAACAGCCCTCGTTTCAAATGATCTCTGGGGCACTGCTACCCTACATGCAGTGCTACCCTGCAAATCTGACATGCAGACTCTGTTCCAGGCTGTGTAAGAAGGAAAGGACAAACTCCTGAGCTGTGCCAGGGCTTCAGCAATCTGTTGATAAGGGCCTGCTTGCACAGCCCCAACCAGTGAATCCACAAGCAAGTCCTTCAAATGCATTTGCAACATAAAATCCATTTCCCTGAAAAATTGTCACCTGCAGAAAAATTGCAGAATTCTTACGTGCCCAAATTCTACCACTGGTAAGCATTGTCTGCCCCAATTATTTTTCTGGAGGAGAGAAATAGTCACGCTTTCAACATGAATTTATATCTGCAGCCCAACCCTGGAAACCAGGAGTGGAAAGGTCTCTATAAAAATCTACTTTTAACAGACTTTTAGGTTTCAGGCTTTTTATGCAGAGCTTACAAATTAACTTTATAAGTTGGCTGGTTACTGGAAGTTGGTGCACTCCACCAAATATTTCAGAAAATCTGTGTTATACATTTCAAGATGCAGTGATTTGTCTTGTTGTATGGAAGTCCATAAAGGGAGTTCCCTGGAAACCATCAGTGTTCCTTCTCCAGGATGGTGTCTTTCTGCTTCTAATGAGCTTTTACCTTCCTGGAAGTGATTTGTGCACTCGCAGTTTTCGCAGCAACACATCAGGAATGCTGGGCATGACATCAGAGCTGTTCTTTGGCTCTTCCTCTTCAGTGGGGGAAGGGAGAGGTGAAGGGCCTAGAGATATTTTCACATTAAAAAAAATTGCGTTATTTGAAAAGTCATGCATTCATTATTAACTGTCAGCATCTCAGAGGCAAACAGGACTCACTGTGTCCTTTTTAAAGTCAATGAGACTTTCACCCGACTCTACCAGGAGCAAAAATAACCAAAAAGTAAAGGTCCATCTCTTCATGCAGAACGTGACTGCTTTAATTACATGTGGTGATACATCACTCATTTCTCCTTTACTGCTAAAGATCCCCTCTTCCTCTTGAGCAGGGACAGCAAAAGTAATCTGTAAAATTGTCATTGTAAAGCTGAAGTAATATGGGCTCTGACAGTCTCTAATGCACTGAAAAATAATTTTTGTATGACTATTTTTCTTAAAATTCAAACTGAACCCAGATTAAATACTTGAACTTCTAACCTAAGATTTTGCATTTGTGCTTTACCAGCACAGTTATATAATTTTTGTAATATTTTAGATGAGATTTTGTAAGAGAATACTGTAATTTTCTAAGGCTTTAAATGTCACCTGCCAAGATGAATTCTAGTGTAATGTACTATTCTAGGGATTTTATGCACCATTTATGGTAATGAATTACAACATGCCCTTGTTTCATTGCATGTTCATACATAGGCATTATTCTAACGCAGAGTCAGATGAAGAATAAAAAGAGAAAAAAAAATTTAAAATGACTGAAAAAATTGCTCAAAATCTCAGGA
>JAOXXN010000065.1:9806861-9825380 GCA_026770055.1 Myrmophylax atrothorax | reverse complement strand
TAAAGGTTATATTTACTTTCTCTACTTCTGTCACTTTTCATAAGGACCAGGATATGGCTCAAACTTTTTTAAAAAATTCATGTTACTTAGCTTTTGTATTTTCATTTTATTTAATTTCATATATAATAATTCCCTTATCTCCTCCTAACTTGCCAGAATTAATGAAGGACTATCCTATAGGAAAGGCAGGTTCCCCACTCTGAATCTCAGATTTGAGAAGGTAACTTTGTACATCTCTCCTTTTCATTAAGCATAAAAGAAAGATTCTTATACTTGCAAAACAACTAGTGTGAAAAAGCTCAAATTTTGTGAATGTGGAGAGTGTTAACATAAAAGAAAGAACAAAAGAGGAGATTCTTTCTAGCTCCATTTTAGTTCTGTGCATTTCCTTTATAGTAAAAATTCCAATATTTTCTTAAGAGCAGTCATGTGTATCCCCATAAACTCCAGTCTGACACACAATGTGTCCAGATGAAACATATTCCACTTACCTAAACCTCTGTAGGTGCAAAGTTGTGTTTACTCAGAAGATCACAATTACTTATTATTGATAAAACCCATGATGGACACAGTATATTGGATTAATAGCAGTAATAATCTGGCTATTTCCTATTGTTTAAGCAAAATTACTACTCCAGTTAAAAAGCACAAGGTGGTTTTTACGACAATGTAAGGAAGTAAGTCTCCCCAACAAATGAGCTAAGGATTTGACCCCTCACTTGTTTTCCCCTCTGAGGACAAAGAGTTGACCCTGACTGTTCTGGCTATCATTTAGATAAGTTACTGGACTCTAAAAAGCTCGTGATGCTCATGAGATCTTGGTTGGGAGTTGGATAAAATGATGCTTAGCTTTTCATTATGTTTTTCTTACAACTTTCAAACCTGAAAAAATTATCTAACAGGCTGGTAAAATGGCAAGTATTCTACTCTTTCAGGCAGACCCTGCTGAATAATTTCCAGGAAATTATATATTATCAGAGTGACAGGAATAATATTGTCACCCCTAAGAATGCAAAGCTATAATCACTAAATACAGAAGAGGTTTCTTTTAATCTCATTGCATTCAGCCTGAAGATGAGTCTGTTTCCAGAGGTAGCATGAAAAGTAATATCTCAACCATCTCTCAGTGTAACAGAAACTTTAAGACCTTATGAAATAGTCCCAAAGCAAATCTGTGAATTAGCAAAATGGACAATATTAAGAAAAATTGAAAGTGTCTTTGGATCAAATCTTGGGCAATCAGTTCCACTTCCTTTTGTATTAATCGTCTCCATTTCAGTTAATGTGGCCTTAAAAGCACTCTGAACTACTGACTTTACTGCTTTCAAACAAATACACAGTTCTGGTCTAAATATTTTCATTTGATACCTCAGCACTATTGCTATTTAATTCTTCCACATGTTACATTGTCCTCAGGTTTATATATTTGCTCTTTCTTTTTATTCTGAACCTTTTTAGATGCAGCCTGCAGGCATCAAATCCCTTGTGCTTGTGTCAGTTTGGAAAAAACATTTGGTGCCAGATTTCTCTTTCCTCATTTATGTAGAGTTTTAAGCTTTTTCCTTACAAGCCACTTTATTTTTCTTTAAAAATCATAGAATTGAGATTAAAAATATCCCACTTATTGAGGTGCATTTTTCCAATCCTTCAATCACATTTATGACTCTTATGTGATCTTATTCTTTCTTACTCCATTGACATAAAGATGTGTACCAGAAGTGAAAATGTTATTTCAATACTTGCCACACAAATCCTAAAACAAAAAAGTGAGAATAAAGCACTCTGTCTCTCATTTATACCCCTAAGGATTAAATTCACCCTTATGACCACAGCATCTTGCAGAGGTCCCATTTATTCAATCCATCACCGCCAAAATATTTTTATAGAAAGTCACTGAAACTACAGACAATCCTCCAGCTATTATGTCCAAAGTACACTCCATTCCACATGTGGATCTTTTCACTTGGTTGTAAAAATACCTACAGTACCTTCTTGGCTCAAGCCATCAAGAAATTGAGGTACTTCCATTATTGGTCTCTCTTAATCGTGATGATTTATCCCTGTTGTCCATGACAGCTTCACCTGCTATTGAAACTGAAGAGACTTTCCTCCCACCCCCCATAACAGTCAATCATAAGAATCAGGGTATAACAAACACTCCTTCCAGCTTTTGTGATACTGCACCTTTCTCCTGTTCAGCTGCTTCACTGAGTTCAGGAAGTTTAAGTCCAACTAAATTTTGATTTCTCATCAAAATATGCTCCTGTTAAGAAAAATAGTAACATTTCTAAATAACTGAACAAGAAATCTCCATTTAAATATCCCTGCCATGTGAACACTAAATATAACATTTACTTTAGTCAATAAACTTAGTCTAATGGAGATATCTATATGAAGTTATGGTCAGGTGCTACATAGCATGAATACACATACGTTCACACACACTTTAAAATGTTACATATTCCAAATTTCATACAGGCATTATTTAGGAAAAAATCTGGTCATGCAAATATAGATTTGCAAAATGTGCTCGTTACTCAAATAGAGACAGAGAGTTTTAGCAATTGAGAGTGAAAAGAAGTAATTTTGGACATACTCCCAGTAATTACTAATTATCCCAGAAAACAGAGAAAATTCAGAAAATCATATATATGAGACTTGGCCACTTTGACTTTATTAAGACCTGAGCTTAGGATGCTACAGCTGCAAGTCAGTGCTTCACTGTCACTGTGTTCTGCCCCTGCTCCTTACAGGTAGGGAAAAATGTGCTCTCCAGGATTAAATCTTGTCTTATTTCTCCTTTTATCGTCTCTTTGTTTTCTATTTCATATTCTCACACTTGTTTAAGATTCTCAAACACCTGCTTTTGTTTAGGAGTAGACAATTCCTGCTGGAGGCAAAGTTCAAAGCTCATCTACCTGGAATTATATAGCATGTTGTATTAAATTTTTGATTATTATTTTTGCTGAGCAGGTTCTAGGTCATTCAAAATTACAGAGTCTTAAGAGTCATAGAATGGTTTGGTTTGGAATGGACCTTAAAGATCATTGAGTTCAAACCCCCCTGCCCTGAGCAGGGACACCTTCCACTGGACCAGGTTGCTCAGAGCCCCATCCAGCCTGGCCTTGGACACCTCCAGGGGTGGGGCAGCCACAACTTCTCTGGGCAGCCTGTGCCAGGGCCTCAGCACCCTCACAGTGAAGCATTTCTTTGGTAGTTATACGGCTCAAGTGCCTCTATAATCAAAACTTCCAGTACCTGCACACTAAGAATGTGAGTGTTACACAAACAGGAAAAGATGAATAACTAAGCTGCCATTCCCAAGCATTACAATGAGAATGAATTAACCAAAGTGCAGAATTTGAGGTCCTCATCTGTCAGCTCTATGTTCATCTTAAAATATTAGCTACTGTGGGTCAAAGAAAACATTAAGCTGTTCAGGAAAGTACCTACTACTTGTTTTTGTTTTCTTTCAAAGGTCATTCTTGTAATAGAGACATGGTAGTTGCTTTCTTATGGTGGTTTATCATTTCATGGTATTTCTGCTTCCTTTCTTAGGGTTTAGTTCTTAACTTTCACTAATAATTTAGACAATTTTTAACAATGGATTACTTTATAGATATCGCAGTGTCCAAGTCTATTCTTCTGGAAGCTGAGACATTTGCACCATATTAGAACTAGGAACTGTAAGTCTGGACATTCTCTACCTGCTCTTGCTCTCAGAGGTGCCCAGTTTTACAGCTTTGGACACTTTGAGACATTTTCTGAGAATGTTCAATAAGCAAATAATCATATCCAAACCATTTCCTGTCCTGTGAGATCTGCAAATGTAACATTGTTGCAAAGAGTAGTATTCTTGAATGACAGGACTACTGCCCTGAGAAGGGAGAGTAGCAACCAACACAGGACTCAAAAACACTCAGATGAACAAAGCGAGAGTGAATTTTAAACCTAAATTAAGTTTACAAACAATGTCTGATACACAAAGGCTTGTGAGCCCTCATACAAGAGTATAGTAACTCCAAGCTTCAGTAAAACATTTCTGTTTATACACAGCTCGCAGCCCATTCATATAAAAATCCAACAATTAATCACTATGTTGTGAGAGGCTGTGGATCTGAGGAGAACTCTGAAGGAGCAGAAAAAGCATATTACAGGGAAGCAAAGGAAGTGAAAGAGCATAAGTGACTTTCAAAGAGAATGTTTTTACGTCCTGAGGAAGGAAATATTCTTTAGGTCAAAAATTCTCTTCCGAAATCAAAATAGATCAAAATTTAGCCCCAAGTACATTTTGCAAATGACATGATTGTTAATCAATTGCTTCCTGTTTATAGGTCATGTAAATCATGCAAAAAAAGGAGATACACTGTGTTTTAGACTCACTTTCCTGCCAGAATGATAGGAATTAGTATGTTCCCGACACCAGTATTACAACATGGCAGAGCACATGCACATGCTCATGTGCACACTGAAGATACCACAGTGCACCCGATGCGTGTGGAAACAAAGTAACCCCAAGGAATTACCTACAGGCTACAATTTACTAAAGCTGCAAAGGAAAAACACGGTACAATTCTGTATTGATTTTGCTGAAACTGGTTCCTATCATTTCACTGTATGTTTCTTGCAATGATAGAAATAATGCTAAAGCAACCTGAAAGTTTAACAAGATATGACAATAACTTTAAAACAGGATACAAGTGACTAGGACTCACCTCCCTGAGCTTTGTCAGCTTCTGCATTCGAACTGGTTGAACTTGGATTTGAAGGTCTTTAAATGCTTTTAACTGATTGCTGGGTTTATTATCCACACAGCTTTTATCTTCCTCAGATGGTAACTTTAAAGGTGTTTTCTCCCTCTGTCCAGGCTCCAAGCTGTCCCATGACACAGCCCGTAGTAGAGGGGGGCGCAGTCCACACAGTTTAAATTCTGGTTTACATGAAACTTTATGGTCCCTCATTTCTGGAACAGGAATTTTTAGCTTTGAGTCCATATTTCCTATTCCTGGTCCTGGTAGATGGGTTCTTAAAGGAACATCATTTTCTTTCCCTTTCTTGAGGCATGATTTTCCAAGTTCATTCTCACAAACATTCATGCAAGTATTAAGAGACATTCTGCCACCATCACCAGCTGAAGGGGAGAATTTAGGTAAAGTATCCATATGTTTACGTGGATCAAAGTTTTCTTTTTGGTCTGATAGCTTCTCTTTGGAGTTTTCAAAACCAGCAGAACGAGGAACCAACCTTCCCTGAGAAATCTTTCTTTGATCATTCTGCCTTCTATCAATTAATCCTTTTGCAGCATTCTGAAAGCAGAGGGACACATATAAAACAGAGAAACAAGCCCAGATTCCTCTTTTCCCTTGCCCAAGGACAGATTTCACCACAAAAAGCCATTTCCTTTTCAGCAACATTTGCACTTCAACATGTGCTGTTGACAAAAGAAGTAATTTTTAAAAGGCACTTGAAGAATACTGAGTTGGGATTCTCCTCTCTGAACTTTTGAGTTAACCTCTCCCATTCCAGAGTCCATTACAGCAATACTCACATAGCCAAATTTTTCATCAAGTTTATCTGAACACACACCTTTAACCCTGTATCTTCCAGCGCTGTCACTTTCCTTTGTCTGTTCTCTGTTAGTCCTTCACCTCCCAAGAGGAAAAAACCCATGGGCTTGTACACCAAGTTAAAGAACATATTGTAACTTCTCTCTTCTTTCTCTGTGTGCAGTAGCACAGATGATAATTTGGTTGCAGTATTTACAGGAGAAGCATTTTTGTCTTTACCTTGGCTACTTTGGTACAGAATCTGTATTTTATGTCAGGCTACCTGTGTCAGCAATTTAAGGCAACCAACATACAGTCTAACCATGGGCTGTGCCTTAGAAAAGTTGTTACCCCTCTCCTTTATAGTCACTGCTCCAAAATTCTGCTGCCATACTTTATTCAAGTATGGCCTATTCCACACACAGCAAAGCCTCTTTAAAGGGCTATCTCATATCACCTAAAACAAATTAGGAAACATTCATATAAACTTATCTATTGATAGTTGTGTGGAGCAGTAACATCCCATCAATGGCGAGGAACACAAGGTTTCAGTAACCTCTTCCACGGAACGCAAGGGATCTGGAAGAGGGTATCTGTCTAAAGCATCAGCATATGCAGAAGTGGCTATAGTAGATATTTTTGCTTTAAAGTTATTAGTATATTGATTTTAATTGAGCTAGTACAGGGTAAAAGATAGGGTGTGAAGGCTAGCTGCAAGTCCATTGTCCTCTGCTATACTTGCAGGTGCTTCACAATTTCCCAGAGCAGTATAATTTTCTTTTCACTCAGTGAACAGTTTTTCAGCATTTTTAGTCAAACAAACAAGTCATACGTGTGCTAAGGCAAACCAGCAGACTTTGTTCAACTCAGTGTGAAACACTTACCTCTGCAGTTTGCCTATCATCCTCTTTCACAGTTCTGTTATTCTAGCAAAGAAAAGGAAGAAAGAATTGCCTTACCAGGTTATCTTTCACACCTATGCTGCAAATGTTAGATACAGATATTAGTGGATGAACTTAGTTTTTACATTGCTTGTCACATTTATTTATGAAATAGATTTGGGGATTAGTTTCTTTCATAGATTAGGATTATACTGGATCTTTTTCTATTTTCTACACTTAACAGATCTCTGATCTTTAGTACTTGTTACCTCATGGATTTTTGTCTTCAGAGGAAACATTTATTAGTCCCTTGCTCTGCAGAAAAAACCATATCAATAATCCAATCTTGGTGTATATAAAACAGTGTTCCAAACATCCCATTTCCCTTGGGGTCTAAAAGGGCAGCATATACTAATATAGTACTGTAGTAACCAGGTCACTGCACAGACTGTTCAGCTCTTACCTGCCCTGGAGATACTGGCTCGATACAAGTGATTGTGCCTGCATCAGACCCTGCAAAGACACACACAGAATTAGGGCATAGCCTCATATTTTGCTCCAAATTTTTACTGCTATAGCATTAGCAGCACATACATGCACAATTCCCCATAATATATTAAGGAAAAAAAAAAGTCAAAAATACTGTTTAAAAGGAAAAAAATTCAAAAATATAGTAAGTGAAAGATCATTAAAGCTTCTCAAAACTCCATTATTGAAAAATTTAAAAAAATAGGACATGTAACCTTGCAGCACCGTGGGAATAAAAACATAATTAAATATATATATGTATAACTATATTTTAAATACATTCATGGGCTTTATCATGTTCAAGAATAGACACTTTAATCCACTCCTGACTTCTCCTCAAGAAATGCTAAAAAATATTTTTTGTGAGCTTTTATAAGTTAAAGTTTGAGCCTGAAAATTGTTGGACTTGTTGATCTTAGAGGTCTTTTCCACCCTTAACTCTCTATGATCATTTTACCTGATGGAACTGGAAGAGTGAGAGAGTTGCTCCGAGATGCTACTGGAGAAACTTTAGGACTAAGAGTAGGGGAAACTGCTTCATTAGGAAAAAAAAGACAAAACCAACCAAACAAAAGAGGTAATTTTACTTTCTAGGCTTGTAGCTCCTGAATTTTTAAAATTCAGATGAGGTTAAAGCATGAATATCATAGTCATCAGTCATGTGTTTGTACAGAAAGTGATAAGTAGTTTTAAGTAAATTAGGAATTTTAATTAGGTTTAATTTCTTATACCTGCAAAAACTAACACATTTTTGTTGATACACAGAATCCTTTTTCTCCTCAGTTTTCTGATACTGTAAACACTGTAAAGAAGTAGCACAGAACAGGATTCACATGGAATTTAGGAAAAAATATTTGATTCTAGTAAGTGTAATTGTGGGGGGTTTTATCCTCCAGGAACTGTCAATTGAATTTTAAGACATAACTTTTCCAGAACTGGCTTTTCAAAGCTAAATGGAAGTCCTGCTTCATGGTAAAATGCCATTTTGTTCCAGTTTTCAAACACTTCATATAAGGGGGAAAAATTATTTCAATTGACATTCCCGAACAAAACATTTTATTCTGGTGTTTTGAAAGGAGGACCTGGTCCATTTGGCTTAGTTTATGACCATGTTCAGAATAAGAGTCTGTAATTATGTCTGGGGTAATGTTTTTTCAGCAGTATGAATCATTAAAATTTCACTTATTGTACAATAGGAGCATCAGGAAGAAAATATCCACTACCAAAATTTGGGTCCATTTTTTAGATTTCAATAGAAATACCTCATGCTTTCTTGTTTGCAGTGTGACATTGAGGCACTTAAACACTGTACACCATTTCCCACTGACAGGTCTGAACACAGAGATGGGTGATTTCTGTTTTATATGGAATCATGAGGAGGGATGGAGGGATTCTGCCCTCCAATTTAGCAAAGTCTATGTAAGCAGCAGCAATTCCTGGGTTGCAGTAGCTGCTTCTTGGTGCTTTTGCAGGTGTGTGAAGCAGAACAACCAAGGCCTGCACCCACCCGTGGGGGACTCCGGGAGGCTGCTCCTCGACTTTCTGCCTCTGCGCATCAGAAACCTCTCGCTCACTTTCTTTGCTTCTTCCAGCAATTCAAGGTTCTTCTTTTTGTCTTCCTCTGATATTTTGACATCTGGTAGCTGGTCATTTACCAGATCAATCACATGCCCGCTGGTGTCTGTGTAGAAAACATCAGAATTAGAGCTGCACCTCCACTTGCCAGATCTGTTGTGGCATGTCAGAGTAACAAGTACAAACCATACCTATGAATTTAGCTTTGAGCTGGCATTTAGCAAACATCAGTGGTTCCTCATTTCTAACGTGCTGTATTCTCAGGTTTAGAGCAAGTCCTCCAAAACACAGATAGCCCACAAAGATAAGGTCTCTCTGATATGAGAAACTGGCTGTTTCAGCTCTGTCCCCAGTATAGTTTTTCCAATTTCTAAAAAAATGTGGCATTAGATCCAGCTCAACTAACAGTCACGGCATTTCTGTTGTAGACTAAGTTTTTCCCTGGAATTCGTATGTTCAGTTTTTCATGCCTAAGATCCCACAAACTCACCCTGCAAAAATTCATGCACAGTAGTTTTAACAAACAGGGGATTAAATCAAATCATTTATAACTAAAGTGCAGAATTTGGAAGTATAAAGATTTCATTCTATGCAGACAGAAGAACTTTTCCCACAAATGCAGATGCAACAGCAAAGCTGCATCTGGGAAAACTGCAGGCAGAAGCTGAGTAGCTAAAGCCTGAGAATTATAAAGCTGTTTGAAAAAGCAAAATAATCTCTGCCATGTGGTGGACCTACAAGAATTTTACAAAGGAAAATTCCCAACAGAATACTCATTAGAAATACCCAAGGGTTAAAGAAGGTGTTGTCAGAGATTGCTTTTCCTCATGCTCGCTTATGTTGATGTTAGTGACCCAGGAGGGTGCATGGACCACAGACTGAAGGCCACTACCTGGCACTTAGGCCTTTAGATTAATGCATTGTTTTCTAAACAATTTTACTTATTTGTAGAAAGAATCCATTAATCTGTGGCTTCCAAATTGTTTGAAAGCACAAAGCTTTGAGCACCAATTTTTACAATTCTCCAGGCTATGATGAAGCAAACAAGGCAGCCAGTTGTCAGAAAGGCCCTTTCTGTGTGAGTTGGTATAAATGGCTTTTATAAACATCTAAAGAACAGCTTGGATGAGGAGGAGGAAAGTCATCAGGTAATACAAGAAAAAGATTTTAAAATTTGACAAGAGCCATTAGAGAACCATCAGTCTTCAGAAAAGCTGAGGAGATGAGTAAGCAGCAAAAATTCAGGAGTTTTGGGTTGTGGGTGTGGGGTTGTTTCTTCACTGGATGTTGGTTGATTTTTTGTGGCGAGGAAGGGGTGCTTTGGCTCTAACTTTCTCAGATTTAGTTCAATTTCAAGGCTGTAAAAAATCCTGCCCACAGATCAAATATTCTTAAAGCAATCTATCTTCAATGAAGTCTCTGTTTTGGTTTGAACTAAGGTTTGTGTGTCAGAATTTTGAGAGGGGGCCCCTCCGTGACACTTTCCCTGTGCCAGCAAAAGAGAAGATTTGCAGGACATGGTGACTTCTACCTTCCTGCAGCATGTAAGTTCAAAAGCAACAAAACTGAGTAGTATTTTGTATTCAACAACAATTTTAAGCACATGTATCTCCAGCCTTCTAACTATGTTAAGCTAATGAACAATCTCAAGACTTAATGAAACTAACAGTGCATTTATCTCCCTAAGTCAGGCTGCATGGAACCCACATCCCAAATCCAACATGCCAGCACTATCCCCTGGGCATGCATTGCACAGGATGCTTAAATGAATAATCCCTTCTTACCAACAGAAGTCAATGAACTTGTTGAATTCCTACTGGCACGGGTAGAATGTCTCCTGTGAGGACTACGAGGCCTAGAAAAAAAAAGGACCTTGATTAAAAAAAGGAAGACAAAAAGCATTTATTGCCAATCGTCTCATCTTCAAACAACTGGAAAAAGGAGGAGATTGCAGAAAGAAGGAAAAGTGTTCTTACAAAGGAGTTCTGAAATTTGCTAATAACTTCATACACTGTGAAATTCTGATTTTTTAGGAAAAAAATCCGACATTTCTTCAGGTCACTATCATGACTTAAAACTCATGTAAGTATGGTACATAGCAAAAAAAAAAAATTAGCTTTGGAAACTGTTAGTGCTCTTAAACTAAGTTTTAAGGCTGAAATAATTCCTTAGGCTCCCACAGTGACATTCCCCTAAAGTCATATGGGATCTTTCTAGATTGTAAACCAGGTGAAAGTCTCACATGACTGTGTAAATTGAAATGTTGATCCAGCCAATAATTTTGCTTTTAATGGGATATATTGCAATTCTGACTCTAAAATAATCTTGAAGTATGGTGAAGTACACTTTAAAAAATACAAGAAAATTATAGATTTGAAAGCAATACTTTCTGATTAGTTTCCCCCCATATTTTAAGCCTAATGGGAGGTTAATAAATTAAAAATCCCAAGACACAAAGTATGCTGTATCAGAAGACTAGGCATAACCTTTACTCAAGTCAAAATTGAATTGAAGTTTTCAACTTCAAACAGAGTTATTATTTCCATTCAATAGCTTACTTTCACATATGGTTAACCTCAAGGTGGTATTCTTGTCCCAGCTATGTGAGCAGCCCCAAATATCTGCTTCAAAACTCATTGTATTGAAGTATTAAATCTGTATTCAAGACATTTAAGTTGTGGAACTCAGTGAGTCAGGTGGCAGGCTTAGTGTTATATGCAAGTCTACTCTTTTAGTATCAATTATATTCCTGTTCTCCCACTCTGTATCTCAAACACCATCATCAAAATGCAAAGGCAATATGACCAAATCTCAGTGGAGAGATAGTAATAATACCTGCATAAAATACACATTTCAAAGCAGTATTCTAGAAGCAAAGCACCTGGAATCACAGTACAATTTCTGCATAGATTGGTAATGTATTATACAGTACCTGTTAACCAGATTTTTATCAATTTCTGCATCTGGTGTAACAGCATTCTCTGGAAGAACAATAGAAGGTGTGCTGCATGTTGTCCCTCCAACTGTTGTGTCCTGCATGGTTTGTGACAAATATATAGTTAAACAGAAATTCAAGCCACTGAATACAGATGCTCTCTGTGAGAAATAATGTGCATTCCTCATTCTAGCTAAAAGAGAAAATGACTGAACTAAGAGAGAATTAGCTCTAATTTGACAGAACAAATGTAAATTAGAGGCCTATACTTAAATTACTAAAAAGAGATGATGGAGATTTGGAATATCTGTTTTCTTTTAAAAGTTCTAATGCATGCAAGTCAAATTCAATTACTATGAAACTAACAAGAAAGCTTTAAAATGGCAGACACACTAATTTTTCACACAGCAAACCATTCCTCTTCTGAAGGAAATGTGTAATATTTTAGTGAATTTATAAGCTGAATGCAGGAGTTAAAAGCAACTGTGTCTAACAGGGTAACTTAGGCACACAAACCCTCCAAACAGCACTACTGTGCAATGAAAGCTTGAATAAATGCAGTATTAAGTGAAGACATGGTACTCTAAACCTCAGAAAATAATTTCAAGGTTATTTTGTTGGGAGTGCCACATGGTTTTCCTTCACATTACTTGGAAAATATTTTTAAAAATATAATTGCAATATTTAATTAAAAGAAATATTTTAAGTGCTAAAAGAAATTGGCACTGAATATTGATGTATGGCTTTCCAGCTTAAAGAATATGAGACCTTGCCCTAAGCATTTGATCCCACACCTTCTGCATAATGATGCCAAGCAGCTGAAGAGAAGGAATCAGTTTCCTGTGAGATACCACAACTGGAGATGCATCAAATTAGAATAAAGTACTGTGTGTTTCTCATATATAGTGAAAACCCGATTACTTCTACCCCAAGTAATACATTCAAATTAAAACAAAAAAGGGGCTAGAGAGGAAACTTTCCAGCAAAACCCTTCTCCTCTCAACGGCAATGAAATGTGCCTTGATTTGGACACTTGATTTAGGATTCTTGATTGTACGGTAAATATTTTTTTTTCTAAAACAAAAACTTGTCATGCAGCTCCACATTTCTATACTCATAATTCTCCTATGAAGTTCCTTGGCAAGTTCACCTTGTCAGTCACAGGAAAGCAAGATGGGAAACATGCCAAGAAAACACTATGAAGATTTCAGTTTTAGAAAAATATCCTCATAGTACTGTGAGTGTTAGAACACCAATGCATATATGGTTCAAGTGCACAAATGGCTCTTTATGACAATAGCTTGAAAGCAATTTTTCTTGAAAATGTTACTCAGTAACTATATTTGTCAATGACAAAACTGGAGGTGACTGCCCTGCTTGTGGGGCAAAGCAGCTGAATACACATGCCCATTGTTTATACTAATCTCATGACTGCTGAAAAGCAAAGCTTTTGAATGATGTAACGTCAGCCCTCAAGTCACTCAAGTCCATTTTAGGACTCTAAACCCAGCTCATTAAAAAGAAAAAAAAACCCAATCCCCTAAAACAACAAAGAAAAGAAAAAGAAAGAGCTCCAGGCAAGGCTAGCTCAGGTCAGGTAGAAAACATTAATCTTGCTCAGCAACTGTAGCAGTTCAGAATCTACACAAGTGAAACCTCTGGCTCCTGTTGCCTAAACCTACTGTACATTCTGTAGGAGAGGGGCAGGAAGAAGCAGAGGATGAATCTCTTTGCAGGGCCAGCTGGCTTAAATCAACAAAAACTTGTTATACTCTGCTCTGAAGAGCACTCAGGCTGCTTGTGCAGATCTTGGAAGAGAAGCTTTAACAGGAAGCTTAGGCTGTCTCACAAAGCTGTACAACTGCACAAAGCTGATACAGGAGTTTTCCATCACTCTTCCATTGCATGCCTTTAGCTGTGCTTTCCTTGTCAGCTTCCAGACTGGTCTGCTCTGCAGCTGCTCCCAACAGCTGCCTCATCTCTGAGCACCAGTGCCTGCCCTGCTACCCAAATCCTGCTTCCTTTTTGTCCCAAGCCCTCCCCCCATAAAAACCTGAAGTAAAACTCCACCTCCATTGCTCGGGTGGGAGCTGCTCCACACACCGCACAAGGATGACCCTGTGCCATCTAGTCTTGCAGGGAGGTGTGTGCAGGGCTGAGAGTGTGGCACAAGCAGTTTGGTCCATAACAGAATATCCAAGAGGACCAGGGGTTGCCAGGGTGGGGAAAGGACCTGCAGACATTCTGGCTACCAGGCCCTCACTAAGCACACAGAAAGTGTTTTTGAAAGTTTTAAATCCAGCCAAGTTTGGATGGATTTGAACATTAGTGAGAGGGTAATAGGAAAAAAAGACCTGCCGTGCCAGAGGAGTCAGATGACAGAGCTCTACTGTATATCACCTGAATTCTTTAAAGCATTCAGGAAAAAAAAATAAAAAGAAAATCCTCTGCCACCTGGTTATATTCTTAGATATTAATTAAAAGTCTGGATTGAATTTCAGAACAAATCTGGCCTGAAACAGAGACTTACGAGAAAGACCTCAGAGAAGTGACACATCTCAGAGAGCAGCCTTTGGAGCGAGATGGGATTTTAAATAAGCTTGAATTTAAATGTTTAAATGAGGTGCTCAGCTTGAAGTTTAGCAAGTAAAGTAATGTAACTGTATCTAGTTGAACCAGGAGAACAAAGCAAACATAGGACATCCCCTTCAGAGCAAAACAGATAATGTCTGATACAAGTACGATACAAATTTAAACAGGAACCATAAGAATTACAAGAAATGCAGAAGTTTGAATAATGGAATAATCAGTGTACAAAACACATTATGAACACTGGAGACAGATTTTTGCTCAGCAGTCAGAAGAACCAGTAAAACAGTGAGCAGGATACACAGAGGGAAAGCTGGAAATAGAAACAGGGATTTTGAATTTAATAAGAGGGAAAGATGACATCTGACAACCAACACAGAAAGTGTAGGGAGGTTCATAGGCCACTATAAATTTTAACATAACTGGTAAGGATCTAATCTTCTTTGATGCAGGTATGCATTACACATTTAGGAATTACATTTTTAACACTAAAAACCTGAAATGAGTTTTTAAAAGTGTAAGTGAAAGCATATTATAATATTGTATTATTCTATGTGAAATAAATCTATTTAAATTTAAATATGGAAATTATTAAGACTTACATCTGACCATGAAGTTCTATGATTTATGATGGGAAAAATGATTTTGTATAAAAAAAGTCTAAAATGTTCAATACTTCCTGCAACAAGACCAGCAGACAAACTAAGGGTTCAACTACATGCTCTTCATTCAGATCAGAGGTTGAAGTTCTTTGGATTAGGCTCAGTGCCCTTACATGTGTGTTCATGGCAATTTCACATCTACTTCCCTCAGGAACACCGAGCTATGGAATACTTTGATGATTGTTGTTTAGAATTAGTCAGAATAGTGAACACAGCCTGCTGCAAGAAATACTAACATGGAAACCCATATTTGTTTTCTCAAAATGAATTTGAGACATATAACCAAGGTTGTCCCATCACATAAAAGATACTTGGAGCATGCAGGAAACTACATGCGATATAAAGTTCATTTTCTATTTGTCAGAACTGTTTTGTGCATTTGGGCATGCATGGAAATGGTGGGGAAGCACCTCCTGAAACAGATGAGGAACTGTTAGATATCAGACAGTACTTCAGAAAAGATGAGAGTCCAGACTTGGAAAGTTTTGTTGAACAGCAGAAAACAAATCCAACAGCTGCTAGTCCTTCCCAGTGCCCTCCTCCCTTGTAAGTCCTTATCTCACAGTAAGAAGCTATTTTACTTAGAGTGACCTGGAGTCACACGGTAGAACTTGGTCTGCAGCAAGACCCAAGAGTGACAGCAGGTATGAACAAGATCAGATTCTCACAATGTGGGCTAGTGGCAAACCTTAACTTAAGGAGGCTTATGAGCAATGTGTGGTTAAAATCCTTCCACTGCTACTTTGTGCCTAAAAATAACCATTTGTCTAAAAGGAAGCATTTTGCAGTTAACTGACTCATGAACTATCAGATTATCATAGTTAAGACCCACCTCTAAAAGGTCTGTAAAATGCATTTAAAGAATTATTGATTTTTAAAAAAATTTTTGTTTCTCCCCTTTGACAAGCACACTTAGGATAGAATCACTGATGTCTGCTAGCTGTTCATATTTTTCTTCCTCTTTGGGTATGCTTTACCCAGCAAGTTTTTTGTACTACAATACTTTTCACATAGGTAAGTTTAAAAATCCAATACAATCTTCTTGTTTTCAGCTGATGAACTTGCATCCACCTGAGGTGTTTATCTGAAACCAGGAAACTAACCCTCGGCACAATGTGCTGTTTAGGTGGAATACATGACAAGTCAGTGTAGGGCTCACTGCTGGCAATATTTTCCAACAATGCTAAAGCAGCGGATGTTTTCACCTACAGTGTAGAATGCAGTGTCCTCAAACCCAATGACAGTGATGCATTTTTAGCTGAGGATGTGCCAGATTATAAACCCTATCCTTCTTTACACCAGTTTGCATAAAATTGGATGATTTGGATAAGCTGTGATTTTGTAATCACAGTAAAGTTCTTTACATCATTTCAGCTAATGATTAAAAAGACCCCACCAATCCCAGTTTATTAAAACATAAAGTTACTTTTTATCTGTCGTATAGATTATTGGAAAGGGAGAAGTACCATTTCTTACTGATTTTTGTAATTTATCTGCAAAGAAAACATGTAAAAACATATAGAACCCCCAAATTTGAGAGGCAGAATGACGAATACGACTGGGGAGCACCCACCTGCTCTCTGTATAGTTCCCATGCATGGTCAGCTACTGCTGTGGCAAATAAAGCACTAAAAAATACTACAACCCCAAAAGTCCATTTCCATCTTTGACACACTCTTGAATTGCATTACATCTTCTGTATCTGTAAAACCAACACTAGTTGTTCGAAGACTACTATGAAGTACAAGCCTAAATTATTTTCTCAAAGGTTAAAGCTTTCTGTAATCACATCAGAAAGGACATCTTTGGACAGCTTTGATATATGTCTGTCTGTTCTGCACCATCTATAATCCTCCAGATCAAAATGGTAAACAACTGCTTGACCAACTTGAGTTCTCATCCCTTAGGCTATAAAATATTTGAAGAACTCTAAGAATATGAACTGAAGGATCCTTCACAGCTTTACCAACTGAGCAAAACACACAAATTCAGAGCAATGACTAGATTTTATTTTATAAACTCCTAAATACACACAAACTTGTTTCAGCCTCTGGTTTCCAACAAGTGTCAGAAAACCCCTCTGTAAGAGTGCTTACTTTGGCTGGAGGAGAACTGTTGTGCTGTGCCTCTTGTGCTTGTCCCTTGTCTTCAGGTGAGGTTGGCATGGTGGGCAGCGTGAAGCACGTGGAGCTGCACTGGGCACTAAGAGGACCATGCACTGCTGGCAAGGGCTGTTTCAAGTTAGCCTGAAGGCATAAGCGCTGGGAGGCCTCGTGATCTGCAGGCTGTGTTAGATGCCAAAAATACAAATCAAATCCGTTTAAAACTCCATGCTCTAACACTGGGATCACTTACAATAACAAACAGTATTAAGGTTTAAAATTAAAAATGCTATCTTGTGTTTTATTAACTAAAGCATTCAAGGTCAAGTATAACTTAGCAAATGCATTCAAAACAGACAACCTTCTATTCTTGTTGCTATTTCCATCTCTTCCCTCCATTTTACAGATTTTTATTTTGTCACTATGACTGTGACTAAACTATCTTCTCTAAAAATCCTCTAGGCAGTAAACAGCATCCTGGATATCACTGAAGCACAGAATGGGTCAGGTTGGAAGGGACCACAGGGGGTCATCTGGTCCAGCCTCCCAATACATAGCACAGGATTGCATCCAGATGATTTTGGAATATCTTCAGTGAGAGAGACTCCACAACCTCTCTGGGCAACCTGTTCCAGTGCTTGGTCAGCCGCACAGGAAAAAAGTTCTTCCTCATGTTTGGGTGGAACTTCCTCTGCATCCGTTTCTGCCCATTGCCTCTTGTCCCATTGCTTGGCCCCACCAAGCAGAGCCTGGTCCCTCCTCTTGACAACCTCCCTTCAGATACTGATGCACACTGATGAGGTTCCCTCTCAATCGTCTCTTCCATACTATGCCTTTTAGTAACTAACAAAGCCTTCATGGTACAGAGAGTGATCTCAGATCTCAGAGGAGCAAAACTGGAACCCCAGATGGTGGCACTCTTCCTGTGAGCAAGAGCAAGGCCTAGGTGAATTGTAGAAAGACTTGGTACCTCTGCACAAGACAACAGTGTGTGAGACACTTCTGAAGCAAAACAGCAGGAATGCCCAAATAGGAATAAAAATAAATCTCTGCCTGTTAGCTGAGCAAATTCTTGTTATTAGTATCGGGAGGTACTGCATTCACAAGGATAACATCAGCAAGACAGCCTGTTCGGAGGTCTGAGGATGAGCAGTGAGAAGCACAAATCAGTCCTTATGGCAGCAGTGGACGGATTGCAATACTTACTGCGACACCTGCCCGAGAGTTAGGAAACTGTCCTCAACACCACCGTCCTCAGCACCACATCACTGCACTCCCCGGCGGCGCCTGCAGGGCACACACAGCGCGGTTATCAGAGACCACCTGGGGCACAGCTCTTGTGTGGCCCGGGCACAGCTGGCTGCATGTCCCTGTGTGCCCCGGGCACAGCTGGCTGCATGTCCCTGCACAGCCCCTGTGTGCCCCGGGCACAGCTGGATGGCTGCATGTCCCTGCACAGCCCCTGTGTGCCCGGGCACAGCTGGATGTCCCTGCATGTCCCTGCACAGCCCCTGTGTGCCCGGGCACAGCTGCATGTCCCTGCACAGCCCCTGTGTGCCCGGGGCACAGCTACATGTCCCTGCACAGCCCCTGTGTACCCTGGGCACAGCTGGATGGCTGCATGTCCCTGCACAGCCCCTGTGTGCCCCGGGCACAGCTGGATGTCCCTGCACAGCCCCTGTGTGCCCCGGGCACAGCTGG
>JAOXXN010000065.1:9788469-9799403 GCA_026770055.1 Myrmophylax atrothorax | reverse complement strand
AAGAAAGTGTGAAGATAAGAGTGGGAGAGTAGCATATTAAGTGTCATTCAGAAGGGCAGTTCAAAAGAGATCTAGAGCCAGGAAGTATCTGGAGAAAAATGTATTGTCTTACAACGTTAAGGCAGTGACCTTAAACCAAGGACAAAATAATAATAAAAAAAAGGTTGAAAATGATAAAAAATGTTGCTCTGTTCCTCCTCCTAAATGACTATTTGAAAAACCCACATAAATTAGGAGTCAGCATCAGTGTTTGTTGCATGCTGCTGATGGCCCCTCTGATGCAGGACCTGTGCACTGATAAATGGCTCACAGAAATTGTTAGTAGCAGTGGCATTGAGAGTAGCAGGAGATAATATTACCACCAAACATGCTTTGGCCTATGTGAGCATCATGTGCTCAGTAACACTGAGTCAACAGAGAGTCGTTTGGGTTTCTTTCTTCTACTCTTTCTCACAGATTTGGAGAAACCCAGATATGTTTCTGCTGTCCGGACTGCATGTATTATACATCACATTCTAGTTACACATTTATTTTTGTCGATGGTGTAGGCAGAGTAGGGAGCTGGAGACGATATTTTTTTCAAATTGCAACTTGGCTATAATCTTAGTTAATGTAAAAGGAGAACAAATATGATTGTGGGGAGGGGAGACATATGATTAGGGGAAAACAGATTAGTGTCTTTTGGTATTGATCCATCCTTGTTTGAAAAAAGCCTTAAGGTTGCTACATGAAGTAAAATTTTTGAAAGCAATTTTTATTTATAAACATTCTGTAAATGATTCTGTTTTCCAGGGCAGCAGGATATTGACCTCGTATAATGTGGAAAAAAAGACTGCCAAAGGCCTTAGAAACATAAATAAGTTAAAGGCAATTAGGGCAGAACACTATTGCTTAGTGACCCAGGAATCTTGTTGCTAGTCAAGCAAAAAATTTTCCAAATGAAGAAATTAAAAAAAATTCTTTCTTTCCCAATCACAAAGGGTAATCCCAGAGGGCACACTTTGTTGAACAAACCAACCATAAATAGCCTTCCTTGGGATCCTAAAATGCAATTGTGGGCTTTCAAGATCTCCATCTTGCATCGACAAATGGCAAAGCAGCAAAACAAGCATTTTGTTCTCATTTTATGCTTCCTGGACAAAACCAGATTCACATTTGCTTGCTTTAGTGACACTTTTGTTGCATTGCATTGATGAACACATGCCAAAAGAGCTTGAGTGTGCCTAACTTCCTTTTTATGAGAAAACAATTATGGATCTCATTCCACTGAGCTTTTGAAACATTGCTGTACACCAGGAAAGCAATATCTATAGTATCACCTTATTCAAACAATCAGCCATTGTGTGGACTTTGACTGCTGACTGCTTATTTGACTACTGTAAGTTTTATGCTACTGTAAGATGGCCAGACTGGAAGATCATTCCCAGATTCAAGCAATTCCGAAAGGTCATTTGAACCAACCCTTGCAGGGTCAGCACTGAAGCAACTGGAAGTTGCTTTGGACTTGGTCCAGTTGGAACCTGAAAACTTCCAAGGACAGAAACTGAAGAATTGCTGGTAGATCTAGTCCAGTGTTTAATGACCCCCACAGTAGTTCTTCCCCTTGCCCCACCCTTACACCCAGTTGGAAGGTCCCTTATGATCCTTGTCTCTCATTCCCCTGCCCTGCACCCTGTACAGTGCCTGAGCCCATCTTTTTAGCAGCATCTTGCTTAATATTGCGAGGCTGCAACTAAGTTCTTCTCCAGGCTAAGCAGCACCAGCTTGTTCCCTTGGCATCCCCTCACAGTGTCTGTACCTCCTGACCACCACAGGGGTTCTCCCTGGATTTGCTCAAGTTTATCAACATCCTGAGGGCCAAAAACCAGGTGTGACAAGTCATATCTGATGAGAAGGTATTTCTACTCATCCTCCACATCTACTAAATGGACAGACTCTCAAAGGACTTCACAGCAATGTCAGGTGAAATGTAATGCCAGTGGTAAGTACTTGACTGCATTACTGGAATGCAAATATTCACTTGCTTTTTCTGCTGCTCTGATACATCCAGACTGTAATGCTCCAACCTGGATCTAGGGATGCTGTGTATTAGATCCCAAGAATGGTTGCTTTTGCTAGAAACAGTCCAATTTTACCCCTAGAGCACACAAATCTGCAGGCCTTGCTGTCTGTGAAGAAGCAAAGCCCAACACAGACACCTCTTTCCTCATTCCAGCATATGATACAGAAGTGTGGAAAAGCAATAACACTGTAATGCCACCTTTTAGCCTTTTTTCCTGGAAACAGACACAACTTGAAAGCCAGAAGCCACACTAATTTCTCTTATCAATATCCAGCTTCAGAAGCAGGTGTAATAATAATAGTAATGATAATAAAGATTAATCATGATTGCTCAATTTCAGTATTATCCACAGAGGCAGGGTAGGGGAGGAAGTCCTCAGTGTCTCATTCTGGTGTGATGTCAGTGCAGATTCAGAGCCAAAAGCCTTTCTTGCTCAAAAGATCTATTAATACAATACAAGGTTTTGCAAACATACTTTGCAGAAGGTCTTTTGCCTGTACTGCTGAATCATCTGCAGATTTCTGTGTGCTGTGTGATTCCTTGCCATGGAAAGTACTCTGCAGATGCAGTCACACTGTGTTATTTTCACACTATGAAGTCGTTACAGTAAGCATTCCTGGACCAATTTAGTTGTTAATTTAAATTAAATTTTTAGAAGGTGTGATGGGAAGAGGCAGTGCATTTACTGGACAGTTCAACTTATGCATTATGTAAAGTCAGACTTTCAGAAGCTTGGAGAAAGCTTGGGTTTTGGTTTGGTTTTTTTTTGTACTGGGATTTAAAAGCAAAGACCCACAATACCCAGAGAAAAAGAGACCACCCTATTACTGATGAATTTAGCAAAAAAATTCAATGTATGTTTTACTGGCCAAGGAAGCAATGGATTGGATGACCCCCCAATGAGCTGCATGTATCAGCTGAAACAGAAACAATTTCTCCAGAGTCCCTCTTTTTCTAATTAGGCTAATTGAACAGTTATAAATTTCAAGGTGAAACCAACAAAGCATATTTGATTAATAATTTAAGGACTCCAAAGGTGTTGCATCAGACAGGATGGTATAGTAATTAAGATGTAGGTAAAATAAATACTCCAAGCTCCACGCATCATATGGAAACACATTGTTAGCACAGAAAATGTTCCATGTGCTCATGACGTGGCTGCACTTATACAGTAAAATATTCCTCTGCATTCTTTAAAAGGGTACTGTATAATGCCACCACACCACTGATTAAAACCATAAATAATAAATAAATAATATGTGAGATGAACCCTTTGCAAGTCTAGAAGCCACAGCCAGAATTATAGGTGAAATTATTTGCCTTTTTGTATTCTTATTTGACATGCAGGTGAGGTGGCTTCAGGAAAATTCAACCTAAACTCTTTGTTTTAATGTGGGGAAACAGGAGAAAGGATACTGATTTATCACTTCAGAAAGAGAGCTGCTGACTTGCAGAATGGTTGGTCTGAAACTGAAAGCAAACAGTATGGGAAAAAAGAAAGGCAAGTCCCCACTTCCTGTGTTCTACACTCCATCAGAATCCAAAATTACTTGATCTTCAAGATACTAACACTGAGGGCCCAAAGAAGATTTTAACCATCTCCTGCTGGTTTCCTCACTTTCAGGAAACACAGATATACACTGAACATGGGCTACACTGAAGTCAGCATCTTCAAATGTGAAAGCTAAGCTTTTATGATTTAAGGGAATGAAGTATATAATTCCTTTTAATTTTAAACTTGTATCAGCAGGAAGAAAATGAGGCCTATTTTGGTTACTTGCTAAAGTTCTAGATTCAGGAGCTTTACTATTTGCACTCTGATTTGGAAACCATTCTTGCATGGCTTGCATCTGCTAGACAGCATGGTAAGAAAAATAACTTCTCACTTTCTTTTAGGAAGCTACCAAATACAACACCCTAAGAACAGATGGTTTTCTAACCTTATTTCTTCCGTTTTCAATGATTGTTCTCCAAAACCCAGAAGTAGGACAGTTAATAATAAAGATCAAAGCTATCAGAACAAGAAAAGAATTTTTATGCATTGACTGGCATGTACTGTACCAAAAAGCCACATTTTTCTGGGTAATTAGACAGCTCAGAACAAGCTTGGAGGAAAACAACAGCTCTGCTCTTCTGGAATAGCACAAGCCAACTGTAGCAAAATGTCCCCCATGTCCTCTGTCAGAATCTTTCCCTGATAACACTACATAGCAGCACCATTCCATCCCTGATCACATCCAGGAGATGATCCAAAAAATAATGTACCAGCTTTCTGCATAATCTCATCAACATCTATAAAAAACCCACACTCATTTAGCGTGGTTTTATCAGTGCTCTGCACAGGGAAGTGAGTGCAAACCAGAGAATTCTGTGGGGAGAGAGAATTCTAGACTTTGGGGGTTACATTTTATACACTGGGTTTAAAGTTTCACATCCAAACCTGAAGTGAAAATGAAGGAAGTGAGAAGGCTTTAAAAGGAGCAGAGTTATTCCTATTTTATGAGACCTTAAAAGAACAGCAGGACATCTCATGGGTCAAGATTTGCAACAGATATACCAGACCCACTGCAGCTGTTCTCTCTGTCAGGGCACTCTGTGCAGGAGGAGCAGTGGGTCAGACACAGACCTGCACCTCAGTCACCCAGCTCACAACCAGCAGCGTTGCTCAATGCAGTGACCGAGGTGGTACAACACATCCTGTTCCAGCTGCAGCTGCTCAGAGTTTGACAACTCCTGGAAGAGGAGCAGGAGACACTTTATCAGCTATGGTAGAGCTCAGTATTGCTGCTGTCATTACACTAATAAGAAATTGTGATGTGTGTCTAATTATGCAAATTTCATAACTTTATATATAATGAGTCAAAATGGCATTCTGTATTTGCCTCCTCACAAACAATTTGTACACAATAAGTGTATAGTCTGCACCCATTGAGATTTATTGTCTCACCATTGTTTTTCTTTCCTTATATTGAAAAAACTAAACGAGGTTATATTAAAGTAATGTAATGTGGCTAATTTATTTGAAATTTAAAACAGTTGCAGAAAATGAATGAAAAAGATTCCGTGATTCTAATATATTATGATATAAAAAATACAAACCCAGGTAAAATATTTAGGAAATGTGTCTGAAAAAAAGACAGAGGAACTCATTGTAATTTTAACAACACCATAGAACTACACCAATCTTTCATAGAAGAAATGCTGAAATACTGGTGCTTCAAAAGTTCTATTATTAATCAGATACTGGGGGTTTTAGAAAGCCTCTGGACAACATTCTGGCAAATGCCAAGACAAAAAGCTGCACATGAAGTACCTGAAGTAGTTGGAAGCAAATAAAAAGCCTTACAGAGACTGAGGGAAAGGTGAATAGTATAAGCAGTGGTGTTCATCCTTTCAATATTTTGATGTTGACCTTGGACTGCCTTGCTATTCTGCCAAAACAAAACAAACCTCTTATTTGAGGACTGATTGCTTTATAATTGTATTACCATTTAAGACTTTCATCCTAGTTCCTTACTTTTAGATAACAACTGTCCTAGATAAGAAATTAATGTAGTATATTATTAATAAACAGATGCAGATCTGAAAATGATAAATTGTACAACATTCCAAACTTTACTATTTAATTAAATTTCTTGACAAAAGTCAACAAGCATTTTAATACAAGAAATAGGCATTTTTCAAAAGGAGAAAGGTGTCGACAAAATTCTCTACCAAGCACCGTAAGGAGACTCTGCTCTCACAGGACAACAGGGAAATCTTTCTGTGAATTTAAGGAAGAAAATAAAGGACAGGAGTTACAGGTTTGCCTGTCTGCTGCAGAGATTACCCTTCTCCAGGTACTGAGGTGTTCCACAGTCATAAAGGATCTGAAAAAGAGAGTCTACACAGATGACTAAAGATGAAATGGGAAAATCAGATCTAAAGACAGCCAAGGCAGTTTATGTGGCCTGAATGATAAAATGGCAGGTGAAATAAGCTGCTAAAAAATTCAAATCAATGCACATGGCGGGGACAAAAAGTATACTCGGCTAAATCAGAGCCCAGCACTATGTTTTACCAGTCAGGACAGAGATCTGAGTAATTTTGGATAGTTCCCCAAAAATAGCATTCAGCAGCAGCCAAAAAGTAAAAATTGTTGAGAATTAGTAAGGAAGAGTTGAAAACATCATAGAATATGAGCCCAAATATTTAAAACAATTCTAATCACATCTCAAAAACCCCCAAGAATAAAAACCCCAAGAATAAAAAAAACCCCAACATAAATAGAAAGGGTTCATAGGAGAAAGAATGGTAAGAAATTGCAAAGTGTTTCCAGGCAAAAAAGACAAGAGCACTTCGACTTGAAAAAGGGACAGTTCTGGACTGAAAAAGGTTAGAAAAGGATGAACAGATTGCACAGAGCAATCTATTAATTATTTGCTCACAATTCCTCACAGTACATAAGGATGAGGATGACAAAAGCAGTTATTAATTAGGCAATAGTTAAAGTACGAAAGAAGGTACTTCACAACAGTATATAATTAATAACTGAATTTGTTACCGCAGGAAGCTGTACAAGAATTGGAGCATACGAATCAGTTTGAAAATGGATTCGATGCATTTAGATGAGAGGTACAGTGGTAGTTCTGTACAGACTCGGGATCTGGAGAGGCCTAACCTGCAGATGGCTGAAAGCAGTAAGGTTTAAAGAACATTTCTGCTTTTGGAGTAGCATGAACATGATCCTCAGGTGGGATCAGATGAATGGTTTACACTGCCTGGATGTGGAGGTCGAGTGTTCCCTTGTGGACACAGTTTCAATTTCTGAAAGAAACTGATTGTGAGAAAGTGAACAAAGGAAAATTTCCCTTTTGCCCATCATGAGTAATAAGCAGTGCTGAAGGAAGGGATGTACAGAACAACAGATAGAAGAAAATAATGAGAAAAAAATACTTTTTCTTCCATTTTTCTAGTCCATACAAACAGTACATGCTGAGACCACAGCCAGGATTAAGATCCTGCTGCCATAAGTCTGTCCTCTGCTGGATTCCTAAGTAGCCCTCTTGAAGAAATAAACATATCCCAGTCTGGAGAATGTCTGGCATCTCCTGCTTTGTCACGTTTTAGATTCTTGCATATGAACAAACTTCAGATGTTCTTAGGAGGCTATTTGGGTGGCAGGTCGCTGAAAGTATTTTCAGCTCTTTAAGATGCATCATACAAAAGGAACTGAATTTCACAGGCGGAAAGACAGGGAGCCAGCACTTCCGAAACTTTGAGGTCATACACACACATGCACACACTTGCTCACACATACTCTAAATGACATTCCCAATTTTATGGTTGCATGAAGAAAGTTCCATTTGATTGCAGTACTATTAGGTAGAAGACACAAGTGCAAAGCAGTAGAGAATCTTCTTCTCCTTCTTCTCTCCCCAGAAGATCAAGGAGCTGAGACAGGCATGAAGGTTTATACACCTCTTGATTGCTGTTCTCCATCTTTTTTCCTACTTATTATCACAAAACAGCCCAGTTTGGAAGGAACTTTGAAAGATCAACGGGCCCAACCCTTTGTGGGAAAGGGAGCCTCGATGAGATGGTTGAGCAGCCTGTCCAGCTGGGCCTCAAAAACCTCCAGCAATGGGACCTCCCACATCCCTGGGGAGGCTGTTCCACTGAATGATTGTTCTCACTGGAAAATATTTCTTTTTTACATTGAGATGAAACCTCTCCCTATCACATACATTCAGCTTTCCAGCACTGCCTACACTCCTGGTCCAAAGGCCTCACATGCGGCTGAGTCAGAAAAGCCACGGGAATAACCTCTGCTCAAATCAATGGTACAGACTGGGAGAATGTCTGAGGATGTTCTTACACTCCCACTGGTTTCCTCTCACAGAATCGATAGCAGTAGGAATAAATCCAGCTTTCTGTGATAGAGTCTGGAACCATCTTTTCTCTTTCTCTTATTAATATTTCTTCAGTTCAGTATAAACATTAGGGTTTAGCAGGCAAGGAAATGGAAAAAAATATAAGTTTGGTCTAAGGTACAATGGATGGCCTTCCCCCTTAGGTACTAAAATTTTGAAAAAGAAATTAGTATTATTATATACCAGACACTTCACAACTCTGAAAGTTATTTCACACTGTAAGTATTATTTTCCTTGTATACCTAGTAAATTGAATCTATAAGAGAAATTCCACAATAAGGTTGCCTTAACAACAGAAATAATATATATAACTATAATATTTCATGCACTATTGCTAGTTCTTACATTGTAGAAGCACAGAATCAAAACAGACAAATTATATTTAATTCTTGTCTACTAAACTTTGTAAGCAACCTACTTTCTTTTCAACAAAGCACAATCAAAGCTTCCACTCACTACAGCAAGTCTTTGAAGAGACAAAACTGTACAGTTTGTTTGCCTCTAAACTTCCATGTTTTTGCTGTTTTGATGAAATACTACCATGCCTTTAACCTCAGGGGGTTGTATCTCATCCTCCTGTTGTACAGCCTGCAGGACAGGGGTAAGCAGGGAAAGCTCACTAACATCAGACCCTGGGAGCACAGACAAGCAAAGGAACATGACAAACAGTTCTTACAACAACCAAAAGTCAGATTCTCAGCACAGTATCCCTCTTCCCCTGGAAGCTCTCGTGTTTGCACTTCTGCCTTAGGAATTGTGATTTAATACCCATTACGAAACTTTATCTCGTTTACTTGTCTCTATCAATTCAGTTAAACAGAAGTGAATACCAACTTCGCATTAGTCCTATTAGAGTTATTAGAGCTAATATAAGAAATCAAAACTTGATAAGCTGAGGAAGTGATATTTTTTTTCTTGCAGACAACACAGATATATTTGCTTCTACTTGTCAACTGAAAATGCTGTTTTCAGTCAAAGAATTTTCAGTTTGGGTATGGCTGGATACAGTTGCTAAACCCTGATCTAAGATTTCTTTCCAATGTTTCTACCAAAACCAGTAACACCAAATTTCATGTTCTGTGCAGGGGAAGGATCAAGAGAAGAAAAAGAGCCTAGACCTATTTAATACTTGAGTTATTATAATACCACTGCCTTCAACAGATGGACAGGCAGGAGAATACGTGCAATGGGGACCTTACTTGAAGACTCACCTCAGCCTAAGGCCATTTGTCTCCTCAAGTCTTTCTTGGTTGGTTTGAGGCGTATCTTGGTTTGTTTGTTTTTGAATCAACTTAAGATCTTGTCCTAAAATCAGGAACTTAACTCTCTGAATTGCATTCTGAAAGAATTTCTCTTTTCTCAGATGACTACAGGGAAGCCCAGGGAGATAAACTTTGTTAGGCTAAAAGTAATCTTTTTTTTATATAACCCCCTTTCCTGAAGTGACTTACTTCAGATTGCCTTTCAAATAAATTGCCTGGGGCAGTGGAAAGAGTAGTGAGCTAAAGAGAGATAGTTTCTATCCTTCTCTTAATACTTAACTATAATAGCCAAGAAATTAAATTCTTAAGAATTAAAATCTTAATTCTCTGTATTGGTCTTCTCTTCTATCCAAATCCCAGGCTGCAGACACTGGGAAGCCATCTTCCCAGGAGTTTTGTTTTGCCTCACAAATAGAAAGAAGGAAGAAAGCTACGACTTAGAACTAGAGTTGCTAGATTTTCTATAAACATTTAGTGTATGTTCCACTAATCTTTTTTTGCATCCTTCCTTTATTTGTTCTTTATAATACCTAACAACTGACTGCAAACAAGTAACAGTTGCCAAACTAGCTTAACAAACAAGAGACATAATGTCTCTATCTATGCAAAAATAATTCCAGTCTATCTAAAGATAAATGAATACCAAAGGTACTGTTTGATCTGTGCAAATAAGATGATGTCAAATTGTGTTGAACACGTTTCTAAGGCATGTAAAGATTTTTTTCCAACACAAACTTTTTTGTTGTTGTTAATGTTTCTTAGTTAGAACAATGTTTATTTGATTTTCCATGGAGCTTAAAGATAATCTACAAATTCATTTTCTAAGTGTTCCCTCCAAGTGTTATGTTTTTAACCTTCTCAGCGAAAAAAAAAGTATATTTTTACAGAACAAAGAGGATAAAGTTACTAACTGAACATGCCATTTTGGTGGTTTTGTTGAAGGAAATATTTAAATTTAAACTCAGAGCCAACTATGATTTTTTTTCTGAAATTATCATTATCCAGTTAACTCAGAAATGATTTTCTGAAGGAACAATGGAATCTAAAAGATCAAGAAACATGGCAACTATGATACTTTCCATAACAATTTATTTGCCAGCCTGAGTGAATGGCACCACACTTTTCTATCATATGCATAAAAGAAAAAACCACTTTGATTCTAAATGGATGTTGATTATGCTTTTGAACTAAATTGAAACAAAAAGCAAATGTCAATCACACAGCTTGTTTTAATTACAACCAGTACCTTAACTGAACATACTGCAAAGCTTCATGAATATTCAATGACAGAGTAACCAATGATGCAATATTAGTGCTGTTGGTGTTAAAAGTTTCATTTTCCTCTTCAATTTTTGAAGCAGAGTGGAGTAATGGAGTTTTATTTAGTTGAATCATCAGGTTCATACTCTCTTCATAGTCTCTCTTGTATTTCAACTACACCATACCGTAAGTCAGGCATTGGTAAGTCACACAACCTTTCTAATCGATTTACTCTTCAGGGACAAGCAGAAGTTATTTGGTCACCTGAGTTTCACAAAGATTCCCAGCTGTAACCCTTACTGTGATGGGTTCATATTCCTGAGAAAGGTCTGAATATTGAAAACATGCTGAACATGCTTTACATTGGTACATTACTCAATCTTTATAACTGACCAGAACGTTAAAATTTCACCCATTGAAATAATTATTTCATAGCAC
>JAOXXN010000065.1:9763766-9782556 GCA_026770055.1 Myrmophylax atrothorax | reverse complement strand
ACTAAACAGGCCCAGCTCCCTCAGTCTCTCCTTGTAAGAGAGATGCTCCAGATCTCTAACCATCTTTGTGGTGTCGGCTGGACCCTCTCCAGTAGCTCCTTGTCTTTCCTGTACTGAGGAGTCCAGAACTGGACACAGCATTCCAGATGTGGCTGAGGAAAGGGGGAGGATCCCCTTTCTCAACCTGCTGGCCACAGTCTCCCCAATGCACCCCAGGCTACCTTTCTCTTGGATAGTACTTTTTCTCTGGGTCCATTAAATTCTGTATCATTTCTACAAGTGATCAGTAAAAAACACCACTTGGTATTTAAGGTAACTCCTGAACACATTATTAGACATGAAAATACCAAACAGCAACAGAATAGATTTCCTGGGGGATCTTTATGTACTATTTACTTTTCTGTTACAATTATATGTCATTGTATGCCATTTTACCAAGAAGAACATTTAAAATTTATTAAACAGAAAATGTCAATGTCTTTAAAAAAAAAAAAGAATCCAAAAGAAAATGTCAGAAGATTCTTATAAGAGTACAAAGTTGTTAATATTCTGGTGACTCCATTTCATTAGCACACAATATATGGGTTTTGGAAGGGACATTTTAATGCTGTGTTTTGTGCAGGAGAGATTTCAAACCGATCCCAAAAGCTCAACACGCAGATAAAAGCTGAGTTTTACATGTTGAGGTTTTAGACTATATCCCACAGATTGTTTCTCCCTGTCCCTTACAGATATTTTCTCTTAATTCACTGAGTAAACACAGAGCAGTTTTCAAGTCTTCCTAATCTTGCTTCAAGTGGCTGAGATACTTGGGAATCCTGATATAGCTGTGTGGTTTCTTACAGTCTGCTCCACTCACTACTGCACCTACTAAAAACAGCTTTTAGAGCAATGCTGATAATTGTATCTATCAAAGAATAATTATAATTTTATCTATCAAAGAATAGGAACGATAAGTTTATGAACTGCAAGAGCCCTCAGGGAGGTCACGATGATGGGCACCTCTGTGCTGGCATAAGGGAACTAGGCACAACAATGTAGGTTTGCTTCCAAGAGTTTTCCAGCCTGAGGTGATGCGCAGAACATCAATTTGAGTCAGTGTCTCCTCCTGGGGCAAATTCCACCCTCCATGGCTAATAGGCCTCTCATTATTTCATGCTATTTTCATGAGCCCAGAGGTAAGTCACTTTTATATACTAATAAAAAAGAAAAATACAGGAAATTCAGTGGCTGAAATTGTGAAGCTTGTATGAATTTTTATACATTGTTCAATTGTTTCCCTCCCTCTCCACAAGCTCTCCTTTCAATTATGGCTGCACACTTCATTTTCATTTTTCTGTTCAGCAGTTACAGCACAGTCCAGCACAACTTTGGATGTGTAACCATGTACCTCCTTCAAAAATGGCCTTCACAGAGACATTGCAGAGAAACTGGAGGAACATTTGAAAATGAAACAGTGGATTTTTATTTTCCAATGTTTTAGAAAAATATCTCATTCTACAGATCTTATAATTTGTTAGTGCATCTCTATAAGTTCAAAATAAGATGGGTGAAAATAGACCCCCTTCTTCTACTCAGATTCTCCTACACTGCAGACTCTCCCTTCCTGCTAACCAACATAGTCTTTACCTTTGTGGTATTCACTGAGAGCCTGGCCTGGCTCTGCTGAATTCAATGGAAACTTTGCTGATGACTTCAAAAGCAGAGGCTCAGAGCTAAATTCCCCATGTATAACTTCAGCATTACAAAACATTCTGCAGAATTGTATAAACAGTAATAATTTTACTCAGAAGGCAAGCCTCTACCCCATAGCAGTTGCTGTACTTGACCCAGCAGCACAGAATTTTTATCCTGTATCCATTCCCAGAATGCAAAACATTACAGTGGGTAAGAAAATAGTGTGCAAGTCTTACATAAAGTGCTTTCCCCATCATTACTGTTTGTTATATCAACTTTTCAACCCTTTTGCTCTTTGCAGAAGTTGCAGTAACCAGCCCAGGGCACTCTATTTTATAGCAGCTCTGTTTGGACAATCACCAAGTGTATTTACATGTAAATTAGGGGACAAAACTGATTTTAAAGTATTAATTTGTATCATGACAAAACACAACAGAATGTTCTTTAGCATTAGTTGGGGGAAAGAAACTTTCAGGTTTCTGCACACACTTGACACACATTAGCAGGCAGGTTGCATGTATCTCATCGTCCCTGCTCCCAGCAATCTGTGGTAGCATTAAAAAAGCATTATATTCTACAGGTCTTACTTTTCCAAATCCACCAATGATCATATCTACAGCACTACAGGTCCCTGGTGACTTGTGATACTTAAAGACTTTGTGTTTTGTACGTTTTAAGAGCAGGTAAAAGTTCTAGTAGATGGTAAATTATTCTTGATTTCAGCTGTTGGTTGGGGAGCTGTGGTGATCTTTGTTGTTGTTTAAATTTTTCAGATATTTAATACATTTGACAATTCCTAGGTAAAATGAAATTTCTCAAACTATTTTTCAGATTGTAAAATTAATTACAGGCATCTTCAAAGTAAAGAAACTTATATAAAAAACCCCTATTACATCTATGTACTTCAGAGAATTAAATCCAAGGATGCTTTTAGAAGTCAAGCTCTCCACCAAAACCTAAGGCCACAAGTCCTCTTGCTCAAATATCAAATCTCTTTCTCCTTTTCAGAATTCCTAGGAAAGACTTTCCAGGGAGGGAAACGGATTATTTCAGAGCACTACCATAAGTCACAGTCTTAGAGCTCCACAACAGACCACTACACATGTACATAAGCAGTAATTCTTGTCTTGAGTCACTGGTTTGTAAGCTTACAGCAATGCTTCACCCACTCAGATTTCCTTTCTGTCAGTGATACTGAGATCCAAAACATCTCTTTGACCCACTTTTCAAAGGAAGCACAAGCAGAGAAGGCATCACAAGGAAATTCTTCTGCTTAGTTTACAGGAAGGCCACAAGTTAGGACAGAAAAGAGATCTCTCTCTGCCCACAAATTCCTTAAATAGCCCACAAACCTTGAAACAGTAAGGATTTTCTTTCCCCTTCCACTCACAAGCCATTTGATGCTTCTTTTCCCTGGAATTCTACACCTCTCTAAGAACAGCAAATAAATGAGGCAGGAGAACTCCAGAACATGCACATATGACCCTTGAAAGGAGAAACTTTCGCATCAATCTCTTCTCTTCTCTACACCTCAATTGCCATGCTTTGTCTTAGCCAGTTTTTCAAAAAAGTTCTTTGACACCATACTATCCATCCTTAAAAGCTGCCAGGAAGCAGACTGGTCCAAAGGCTCAGGAAGAGGCTGGTGCTAAACATTGGAGCTATGAATCTGGCTGCTAAATAATTCTCAAACTCCACTGGTTTGATCCCAGATAAATAGGACTATAGTTATTAAAACTGACTCAGACATATAAAAAGATAGGAGGCAGGAGGGTGTGCAGGTTTCATGTCCACAGACAGTTTAGTACTTAATCCAGTAGGATGTAAAGCAGATGGATTTTTATGAGTCAAATACACTGATAATTCCTCTCAGTGTGCCAATGTTAACACACAGTTTTCACTATGTACAAATAAGTAACACAATTGTACTTTTTGCATGAAATGACATGTATTGTCATTGTAATATCTTTACTGAAGATAAATTTACACATAGGCACAATATTATATATTAAAGTTACAAAATAAAAAAAGAATTGCATGGAATAAGAACAATAGTTGCTGAAATGCTCTAAGGTATCATATATTAGAAATATATTATTGATTCAGACTTGGAGGAGTTAGACACAGATAAAACTTGAACACCTTCTAAAATATCTTCTAAAGTTGCACATCCTTGCACAAGCTGAAGGGGTGCATGAAACATCACAAGTAAAGAAACACATGCAAGACCAGCAAACAAGAACAAGGGCCTTCGGAGGCTACTAAACACAAGAATAATAAAAAGTGAGGAGCCTCTAATATTCAGCATTTAATATACTGGACTGATTATAAATATTCACTGTCGCTTCTAATAAACATAGATTTCTATGAGTTGTATAATTAGATTACTAAGCTCCAAGTTTGGTATAAGTGTTGATTTGGGATATAATTGTTGATTTAAAGCAGGAAGATCAGCTAGAAGATTAACCTAAAAGTACTGAGCTGTTAAATAATGATAGCCAGAGAAAAATAAAAGAAAAACTATTACAAGTTTTGCAACAGAATCTGAAATGCTTTAACAAGTAAGATGCCTTTATCACCTTCTCTTGAAGCTGGATGAAGAAAACTGTCATTAAAGCAAGCACATGTGCCTTAGCAAATACAAATGCAGTAACTGCCAGCACTCACAAGAACACTGTCTATGCTCAGAACTCTAAATTCACCCAATCTTTGCATAGCATACACTAAAAACTACTGTCTAATCACTCTGCAAGGATGGAAATTCACTACTGATTGCAGAGAATTTTTCAGCAGGTGAAGACTTACTATATATGTGTATATAAATCAACTCCCTGACATAAGTTGTTACTAGTATGAGTTATTAACAGGAACTTAAGTCTTCAATTTCAGCTATCATTTCCTTGCACTGACCTCATTCTTTCATGTTGTTTACATACTGCTGTCTGGAGAAAAAAAAAGACCTTAACCTACACATTAGTAAGTCAAAAATGTGCTTTAATTTGCCAAGAAAATAAAATACACTTCATTGCAGGGTACCTACCAAACAGCACAGATAAAACCAAAGACCAAAATATCAGGAGAAGTAAATAGTGAGATCTTCTATACTAAAGAAAACATGCTTTAATATATGAAGGTGGGTTTGTTTTCTTTTTTCTGTACAGCATGCCAGTTAGTCACAACTTCACGTTCTTAATTTACATCTAACAGGATTAAAAAACCAAACACATACAGTATAGAGAAATGGCTTTTAAAAGATAAGTTCCAGACAAGTAGGTAATCCACGAACGTGAACCACTGCGGAACTATTATAAGCATGTGAGAAGGAAAGTCATACAATTAAAAAAAAGAGACATAACTGTTTCTCTATAACATGTATTACTCCAGCTAAGACTATTGGTTAACAATACAGATAACAGGATTTGTGAATCTGGTTGCCTTGAATTACTGACTATGTACCTTTATTAATCAAGTCTCAGTGTAATTAGCACAGCTTTTTCTCTGTCATTCTTGTGTAGTCCCAAACAGTATGTAAGAAGAACGAGCTTTCATTAACTACACCCAGTTTTTAAGCAGCTAAAATCTGAGGCAGAATTTGAAGAGGGTGGGGAAGAAAAGGTGGAAAGAATCAGCTACTCAATGTCACAACAACAAGGTACTGTACCTTTAAGGAGGGAATACGGTTCCGTTCTGCTTCACGGCTGAAAAAGAGCTTATTCTCGGTTATAGAGATGACTTACCTAAAACTCGAGTTATTCCTCTTTTTCCCTCAGGCCAGCCTCTCTTGCACTCTGGGGAGCTTTTACCATTTAAGGTCAATGTTACATCTGGCTCTGGTAACTAAAGCTGAAGCAATTTTTAACTCAGAGATCCAACAGGCTGCCTAACATTAGAATGAGAGTTTAAATTTAAAGAAACTCTTCAGAAAGCCTTTCTTGCCTCAGAGAATTACAGAATTAAAGGCTTTCCTATTCTGGCATAAGTAGTCTGAGTACAACACGATGCAGAAATCCCCACCAGCATTCTTCAAGTTCAGCGCATATAAGCTCTACTTACTCATTTCTGATTAAAACAGGCCAAGTAGGAAGAACAGATGAAACAGTTTACATCATGTTATGTTAACCCTTAGATTTTTTTACTGACACAGATGCTACTGTTTTTCATTCCTCTGCCCCTCCCTCCCTCTTTGTTTGGTCAGAAGGAGTCTAAATCAGAGAGCAAATACAAGGCAAGTGAACTTTTAAAGAAAGTTGGCTTCAGTCCAGTCATGGGCTCTGCTCTCCCCTCGCAGAGTATGAATAATTCCTGTTGAAGTCTACAGAAGTCCCTTGTATCCCATGAGAGAATGTAGCTGCACATGGAGCATGAAGAGGGAAAAGAAACCCAAAACATTTACCACACTATATGCAGGTACCTGCAGAAGAATCACGTGCATGGGACTCAGAGCTCTCAGCTCTAAACCAGACCCAGATCTTACTTCAGCCCCTTTAGCCAATTCAGACTATCTATTTGTCACTATTACAATTACATCCACAAATCCTAAGAGTTCTGCTTATGGCAGGTGCTGTGAAGTTATTGGACATAAGCAAGCCAAAACCTGTCCAAAAAACCTTTCACAACTGAAGTAGACACAAGAGAGAAGAGGGTGGGAAATGACAAAAAATTGCAGCAGATGATGTAAAATTATTGGATAGAGTAAGTTTGGAGGGGATATATTAGGACTGTTTCAGGAAAATGGAGCAAACCATGATATAAAATTATCTTCTTTTTGACAATGTCTAATAAAAGCAGTGAGGCAGGAACAGATCACACAAAGGAAACTAAGGATTTGGTGATTTGACTTGGAAAGCACACTCCATAGGGGAGTCATACATGGCAATGCGAGGATGCTTGTAGGAGAAGTGGGTGAAGATGAGTTGATGGCAACTTCACATAGTCCTGTAACATTAGGAAATAAGAGGGGCTGGGCACCTTCTCTGTGCCACATCAACCTTCAGCTTGCATTAGGAAGCCTATTATTCAACACTTAAGATATTCTTAGTGCCTAAAATCAACACAGTAGAAAAAGGTTCTGAAAAACTTCTCTACCATTAGCATTTAAGCTTGGCCCCAACATAATAGGAGGAGGTTTTTCAAATGCCATGTCAGGTTTTCATGTCCTTTGTCCATTTACAGTCCTTTGCACCATTACTGGCTCTCTGGCAAGGCATTTTAACATGCCTCCTTTTGTCTTCTTGAATTACTATTTTATTACCCACAAACTCAAGTTCTGAAATAGATTCTTGTGACTCAGCATGGTTTCAGTCTTCCATCTAGTTATCTGCAGCTACAGAATTTGTACTAGCATCTGTATTCCCTCATTTTCCAGTTTTATTTTCTCAGAATATCTAGGCCACAAGTGTCAAATGTTTAATTTGTCTACAATAAAAGTTGTGTTTCTGTTAAATCTGCCTTCATCCCCGTCATAGCAATGACAGCTTTGGAACCAGATTGGGCAGAACCAAGTTGTTTACTGCCTTTTAGCACTACTGTCCTCTGGGAACTAAAATTGCTTAAGGTGCTTGTTTATTGGCTTAGCACTCTGTAATCACTGTTGGCCAAATTTAGCCAAATACGGGAGGTTGCAAAATACTTTCAAATTCCCAGAAACTTAGTGAAACCAGTAGCCTGTAAAGCAGAATTAAGCTATTGCTCCTGCAATGGGAGAAACCTGTAGTGACAGTTTTGGTTCTGTATTGCTTGGCCCATCCACTTGCACCACCCAAACATGACCTCTGCTGTTTCTGTAGTGTTTAGGGGACACAGAAGGACCCAGGAGGTAATCACAGGAAGGGAAAACAATGCTCCCATCAACCTCCAGCTCCTGAAAGTGCTTGTATATCCTGTCCTATAGCAGGCTCAATGCTTTGGCATGTGCTTTGCCCAGCGATTTGTTTGTTATGAAAGACCTCAGGCCAAATGCCCATTTAGCTAGAATCCAACTTTTTGAGTAAGGAAATATTAGCATCTAAAATACAATTATTTTAACTAGATTGTTAAAACTGTATAAAGAAAGCATAGTAACATGTACCATGTAAGACAAAAATTCCATTTGTTTGCTGTTTTTTTAAGATCTGGTGATACCTGCTCCTTTTCAAACATTCTAATAGAGATGGCTGGCTGTTCCCCATAACACAACATGTTTATGTTGCCATTATTATGGTGCTGTATTCCCTGGGCACAGCATAAAATCAGTCTCTCATAAATACTCTGAAGTATTTCAGACTATCTAGATGTAGTTCTCTGGGGTTGCATATGGGCTGGCGGTGGGACGTGCCCCCATCCCACCAGTTGACTTCCCATTTCCTTGATTTTCACGGCTCTGTGACTTATGAAAGCAGCACTGCAGGACACATCAATGTCAAGTTTCTAGAGCTGAGCTCCATAAATTCAAGGATTTTTAGCTGTGCCTTTGAAGAGATAAATACAAGCACTAAAATCCTTGTCCTACTGAAAGAATGAAGATTTCTGCCTCTTGGACTGAAGTGTAGCTAAGATTTCATACAGGGACTTCACTTTAGGGGCACAACCATTTTCAAATGCAAACTTTGTCTGAGCAGCAGCAGACAAGTGATCTTGCCACAGTCATTCTTTTCTAGTCTTGGCCTTAACTGGGCAATCTGGGAGATAAGAACTTTAAATCAAACAGCTTTTTTGGGTAAAATTGTTGCAGATGTTTTCATTTAAGCTTCTGAGAATTCCCATTTTTGGGAAATTTATTACTTTTTTATTATTATTTTTGAAGATCTTATGTTTCAGGGCTTTAAAATACATTGCATTAAAATGTTACTTATTATCCTTTCTGCCCATAGATACTCACCATCCATAAGGACAAGTCACGATTACATGCTCTATTTTTTATTTAGTGACTAAAGTATAAAGATTATTCATCAGGCAGGCAAAAAATTTGCAGCAGAAGTGATAATATTTGCACTTAAAACTGGAGTTCTCTGACACAAGCATTCATATTTCATTCTAAAAACATCCCCAAAGTCTTTTTATCAGTTAAGACTTTTGTGCAGCCACATCTAGAATGCACCTGTGTCAGTGTCAGGTCCACCTCACAAATAGCATTGAGCATGAGCAATTTTGTTTATTTAATCAACTGTATTAGCCATTCTCACCATCTTATTTCTCAACTGCATGGAAAAACCAGTTAACTAAGTTAAAATTTATGTCCAGGTTCTGCTGTGTCCCTTCATTTCCTTGCACAGCAATTTTCTGCTAATTTAAATATTTAATCTTGCGCCAGATTTGTGTTTTCTCTGGGTTTTCTGGCTTGTATTTTGCTACCATTATAGAGCACACAAAAGTGAAGTCACCTTATTTCACTTGCTGGCACCATTATGCAAATCTCATTTATGTATGCAATTCTTCCCTGCCAGCTTCATCCAGACAGGAGGAAAAAAGAAACAAAATAAGAGCAAGTCTGAGAAGTAAATACATGAAACAAAAAAAAAAACACAAGGCAAAACATGCAATAAAACTTCCCCACCTGTGACTCTTTCTGCTGAATACTAAATCCCAAACGGAATCCAGAATAATTGACCTAAAATGGATGCTGGTTCAACAGGTATGATATGAAGTCAATACTCACACTGTCAGTCAGCTGAGCAGCTATGCTGTATCATTTGTGAAAAATGGATCAAAACTTTATGGCACTCTAACAGCATTTATGCAGCAACTTTTCTAGATGAGTCTTCTGGAAGGCAGGGCATTTGCTTTCAACTTTCTACAGTGAAAGAGAAGCACTTCACTTGAATCAGAAATTAAAAGAGTATGCAGTTGCAGAGCCTGAAGAACAAGGTAAACCAATGTTTGCTGGAGCCCAGCCATCCTACAGTGTATATTGACAACTGTGTGGATAAGGTTTGCTTTGAGTCATGCTTTGAGATACAGGTGATCCTGTAAACCAGTCCATGTTACACGGAAAGATTTGAGACTTCAGGAAGAAGTACTCAAAGTGCCTGCAAAAAACTCTACCCATTAAGCCTTTTATTTATAAACCTAACATTTTTCTCAGTCTCAAAAAAGCCAGATAATAACCTCTATATGAGAAACAGAGTACAAGAAACAAAATGTCAATCTGTTTTCTAGCCTTCATTGCCAGATAATCAATGAAATGATCCAAACTGACAAAGTTTAAATGGCCAAGTCTTTCAGGACAAATCTTACACAAGGCAGCTGCAGCAACCATCATATTTTCATTTCCCATATTCATGTCTTAATTTTTTTTTCTTCTTCCTCCCTTTAAGAAAGTGGTTTTAAAAATGAAGGTCCAATAAAGCACCGTATTAGGATGTTTACAATAGCTTGAGGGAAAGCAAAACAGTATCAGAAATTTAAACCTTTGTGGGCAAGGAAGTTACTCTGTTTCCATGCCCTTAAAATCTGGCCTGCCAAGAAGCTAAATATATCAAATATGATTTAGCACACATAGAGCCTTCCAAGGTCGTGGATGCATTTCACTTACCTAATTAACTGCTTGCTGAGGTTCAGCTTTAATTTCTGTTAATAGTAATTGAAACCTTAGCATGGGTGCAAGCAAAGTGTTTACTACATTGTTATAGGAATGTCCTGTGTTCTACAGAAAAGCTGTCAGGGAAGATAATCCAAATGAAAAAAAAATGCAATTATAGTTTTAATATTTTTAGGAGGAAAAAAAGAAAAAAGGAAAAGGTTTTCAATGAAAGAAAATACTCCAGAAGATTTGACACAGTCATGACCACTGGATGAGTAATTATCCATAGAGAACAGCTCCTATCAGAGCTCATTTTCTGGTTTGATTTTGGGGGTAGAGAGGTGAGGGGTTAAAATGGGATCTACAATAGCAGGATTCCAGAAAAAGAGGAGGGATGAAGTTTGACAATACCATTTCTGGGTTTTTTTTAGAAAGTTGAGGAGGTTAAAATCATTATGAGTAATCTCTATCTTAAATTTTCTATGAGAAGTGAGACAGAAATTATGAATTAGGAGAAAAAAATCCAAAGGATGACAGGCTTCTCCCTCCCCATGGATGTACATTCCTATAATAGCATACTGCAGTACTCTGAAGTGCAAGGGAAGCAGACTGGTACTGCACACTAATCTAGGCCAAAATAGTAAAAGTTATTCTTCCTGAATTCAGTATTCATATTGAATTTGGACTTCCTATCATAATCCAGTCTAAAAAAAAAAAAAAAGGAAATTAAAATAATCCAAGAAGATACTTTAATCCATAGAAAGAAAAGCATGACTGATTTTTCCTAGGAAAAGGATGCAAGACAGACTTTTTTTTGGTAAGGATTTAAGCTGACATCCCCTTGATGAATTAATCCTGAATTATAGTTCTTAATCACATGTGAAGCTTGATATCAGCATATCCCCTATCCATACTGATCCAGAATTCTTGCAGGCTCAATTAACAGCCCTAGGCTTTAAGAATTAGTTGCAGGGTGAAGAGTACTTTTACCATATGGTAAAAAAGAAATCATCAGGAAGCAATGTGGGAATCTTTTACTGGGGACACTCTAAGTGATCTTCATTCCTACAGCAAAAAGTAAAAATAAGTAAAAACTGTGACCAGAGGCTGATTTTGGTTAATACTTGTTTTCAATGCTGGGATTTTACTTTTTGTCATTTATTCTAAAGTTTCCATGCAGCTTGTGAAAAAAACCCTAAACCACAAATAAAAAACTTATTCCACCTCTACCAGCAGAATTTTGGAGAAAGCTTTAACCTACATTTCTGTTGACTGGATGACTGCTGCTGCCAGACTGTTGCAGGGTTCATCGCAGGGTTCGTGCCTTTGTACTTTTCCTTAGGGAATTTTAAGGTAGTGCACTTAAAAAAGCAAACAAAGACAAGCATCAATACGAATGTCAGTAGATAAAATTGTCTGTCACCTCCTATTGCAACACTGCAGCTTTGCAGTTATTTGAGATATGACAGAATTGTGACCATTTAAGTGATTGGCTGCAGAATGTTGATTTTCAGACAGCATGGTTCAACTCTTTCCAAAAAACTGGGCACATGTTAAGGGGTTTGCAGTTTCAGAATTCCAAAGAGACAAGCAAAAGTCATGGTTGCATCCCCAAACTGAATCCCTTATATGCATAATAATTGAATCCCTTTTCTGTAAAACATCCTGTGCCTCTTAGTATCACCATATGTACACAGCTAAATGTTTGTCTGCATTGAAGCATTGCAAGAACAAACCCAGGATTAATAGAACAATTTATTCTGTGTTTTTATAGCTTCACAGAGAAGCAGCTGTTGGGCAGAGGACTGGTTCTTCATTCTTTGTCCCCATTTAAAAGGATGCACTTCCAGTGAGAATTTTCCCCTGATAGCCCTTAAATCCCACTGCATTTCTGTCATGCCTCCAGAACTGCCTAACACACAGTTTTGTGACTGGTTGCAAAGATACACCAGTATCAACATGAGACCCTAAAATTATATTTTCTCTTCCTGTTCCTTTCACACTGCCCTTTTCCTCCTTCCCTCTGATCTAGATTGTATCCTTTTCACCTCAGATCTAAAACCTGATACCTCCTCTCTACATTTGTTCCTGTGTTTCAGTTTGATGATATTTTCCTGGTGGATGTTTTTTAATGAGAAACCACTGACCTGTTTTTCTCTGTGTTGCCTTCATAAGATCCTCTTCAAGGTGAATGTCCTAGTTCTAAAAGACATAAGTGGTTTTGCTCCACAATGTCAGCAAAATCAGGTTTGTTTGGATTTTTTTAATTATGAGCAGTATTTTCTAATTTTCATACACATATTCACAAAATTATAAAAAATAAATGTTCATCTGTTCTTTTAAAAGACATGTTAAGCCTAACAGCAGTCTTGCATGAAGAAATTCAGCACCAAAAAGATCTGATAAACAGATACTCTAACCTATATATATTCATATAAAAATCATTGTCACCTCGTGATATACTGAACTTCCACAAAACAAGAGACTGATATGCTTTTACTAGGAAATGCTTATTTTGAGTTGAATCATGAAACACTCATCAGTGCCATGTTCTAATCATCAGAGCAAGTGATTCTGCTTTTTGAGGTAGTGTTTGCTGTTTTTCAAACTTGGAATCTTCATCCACAGCAGCTTCAGCTTCAGGCCTTTCTTTCACCTATCATCCCATAACAGAAAAAAAAAATCCAAGACCAAACCAAAACAACTCCAATATTATTTAGAGACTTGAGGATCCAGTAACTTAGGTGAGATATGGTGATCCTGGTGTAACTAAATGTTAAGCATATTAGTTAACCCTGAATCCAGTCATTTTGGCTTAGAATATGGGCAGAAAACTATGAATATATTTAAACCCTACCCTGTAATTATGTATTTTTATGTTCTTTTGCATCACAGAATGCTTTATAGCTCACAGACAATATCTATTTTCTTCTTTATAATATAGATATTTTGTTCTCCTTATATTTATTAAAGATTTGTCCTGTTTCAAGGTGAGGGACAGCAGAAAGTAGTCCTATGCATTTCTTTCTACCTGTCTTTCCTGAATGGCCTGAGCATTAAGAGGGAAGAGGATTTACATATTCTGTACTTCATGGTCAGAGGAGTAAAGCTGCAGAAATGCTCCAGGACCATTCAGATGCTGCCATTGTAGTGACGTTTAGCAAGCAAAGAAATGGTCAGTATGAATGTTGCACCTGGGAGTGCCAGGGTGTCATGCTCTGAAGTGGATGGTGCAGCACAAAGTACCAACACTAACAGGTGCCCAGTTCTCCTGCCAGTCCCAGAATGGCAGTGAGCTCATGCTATCCCTTTCTCCCTCCAGTAGGGTTGTAAAAAAGGGGAAACAGCTGCTCTATTTTTATAATAGAGGCTTAACAGGGCAGGTTGAAAGCCACTCTGCTTTTTATGTCCTATTCCAGAGATGTTCATTGGAACATCTGGGCTTTTACCAGAGGGATGAGAAGGGCTGGCAGCCGTTTGGCTTCTGAAGCCCCTTCTTTCACCCTGAATAGGATTCACACTAAGGCACATGCTCAGGTCCCCTACAGAGCACTGTAAGGAATGTTAGCACAGCATGAACAGAAACATGCTCCAATCCTCCACACAGTGAGGAGGATGACAGTGATGTAGATTTTCCCAAACTAATGTTTTCCCTAGAACAAGCTGCATACCTTTTACCAGGGGAAGGAAGCAAAATATTCAGTATTGCTTCATCATTCTCTCTTGACTGACATTATTAGTTGCATTTGCAGAGGATTGCTTCAGTTAGGAAAAATGACTGTAGCATTCCTTTTGCCTATAAATGCTCCCACTGTTTCTGGAGATAATCAGGTGACTTCGCAGTGTTTAAGGTCCTGTCTCTATTTTCCAGAACAGCCATGTATTTCTCCTAGCTGCCTACATACTTTTCCAAACCAGCTTGTCAGTCAAAGCCTATGACATCTTGTTTCTGCTTTCCCTTCCCCTTGGAGTCTGGCTAAGGTACTATAGAATTAATCCAATTACCTGTTCTTTGTGGGAAGAGCTGGAGAACAGGGCAATAAACCAAGAAGGGGTATCAGCTGTAAAGTGGCCAATTCACAGAAAAAGTTTGAGTTGCATGACATTGTGAGAGAGGCATATCATACAGCTGTAGAATTAGAGCATTCCAGGGAGCCTGATGTTGAAGTACAAGTCACCTTTTTTTTTGAGTTGTTGCTCCAGATTGTGCAAATGCATTTATGACTGCACTTACTTTGCATACTTCTTCCTCCCACCTTAATGCTAAGATGACATTTTTCTTTAGAAACAATGCAGAGTTTGAAAAACAGTTATCTCCTCAGGGAGAATACTCTTCTTGACAATCTTCACTCCTCTTCCTGCACTGAAACCTGTATTTCTTTGAAGAAGTTTTATTAATGCTAGGAAGTAGTAAACTGCATGGGATCAAGGAACTTGCTTAAGACAGCAAGAAGATGATTTTTTATTGGCTGATTCCTCAGTCTGAATACAATAAAATAACTCACTCTTGTCCTCATCCTCAGAACCCACTTGGTGGCCTTTGATATTAGAATCAGTTATGCCAACACCAGTTATGCCACAACTCAAAAGGTTCTGAATTGCAGTATGCTATTATCCTTCTCAGGGATGGCATTTCAGAGCCTACCCCAAACAAGGGAAAAATTAAAAAGCACACAGAGTCTCTTGGGAAGAAGTCATGACTAAGTCCACAAAAACAAAGAGACCAGCATAATCTTCACAAAGATGGGAAAAGGAAAACAATACAAAACACACAAGGGGAGGAGCAAAAACCTAGTCAGGATAAATTGTTGGATGAGCTTCATGGTATAGAAGAGAAAAACCAAGACAGAGATTCACAAACACCTTTCATCCCACAGACTGATGAGAGAAGACATAGACAAAGGATGATTTTTTTTGTTGTTGAAATTGGATATTTTCCATTACATTAAAATAAAGCTTTGTGATGTTTTGGGATTCCCTGAAAACTATAGTTTCTTGTATTGCTTCTATGATTTTTAGAAGAGTTGAACTGTAGAGAACATATGTATGGAGTAAAGTGAGGAATCTGTTAGTTAGTTACTTGCGCTCAAACAAGACAGAAAACAAATTTACTATGATATTTCCAAAACAGCTGGGATTTAGATTCCTACTACTGTGCAGCAGCAGCAGAGGAAAAACGCGAGAGCCAAAGGAGGAAAGCGTGTCAGTGCATACTAAAATCCTTGGAAGCCACTGCCTGTGGGCTCAGGAGTCTAACAAAAGCCTGAACAAGGAGAGGACAATCACATTTGTGGAACAATTTGAGAGCAGATCATATGTTTAAAGCCTTATAAGCATTAAGTCGTGAGGCACCTCATCCAAGTATTTATTGTTTGCTGAAACATACAGTGAATTCCAGTTTATTTCTCAGGCCAAGAATGAAAAAAGACATAAATACCAGCATGATTAAAACCAAACTATGCTTGCACTATAGAACAACAAAATGATTCACTTACCAGATCAGTGCCACGTAAACAAGAAAATGTCATAAAAATAAAAGCACTATTTGAAACATTCCAGGATTTCCCCAAATAAATCTTAGGATTATTTTCCTTCTAAGAGGACTTAACAGTTACTTGACATTTTACTATCCACTTTTTTAATGCTTCAGTCAGAAATCTAAAGATGCCTTTGGACAAAATATAATTCTGTATCAGGTGTGGTTACCAGAGACCACCTCGGGCTCCTTCTCAGTATAGTAAAATTGTTTTGCCTTTTGTGTACAACTTAATTTGCTTGCACATTCTCATAACACATTACCACAGGTAAATTTGGTTATACAGTGGGTGACTGGGACTCTACTCTCCTGCAGAGAAATAAATGGTAAAAATTTACTTCGAGTTTCATGTTCTGTCTCTCTACTTTTCCAGATCAACCTATAATCCACTGGATTTCGTATGCTCTGTTCTTAAGAGGAATTCTAATATTTTGTCAGGAACACTGTTCTTATAAATTAATTAAGATGGGATTCAACAAGTACCTTTTAAAAAAATAATTTTTGCTAAACAATTTCTTAAAAGCAAGTGCATAAAATCCTCAGCACAACTTAAATGGAATCAAACAGGAAACTGGGAGCTGTCACCCATGCTGTCACTAGGGCTAATAAGACGTTGCTTCTTTGCCAAACCACAGGAACTTTAGAACAATTCTAGTGACTGTTAGAAGGACTTAACTCTTGCAAGGCAGAGGAACAGGGAGTGGGGAAGAACGGTTGTTTGTGTATCCATGAGAGAATGAAGACACCGTATTGCAAAGGAGGAATGTTAAGCAGATGTTGTTCCCAGGAAAGGACCTGAAGTTATTAGAAATCCTGACCGCAAGTTAACCCATTTAACAAACAGGATTATGGATTGTTTTACTGATGAAACATTTCAGAAGCGGGAGAAAAAAAAAACAACACCCCCAAAATCCTTCAGCAATATGAAAAATTAATAATAAGCCAGAAGAATTCTAAAATCACTGAAATCAGACCCAAATGTATAGCCAGCCCCTAAACCAAACTATTGAGAGACAGTACAACGTTTTCTATCCTGAAGATACATTCAAAGATGATTAAAGAAACCCATACATGTTCTACACTCAAATAATCTATATATGCAATTTTAAGGAAGGGAAGGAAGAAATAAACTGAAGATGCTCTTTTTAAAGCCTATTAGCTTTTGAACCCAGGTGCTTGTCTTCTCTGGGATTACTGCATGTTTATTCTGCTGGAGTGACTTTATTCTTTTCCCTACAAACTCGAAGTTGTTTATTGACTTTTTACAAAGTCCTCTTCTGAACCTGTTGAGTCCTAATGCTCCAGATCAAATAGAGCTAAGCCAGCTTTAAGTGAGATATTGAAGACAATCTGGACATTGCAATAACGGTTTTATAAATTCTAGCAAGGCAAGTCATCTGAATAAGAGGTCTGAATTATTCAATTTGGTCCTTGTATAATCCTATATTAGCCTGCAAAAGTGAGATTTGGTGGAGCAGTGTGCTCAGTTGATCTGAGCATGTTGATTTACACAAATACAAAACCAGAAAAGAAATGAAAATATCGGTGTCAAATGTAATGCCTTACCTTGCTGAAGTCTCTCTTGTTTCCTTCATCTAAGATGGATTCTTCATAAACAGAGTAATTTCTCTGGTCCTGCTAAGAAGAGGAGACAATGCCACACTTCAAGTACACAGATATGACTATTAAACAGTATTTTTGAATTGCATGAGAAATACTCAGACAGGAAAACTTTGCAAAAATGTTGTCATCTTCTGTACAAGCAAGAATGTAGCATCTGCATTTGTCTTCTATATAACTCAGGCAACAATATCCTGGCAACCACATTTCAGTGGAACAAATCCAGGTAATTAAAATTACGAATCTAACATCCATCTCTTTTTATTATCCACTTGATAGGCCAGACTTACTCATCTGTGAAAAGATGGTCAAAAATCTGCTACAAACAGCTGAGTAAGATGTTACTTGTCTCTGAGCTCCAGAGCCGTTAATTTTGTTTGCCATTGTCCATTTAGCCATCTCTTTCACACCCATACCTTGCTGAAACTTAAAAAATGAACATTACTGTTTTGTATGTCATACTTTGCAGACACATGCATAATTTGGTGGATTTCGTGAACACTTCACTAAGAACCCTGTCAGGGTTTGTATTTTGTGTACAAAGGCTAGAAGGATTGAACTCCCTGCACCAATAAACCACTGAATACATTAATGTCCAGGTCATGTCCGCTCACTCCAGCATTCTGCTGGATTCCTTACATACCATTAGGCAAAACCTTGGCTTCCACACCTGTGCAACTGCACAACTTAATCTCCCTGGAGAAGCCAAACTTCTACTAAATCAAGACTATAAAGCAAGAGTAGAATAATAAAGAGCTTCTGGATGCTCTTTATTTCAGTGGTCACGTGAGCAACTGCTCTGGCCTGTACATTGACATCTGGACACCTCAGCAGTCACATCAGTCCTCTGAAAAGAAAAATTAAATGGGATTCTATTCTGCAGCAAAGTACAGACCATATCACTCTGGGTCAGAAAAGGTTTCACACTGATTGTGGTAAAAAGTTAAAAAAGTGATCTTGCATTTTTGTTTTCAGATGCATAAATTTAACTGTAAAAACCAAAAAAATACCTGTAGGGATTGATTTTATCTATATACCTACATTAAAACTCATTAGCTCTAAGACTGAATTCTCAGTGTTAGATAGCATATGATGACCTCACTGTCCCCAAAAAAGCACCAGAAGACATTTTAAGAGGTAGGCCTCATGGTGACAGGCACACCGAGCGGGTAACCTGCATTAGTACAGTTTCCTTGCACAGGCTGCCCCGCACCAACAGCACCAAGGCTCAGCACCAGGCACTGGAACTCATGGCCTAAGGCCGGGGGGCCTTCCCCCTGGGACAGGGAGCCCCACACCTCCTGGCCCTGCACCTGGGAATGGCCAGGGCCAGGAATACCAGCCTGATTACAGGGGGTCCCTCCACTGGGGACACACAAAGCTCCACCTACAGGGCTGCCCCTCCAGGCTCGGCACCCCCAACAATGCCCTCCTTGCGGCCTAAGGCCGGGGGGACAGGG
>JAOXXN010000065.1:9719524-9730500 GCA_026770055.1 Myrmophylax atrothorax | reverse complement strand
CCATCAAGAATGGTGTTCAACTCCTCTCTAGGGCTTACACAATAGACCCCAGTAATCCAATGGTGTTGAATCACTTGGCTAATCACTTCTTTTTCAAGAAGGTAAGAGATCTGTGACATTTCGCCGTTAAATACTTGTTAACCTCTGAACAGCAAGAGTTCGGTGTTAGATTCAATCTCATCTCAGTGGTGTGTATTACAGAACTGTTAATCTAGATGGACAAGTGTAAAGTTTTTGACCTGAATTTTATATAAACCTTTCTCCAGAAACCAAGAAAAGGTACACTTACTTTTTAAGTCAAGTTCATCTTTGTGTCCTGAAGAGTTTTTGGGCTTTTGTTGTTTGGGATTTTTTTTGGTCGGTTATTTGGGTTTGGGTTTTTACCCCCTCCCCACTCTTCCATGCTTTAAAGTATGAAATAGAGAAAAGAACAATAACAGCTAAAACTAAATCTGTTATTGTTTAGTCAGTGCTGTGACTAACACTTTGTTATATTTTGCAGGTATCAGTGCTTAAATAATAAATCACTTGACCATAAATAGAGTGAAAGGTATCAAATTTCACTGAACTTCCTATTTTTCAGGACTATGGTAAAGTACAACACTTGGCTCTTCATGCTTTCCATAATACAGAAGTGGAAGCAATGCAAGCAGAGAGCTGTTATCAACTGGCCAGGTCTTTACATGTTCAGGTAGGGCAGTTTGTAAAAGCCCCCTTTGAGCTTACACTTAAATCTGTGTTACAGAAGTTCATACAAAGGTTACCTTTAAAAACACTAACTGTTCTTCGTTTAATTCTTTTCAATTAGGAAGATTATGATCAAGCTTTCCAGTATTATTACCAGGCCACTCAGTTTGCCTCTTCTTCTTTTGTACTTCCATTTTTTGGATTGGGTCAAATGTACATTTATCGAGGGGACAAAGAGAATGCATCACAATGCTTTGAAAAAGTTTTGAAAGCCTATCCTAACAACTATGAGACCATGAAAATCCTTGGATCTCTTTATGCAGCTTCAGAAGACCAGGAGAAACGGGATATTGCAAAGGTGAGCTTTGCTTCCTCCAGCATTGTACTTTTACATGCAAGAGTAGAACTTGAAAATCAGACCTGAAATCAGAGTGTTCCTTAAATTGAATAAAACTCATGGTGAGTTGGCTGCAGATGTGGAATGTTTCATTGTGTGCTGTCATGAGAGATTCTCCAGTCAGTGTAGAGCCAACAATTCTGGACTGAACTGAGACTCTGTGGGCTCTAGCTAAAGCATGTCCAGGAATTTAGAGGAGCCCTAGCCTTATCTTTGGTGTTATGGTACTGGTACATACAGTACCTGGTACTAGAAGGGCAGAATTCTTCCCATATGTGTTAAATTTCTCTGAAGATGCTAAGTTAGCTTGTGATTTCGTGAGGACAGGAAATTAGCTGGTGATTTCCAGAAAATGCTTGTCTTATCTGGAAGGATGGTTATGCTTTTTTCAAATGAAAGGTGTTTAAAATCTAGTGTTGGGTAAATAAAAGCAAAAAATATTAGACATCACTTCTCCAGCTTCTCATGTTGGTGTAATAGTTTCTGCTTTTCTAAGACTTGAAGCATGTGTTCCATTCTACAGAAAAACAGAATAATGAAGGAAGGAAACTAATGCAGGGGTTTTTGTGACCAAATTGTGCAGCTGCTTAGGATGTTTTCTTTTGCAGTATGTTACATCTTTCTAGTGTTAAGGTTAATGTCTTCACTCTTTCTTTTGATTTTATTTACATTTATTTAAACTGGTTGTGTCTTTACAAAGTGACGTAATTATTTTCTGCTGTTTTTCAGGGACATTTAAAGAAAGTCACAGAACAGTACCCTGATGATGTAGAGGCGTGGATTGAACTAGCCCAGATTCTAGAACAGACAGATATACAGGTATTATTAATACACGCTTGGTGATGTACTTGTGTGCTTTTCACAAGAGCACGTGGAGCTCATTCTCTGATTTCCTTCATGCACTTTCCCTCTCTTTGCCAAGGGAGCCCTCTCAGCCTATGGAACAGCCACACGCATCCTGCAAGAGAAGGTACAGGCTGATGTGCCACCGGAGATACTGAATAATGTGGGTGCTCTGCACTTCAGGCTGGGAAACCTCGGAGAAGCAAAGGTATGCAGTTACCCAAAGCTTGAATTGAGTTTCTTGCTCACCCAGAAGTTTTCCTCTAAGAAAAGTGTTTCACGCCTCTTTTCTTTTTATACTTTAGAAATACTTTCTGGCGTCGCTGGATCGTGCAAAGGCAGAAGCTGAGCATGATGAGCATTACTACAATGCCATCTCCGTAACAACGTCCTACAACCTTGCCAGACTCTATGAGGCCATGTGTGAATTTCATGAAGCAGAAAAGCTGTATAAAAACATTTTAAGAGAACATCCTAATTATGTTGATTGTAAGATACGCTTGGTATTTTAGTTCCACAGTTGTCCTTATAACACCAAAAATCTTCCTGTTCAGTGGTTCTGGTCTCCTTATCTTCCCTTCTTTTCATGGGAGTTTTGGGGCCTGCTTACCTATCTGCTATATATTTACCAGTTTGGTTTTTATTTATTTTACGGCTTGCATAATCCCTGTAGTCCAGTCTCCAGCTGTAAGCCTTCTAATTACTGGTAGATTATACTGTACTCTAAAAATCTAGCAAAATTAGCTGCTCTAGACTTGCATGCCTTTGCCCACTTGCTCCCCAACCTCCACCAAAGCCATAGCACCTCAGCACTGGGGTGCAGTTAAGGCCATTCCCTTGATATACCCAGGCTTTGCAACTCCACCAGTGCAGGTGGAAATAGACCCTTTGGAAGAATCCCTTTATACTGGACCTTGCCCTTCCTCCAGGGAAGAAGGGCTGTTGAGGGTGTTAGCACAGCCTCTGGGGCACATCTGTTTTTTCTCCTCACTCTGCTCTTCCTCTTGCCCCAGGTAGCTGACCTGTGGTGTTTGCCACGAGCTGCAGCACACAGCGTGCCCAAACCTCATCTATAGCCTTTTCTCTGCTTGTTTTCCATTGTCACCTGCTGATACCCTCCCCAAAGCTTGTGGAGGTGGGAGAGCTATTGAAAGTGGAGGGAGGAGAACTATGTAACTGATGGATCCTTCTTTCTTTGAGGTTTTTCACCTGTCTTTAACTTACAAAATCAATTTAAACCATTTGCATTACTTTAACTATTAGAAACCTGCAATTTCAGTATCACCTTTGTGGATAAATGTTCCTCTTCTTGTGTTGTGTCTCATTTTAAACAGAATATGGAAAGTTGTCATAGTGCTTGCTGTCCTTAGCCTATTCAGGAAAAGATTGCTTTTGAAATTTTGAAATATTTTCTTGTTCAAGATGACTAACCTGTTCCCTGATTTTTATTTGCTGTTTTTATTTTTAGGCTACTTGCGCTTGGGAGCTATGGCTAGGGATAAAGGAAATTTTTATGAGGCTTCTGATTGGTTCAAAGAGGCACTTCAGATAAATCAGGTTTGTAACCCTACAACTGTTTAAAGGTAAAACACTTGAAATACTTCATTAACTTAAAATTTCATTTTCTTTTCATTGTGTTTTTATTTGGTGCTTTCACATAAAGGAGAAGAAGAGAGAAGTACCATAACCTGCTCTCTGTGTGGGTTGTTTGCTGTTTTGATTTTTAATACGGAATTCTGTTTATGAAAAATAGCACTTTAGGCTTGGGAAAATAATCTTGCATAGGAAAGCAGTGCTCTTGTAACTTACAGTGAATTTTAATTTAGGACCATCCGGATGCTTGGTCTCTGATTGGTAATCTTCATTTGGCTAAACAAGAGTGGGGTCCAGGACAGAAGAAATTTGAAAGGATATTGAAGCAGCCCTCCACACAAAATGATACTTACTCCATGTTGGCTCTTGGCAATGTCTGGTTGCAAACTCTACATCAACCCACAAGAGACAGAGAAAAGGTAATGGGCATCTGTCTGCCCTGTCTGTGGGTTTTGTTTATGTATTTTTTGGATGCTGTTAGCTACTCTGAGCCTTTTCATGATGCCTGTTGTCATCTTATAGGCCATGAAACTTGTGAGTAGGTCTTATAATTCCCCATTATAAAAGTGAGCAATGAATTGGGGCATTTCTTTCTGCAGGAGAAACGTCATCAAGACCGTGCATTAGCAATCTACAAGCAAGTGCTCAGAAATGATCCAAAGAATTTGTATGCTGCTAATGGCATAGGTGAGTATTAGACTCTAGTTTTCCTTCAGAGGTGATCATATTGTTATCTTTCATGTTTTAGTATATAATTGGTATTTTGGGGCCTGAGCACTGTGTACTGGAGCACAGGAAATGGTAGCTACGTCAGTTTTTGATGGGGAGCGTTATTCAGGCAGTATTTCATTTTCTTTGGTAGGAGTACATGAACCTGGAAGTACATGAACCTGGAAGCTTACACTGAATGTATTACTTTCCTCTTAGGAGCTGTCTTGGCACATAAAGGATATTTCCGTGAGGCTCGTGATGTGTTTGCCCAAGTGAGAGAGGCAACGGCAGATATCAGTGATGTGTGGCTGAATTTGGCACATATCTATGTGGAGCAGAAACAGTACATCAGTGCTGTGCAGATGGTAACACCTCCAAATTGAACTACGTAATCCATTGGGTTAGATGAGTTCTGAATGTTTCTCTGTTGACATGGATGCTGCAAAAGTTTCTGATCAAAATATTAACAAGTTCTAGGTCTATTCCTAGCATGCTGTTGGCTGTCAAGTCTAGATTTAAAAGCAAACTGCCAAATGTAGGTAAAGGGTAGCAAAGCACCTGCCAACTTTTACACTGTTTCTTTTTTTTGGTAACAGAGTTAGAACATAATTGAGAATTTTGGGTTTGGAATTAATTATGAGTCAGAGAGGTTTCAGGGTAGTTACTGTGTGCAATTTACATTCAGATGTTACTGAAGTAAGTAAATACAATGTGCTGCTGGGATTTTTTTAAATGTAACAGTTCCTATTTTTGTTCTTGCAAATGATTGCATGAAGAACAGTCAGAGCTGTCTGCAAAGCTGACTGTGCCATAATTTCTTTCACCACTGTTAACAACACAAGGTAATTCATACTGGGAGAAATCTGTTGAGGTCCGCCAGTTCGACCTGCTCAAGCAAGCAGACTTTCAAGTATCAACCTATTCTCACTAAATTGACTCAATTAGTTGATCCAAAGCATACAAGTAAGCTTAAAAAAACCCCAGCTTATGTTGGACAGAAGCTCAGAACAAACTTTCACATCATTGAGTCCACATTGAGGCTTGAAAGTACTTAATTCAGAGCTATTCTGAAGCTTTTTGTGATGCTTAATAAGGAAGTGTTCCTGGGCCTTTCGTACCTGATCAGGACCTCATCCTCCAGTGAACTGCTGTTAACAGGCTTGAACATGTTAACAAGCTGGTGAACCTGACCACGTTTATTCTGTTGTGTTTGATTTGGGCCTCTTGTTCTTTTAACATTTTGTCTATTTTTATTGACAAAAAGCTTAATGGAAACCTAATTTTAGCAATTGTTTAGCAGTGAATTACAGTGGGAAATTGGGTCTCACTTTCACCTTTTGGTTTGAGAGAAAAAAGCATTTCACTCATTTGCTAATATATTTAAGAAAAGGTGTTATTAGGAATGTGTGTGTTTGCTGAGGCATGTTACTGTTCTCTGGGTTCTGCTGTGCAGTCACACTGAAACACATGATACTGGACTCAAAGGGAGACGAACTGAATTTGGTAGCCTAGCTTACTGCAGCCATGACAATTACCCCAGTGAATTCTCCACCCTAAAGCATAAAAATCCAAGGCAGACTTAAGCTAAGTATACAAATTCTTTGCTGCTAAAGGTGAGTGGAAACTGGGCACTCGTAACACAGTGGGATCCAAGAGCTGCCACTTCAGGCACTACAGGGCAGGGCAGTTTCTGTATCTGAGCTGGAAATAAAACTTCGTGTTTCTTGCTGTTTTGGAGGTTTAGAAAGGCTGAATGATTGCTTGAGAAAAGAATATGTCAAATAGAAGGTGCTCATTACTGAAAAGGATAAGTTTGGTTAACTGTTTGAACCTTTAATTCTAGACACACAAAACCTACAGTTACAGGTCATCTTCCATGCTTTAGAGTAATGAATATCCCAGGGCATGCCAAGTTCCTCAGCTGTGTGGGCAGAACAAATTTAATGTTAAATTATCTGAAACGTGGATTTTTAAAAAAATAATTGCATCAGATATTATCATATATTGGATATAGTTCAAGTTGTAAAATATCTCATATGAATAGAGAAAACAGATCTTTTATGTCTCTCTCCATCCTGTGGAGATTAGTTGAGTGGTCTTAAAATGAGCTGCGTTAGTTGGACTTTCTTGCAATAGATGGCACTCACATAGTATTCTTTTGTATTTTAAGACCTACTGAGCCTCCTGGGCTGCTGCCACTTCCTAGAAAATACATGTACTTGCTGTGGAATAGAAGGAGTTTTCTGATCACTGAAAAGGAGGCATCCATGTAACACACTTCTTTAAAAAACAAAATGCATATCAGCAGTAATTCTTTTTAGGAATAGAGGCATTTTCTGGAGTTCATGAAACAAAGTAACAGACCACTGGTAACAGACCACTGTCATCTCTTATGCTGACTTTTTTTCTTCTATTTCAGTATGAAAACTGCCTCAGAAAGTTCTATAAGCATCAAAATACTGAGGTATTGTTATATTTGGCCCGGGCGCTCTTCAAATGTGGCAAATTACAGGAATGCAAACAAACTTTGCTAAAGGTATGGATGTAGAACATCATGTATCACAGAATAAATTACTGTAAATTGCTGTATTCCTGTCTCTTTAAATTCGGTGCTCTGAGATTGAAGTGATGGTGCTTATTCTGTGTTTGTCACTTCAATCCACCTCTGTATCACATTGTAGCTTATCTGTATGTGCTTCTTTGCAGGCCAGGCATGTAGCACCAAGTGATACAGTCCTTATGTTTAATGTGGCTTTAGTGCTACAAAGACTGGCTACCTCGGTCCTGAAAGATGAGAAGAGCAACCTGAAGGAAGTGCTTAATGCTGTGAAAGAGCTGGAGCTCGCCCATAGGTAAAGGTCATTTATTTCTAATCACTATAATCTATTTTGTTAATCTGGTTGGAAGAGCAATCATCTATGAAGCACTGTGTGTAATTCCAGCATTTCTAGTAGGAAAACAAAAGATTGGGCCAGTCAAAACTGTATATTCAGACTTCGCTCCAGAGCCTGTTTCGTTTGACCAGGTGCCAGTATGTATTTCTCAGTAGGTTTTGTTGTTGCTGTGACCAAGATGCCTTTCTTCCTGGAAATGCACAGTTGAACAAAATGTTGAAAACTATTCTATGACTTTAGTACTTTTTTATGGCTTCTTTCAAAGCATACTGTAAGGCCTAAAATCAAATCTGTTTATATCATGTAAGCCTGGTTAATGTCTGACAGTCCCTGAAAACTAACTTTGCCCTCCTATTGGCAAGTTAAAACTGTCATGGCTCACGAACAAAAGCAGTTTTTTAAATGCATTTGAGATATTTTAGTTCTCTCTAAAAAATTCTGGGCAGATACCAACACGATTAATCTGTCAGCATCCTTGAACAGAGCTTTCCCCCGTTTGTTGTGCTCCCAGGTGTTGCTGGTGCAGCTGGTGCATGCTTTATGCATTCCTAGCTCTGCTTTTATGTCAAGGATACAAATGCTAACTTAAATTTAGTGAGAAGCTTCCTATGTATTGCCTTGAAGTTGCATGGATTTATTTTTGCCTATTAACTAAAACTTTTTGGAAAACACTGTCCATAGGCTAAAACTTGAGCAAGGAATTATTTTCTTCACATGCACAAGAAATTGAGTTCAGTCTAGCGCAAAATACTTCATTTAAAATGTCTCTGAGGGTATATGGGGAGAAACTGTGGCAACCTGGAAAGGGAAAAAGTTATTTTCCTGTAAATGAATTGGAGAAACTTCTCAAAGCAGTGATCCTCTCAGCTTCCCAATCTGCTCTCAGGAGTTTGTTGTGTCTGCAAGGGCCTGACCACTGGGTCAAGGGGGCCGTTCTGAAAGGATTTTTAAAAAAGAAGTTTTCCTTCCTTTTCTTATGCTGAATTCAAGCATGTAAGCTGTGATAGATAAGGAATAAATCTATTTGGGTCAGCAATGTATTTATTGGTAGGAGCCAGTGAATTAATTCTTAGAACTCTCTTCAGAATTTTTCCTCTCTCTAGTTCTTTTTAAATGTTTTGAATTTGGAGAACTTTGAATGAACTTTTTATCTGTTGTCTTTAAAGGGGCTGGCACAGAGAAAATTAGTGAGGTTTCCTCATCTATTGAGTTCTACAGCTTTGTAGTTCAGGAGTAAATGCTTTTGGTTTAAGGCAAAATTGCAATAAATATGTAAGTTATGCTATAATTACTAAGTTTTATTTGTTGTTTTTCTTTCTCCAGGTACTTCAGTTACTTGAGTAAAGTAGGTGATAAGATGAGATTTGACTTAGCACTTGCTGCTACGGAAGCCAGGTAAAAAAACCCAAACCAAATCCACAAACAAATCCTCCATTCAAATACAAAGTAGGATATTTTTGCCCTGTTTTTTGGTATTAAAACTAGATTTCAGAATTTCAACTAACAGTTTCTGAGAACAGTAGAAGTACAAGTGCAGGGGAACTCCCCATTACTGTTTCATTCTTTTCCTGGCTTTGCTTCCCAGCATTTTTATGTAGTCTGAAACTCAGCATGTGATGTCTGCCATTAGCTGGAGCCTGCAAGCTTTAGGTGTTTTAATGGCAGATTTTCCATCATTGAGTGCAGTGACATTTATTTAAACATCTGTACCTCTCACTGTTTTGACTCTGAGTATAATAATCTTAACAACAGGTTTCCTTTCATGGAGACTTTTTGAGGTAGTTTATGGGTGAATAGTGTGGGTCATGGAAAGGTTTAGTTTTGCAGAGTCTAGTCTGCTAACTTCAGCTCAGGAGTAATGAGCTTGTACACAAGCCTATCCAAACTGGTCTCCTTGTAAGCTTTTTTCTTAGCTCTTCACTCAGTGTGGCCTGTGTTCCATTTCTTGCACGTTCTTAGACTTCCACAGCCTTATACAAATGGCACCTGTTGGCCGTCGTGCACTGTGCATCTGAAATGGGATCATGAAAGCACTTTGTGCAGAGGAGAAAGGTTCAGTATTGAAAGAAATATCATTTTAACGTTAGCTGAGAGGGTATGGAAAGCACCTTGCTTTAATGTTTCGTGCAAATTGAACACTTTATGCAGCCTTAACCTTTACCCAATTAGGCTTTTAAAACTAGAATTTTGACCTACCTTTTTTGATTAGGTTTGTTAGGATGTTGTGAATTAATACAAAGTTCTTACTAACCATACTTCTGAAGCTGTCCAGATTAGTTGGGATGATTCCTTTTATGTTCATGTGTGGGTTTTCTGTATGTGAATTGGCTAAATCTTGCATGTGAAACAATATATTCTGAAATCATATATTGCAAGATAGATTGGCTTACTAGAAAGTGCTTTAATTTAGTCAGAAATCTGCACTACTCTTCTTTGTGCTATTTCAAGTAGCTTTTTTAATATACTGGGGACATGAAGGTAATGTTGTGATGGATGCCCCTTACAAAACCAGTTCTTCCTATAGTGTTTGCCACCTTGCCTTACGTGAGACCCTTGCATGTTGCAGGCAGTGCTCGGACTTGCTGAGCCAGGCCCAGTACCACGTGGCTCGGGCGCGCAAGCAGGATGAAGAGGAGAGGGAGCTGCGTGCCAAGCAAGAGCAAGAGAAGGAGCTGCTTCGCCAAAAACTGCTTAAAGAACAGGTTTTTATTCTGCTAAATCCTGTATATTACATTGAAGTATACTTAGTTTTTAAAAAGCATACACATTAGCAATATGTATCCATCTGTTGCTCTGGGGAGGTACTTAATAGCTATTTTTCTTAGTCATAGTAACTGCTAGCAGAAAATACTGTTGATAACAGGAGATACTCACTCTTTCTTCCCCATAGCCACAGAAACAGATTTTTAGTTTTATAATAGAATAAAATAGGTGTGCTAGAAATTTTGCCATCAAATTTCTGTACTGGCAGGCTGGATGAGGAACCACTTGGTGCAACAGCCCTTTCGGACTTGGGCCTCCTCTAGCATAGGCTTGTAGAAATGTTTAATTTTTTTTGCCTTGTGGACCTTCTGCTGTGACATAGACTGTCAGAAAGCAATTTCTCAGTTTCTTGACAGCAAATAATTTATAGGCCTGGGATTACAATCACCACAATGCTGCAAATACAAGAGTAATGGTTGGTTTTCTCGATGTTTCAGGAAGAGAAGCGCCTAAGAGAAAAAGAAGAACAGAAGAAACTTCTGGAACAAAGAGCTCAATATGTGGAGAAAACCAAGAATATTCTGATGTTCACTGGTGAAGTAGAAGGATCAAAGGAGAAAAAACGTGGTGGCGGTGGAGGCCGGGTAGAACAGATTTTTTTTAATCTCTTTTTTATTTTTTGAATTATATCTCCTTCATTTTCCCCTTTTGGCATGCGGTCTCTTACAGGAGCACGGGGTTTTAATTACAAGCTTCTAGGCTCCACTGAGTGAAATTGCACAAGTTTAATACTAAAATGTAAAAATTGGAAGCTAATACTTGAAAGTTCTGAGCCTGATGGCATCACTAAAGTCTGATCATTTCAGTTGTTAAAATAGCAGATTATTTTATTATGTTCAAATTTGGGATGAGTTTCTAAATGATACCAGCCTTGTTGCCAGCTTTCCCATAATCTCCAGATCTGTGTTTTCATCTTTTGAAACCTGTTCAGATGAATTTGCTATTTTGAATTGTTTTCTGGTAGGTTTGTAACTGGGAGGTGAATAATAGGTTGTATGTGTGTGTTTATTACAGCGTTCCAAAAAGGGAGCAGGGGAGTTTGATGAGTTCGTCAATGATGACAGTGATGAAGATCTGCCCATATCTAG
>JAOXXN010000065.1:9702817-9719424 GCA_026770055.1 Myrmophylax atrothorax | reverse complement strand
AGAAAAAGAAGAGGAAGGGCAGTGGCAGTGAACAAGATGGGGAAGAAGAGGAGGGGGAGAGAAAGAAGAAGAAGAGGAGGAGGTAGCTAATACTTTACTGTTAGACTTCCCTGAGAAACAGTAGGGCTTTTAAGTATATTCTCCTGCAGTCTTTCATAACAGTTAAAAAATGAACTCTTGTCAAGAGGTCACGTGATTAATTTTAATTTACACATACACATTACAAAACTTAAACAGCCACTCTGCAAAAGAAGTACAAGTTAACACTTCATAAACTGGACATTTCTTGAGACCGGTATTTTTAATGTTTTAAGGTTTTTTTGCAATGTTATGCTTTTTGTCACATAAAATGTGTTTCTGTTTAAGGCCCCAGAAGGCAGATGAGGGGAGTGATGACGAAGAACACGAAAATGGCCCACGACCTAAAAAACGACGTCCTCCCAAAGCAGAGAAGAAGAAAGCTGTAAGTCAAACCCTAAATAGCTGCATCGCTTTCTAAACAGGCATTTTGAGTTCAGCATTACCCTAGTCAAGAGAGATTATTAATGTTGAAAATTCCAGCAAAGCTTCTTGAAGCCAACTGCCTTTGAGCACAATTTTATCCCCCTCCCCTGTTGCTATTGCTGCTTCAAGGATGTGAAGGGTATTTCCAAAGCTGTCTAGAATTTAAGTGATAGTAAATGGAAGGTTTTTTTAAAAGCATGCCTGGTTTTGTGAATGTGCTTCTATGTTTGGGTCCTACGCTATAACCAGCCACATGAACAAGCTTTGTTTTCCTCTGTACAGCCCAAACCAGAGCGTCTGCCTCCTTCAATGAAAGGAAAGATCAAATCAAAAGCCATCATTTCATCAAGTGATGATTCTTCTGATGAGGATAAACTCAAGATTGCTGATGATGGGTAAGAACCTTAATTAACTTCGTATGAGTTTCAAGTTTCTATGCATACCTTGAAAAGAAAATGCCGTGTTAATAATGAGATAACACAGAGATAATGAGAAGTCTTTCATTGTATTCACTTCCCATTGCAGATTAATTTCTCTTATTCTTCTAACACTGGCATTACTGAAATCCTGCTGTCTCATTTTAATTCTAAGCTAAATATAGCACCTTATAGCACCTTTTAATACCTTTTTTGCTCCATTTTTCCCTACAGACACGCTAGAAATAGCAACAGTGATTCAGATGACGGGGAGCAGCAGCACAGCAAACGCATTGTTTCTGACAGTGATTCTGACCACAGGAACAAGTCTGGCAGCGAGGCAGGGAGCCCGAGGAGAGCCAGTGTCCGCGCCTCGGAGGAAGAGTCCGACAGCGACAGGTCGCCCAGGAAGCGGAGGCGGTCGGAGTCGGAGCAGTCTGACAACGAGTCTGTGCAGTCAGGGAGGAGTCGCGGCTCCGGCGGCTCTGAAAATGAGTCTCGCCCGGCGTCTCGCAGTGCTGAGTCTGACAGGGAGTCTGAGAGGGGATCTGACAACGAGGGTTCTGGCAGAGCGTCTGGTAACGAGTCTGAACCAGAGGGGTCCAATGATGAGGGCTCTGAAGGTGGATCGGATGACAGTGATTAGATCTAAGTTACAGACCATCTTTTAAAAACCTTCTTGTAAATATATTTCGGTTCTAGGGAAAATGCAATTTTTATATTTGAAAACTGTGATTTAAAAAACCCTTTATGTTTTAGTAAACTGTTATGAGACCTTCATGTGATTCTTTCTATTAGTTACTAATGGATTTTTCTCTAGGTTGGCTATGGTGTATTCTTAATTTGAAACTGCTGTAGATGCACAGAGTCCCTGTCCTATAGTCAGCACGCCAAGGACGGAATGCATGTAAAAACTGTGGAGCTTTGGGTGGTTCAGTGTGGCTAAAACTGTGTTCTCTGCCTAGACATGCATAGGTGGATCTTAAAATCCTACCAGATGGGACAAAGAGCTGTGGATATTTATCTTTTTCCTCATTCTGAGTAAAGGTCAGTCGGGAGGTTTTTCGTACTTTCTATAGGGAATAAATGTGCCATGAATGCAACTTCTTATGTTTCCAAGAGTTTGTTCTTTTGCTTCTGTTTTTGTGTTAAATCAGCTGAAAAGATCTTAAATTTTATAAACTAGCAGTGCAGATGTAGATGAAATATTTAAATTGGCAGGTAAAAACATTTGAGAGAACTCTGTATTGCTTGAGAAAGGTAAAGCTGCCACTGTCACAATAAAGAGTTCTGCTAATTTGCTTGGAGTGATTTATTTTGCCCCTCTAAAGGTATAAGCAGAAACCGTGAAAATTTTAGAGTGGAGTCTGTTTTGAGAAGTGGTTAGGTTGTATTTTAGCTCAAGTACATGGCTTTTGGAATTAAGTAATTTCATATAATGTGTTCAGGAATAACAGTGAAAAAGTGCTGTGCTGTAGACTGAAGTGAATCTGATTTCTCTCTGCCTTTCTGAAAAAAATCAGTATTTTGTACCAGTCCAGAGAAATCTTTTTTTTTTCATTGGTCATCAGGTGCTATGTTAAGCATTTGCAAAGAGAAGATCGTGTAGATCTGGATAGTGTATTACTACCAGTTTTAAAAGACTATTGAGCCTAAACTATGGAGTTCTGGATTGTCACTACTGATAGTGTACTTGAGGCACTAACTGAAAGTGAAGTTTCCCATGCTGCTATTTCTGGTGTGCTGTGAGCCTGAGCTGTTCTCCTTGTGTATGGGGTTTTTCATGTGTTTATGGGCTGTTGGTAACCATAGCAAACACACTGAGCAGTTGACATGTCTCTCTTTGTGGCTCAGTCTGCTATCAAATTTCTGTCTGTGGTCTTACCTAAACCTTACATGTTTGGGAACATTCAGAGTAGAAGAACAACTACTGTGTTTGTTGGATTAGAGCAAAACTGAATCTTAGTTCAGTCTGCTTGTCACACAGTCACAGGGAAGATTTGTGACAGCCCAAGGCTGGAAGCTGGAGAGCCTTGAGGGCATGCAGGTGAGGAGAATTTTGTGCCCTTGCAGGAAATGATTCTCCTATGGAGAGAATCGTTACCCAGAGCCACAAGGGAGCAGTGGATAGATGAGGTGTTACACTTGGTGTCACGCTGCTTCATTTATAGAGCTCTGAGAACTGTGAGGAAATTGGTGCAACTAAGGAAAGGTAATACATGAGAGGTGAAATAAATGGAACACTGTTCACAGTGGCAGGTATGAGAGCAGCCAGCTTTTAACAATAGCAAGGAAAAAGATGTACAGCACTTACTGTGGGATCTTAGAAACTTCTTCTGCCTCAAGTACATCTCCACTCTCATGGTCTGTCCTCATGAAAGTTCTGAAGGTCTTGTTTGGTGCTGGCTGCATAGAAGTGTATTTTCTGTAGGTAAAATTTAGCTCTAGATGAAGTGCTGAGTGGGTCTTCAGATCTAGCATCCACTTGGAGAGAAATACTTCCAGGAAATGTAAAATTAATCAGGATTTTCATACATCTCCTGTCTGAGGGGTATAAGTACATTTTTTACCCTTTCCACAGAAAGGACGTGTGTAAGAAGAGGTTATGACTTAACCTGGCTTGAACTGTGTGATACACAAGAGGCCAGTCAAAAGGGGACAGGGGATGCTTTTGCTTTGCTATTCCTCTGCTTTTGCAGAGTGAAAGAGGAGAAAAAAACTCTGATCACCAAAAACCAGATGTCAGTCTTTCTTACCTCTTTCTTTTGATGAGGGTTAATGGGAGGATTAAGGTTATATAAGAAGTCACGTGTTGTTGTAATTGGACAGAAAGCTGTGTTTCAGCTTAATTCATATTTTATATGGCTTGTTTTTTGAAAGTACAGTGGTGGAATAGCGTTGCTGTTATTCTCTCTTGGCAGCATTCCTTGCCTTCTGAAGTAGGTGGTTGGCTTGCAGCTATTAAATTCCTTTATTTATAGCAGTAATCTCTTCCAGGATAAAATACAGGGAGTTGGAAGTGTAACACTGCTTTGCTAGAGGAGTCTTTCTTCCTAGTTTCTGTTTTGCAGCCACAGTTACATGACAGGGATTGCATCCATGCAATCAGAGTTGATTGACTGTAGGAAGTGTTTCCTGTTGACCTCTGTTTCTGCTTAGGATATTGCTCTCCTCACCTATGAGCAGCACGTTCATTCCTGAAATTTATACATCTGGCTTTTCACAGAACACTTCACATGTAACTTAGAAAAATAATGGAATTTGTTGGGTTGGGTGTGGTTGTGGGGGAAGGGTTCGTTGAGGGTTTTTTTGGTTGGTTGATTTTGAGTTTTTTTAATCCACCTATTCAAGTTTTTCAGAAACTTTTCCAGGTTGGTAATTCGTGGGAAGGAGTAGCTGTTGCTGCTGAATAACAAGCCATCTGTGTGCAAATGTCTTTGTGAATGTCCACTTCTGCTGACTCAACTCTGAAAACCACAGTAATCTACTCTACCCACCTAGAAACACGTGCAGGAATATATTGGAACGTGCTGCCAAGGAATGCTTTGGACTAGGCAAGACCTATGGTAGGAGCACAACAGCTAAAATTGTATCAGTTCTTTCAATAAGGAAGTGCCACTTTCTGGGAATAAATTGCTTTCCACATTAAATATTTCACTGCTTAGAGCAATCTTTGTTGTAGCAAGGCCTTTTCCTCCTGCACAGATTTAAACTTACATTGGGGGTTAATTAATACTATTGATGTCTTCTATTAAAACTTGCAAGCTTTCTGGAACAAGTTTTTCTTCTTATTTTGCTCTTACAATGTAGTGCTTTCGTTTATTTGTTTTTAAAATGCAGTGTTCTCTGATGACCCACTTGTTCAAGAGCAGTAGGTATCTTACAGTAAATGAATCTTGACTTCACAAGTTACCTGGAAAAATTCCTTCACCTGGAGCTGAAGTCAGCAAGGACAAAGTCAGTATCAGTATAAGTAACAAGCCAAACTGACAAAATGCATGTGAGAAAGGGTATGTAACCAGATACTCATTATTCTTACAGCTAATAGTACTTACTACTCATAATAGTATTTTGTTACTTAGCTAGAGACTATAATTGCTCTATAGAAAAGGATTTGAATTGAAGACAATCTAAGGGAAAAACAAACATGACAATACTTAGGAGAGAAATTCAAAGTAAGTATCCTGAAAATGAGTGGTATTTCTATCGTGTCTGAATTTCAGTGTGCATCTGCTCAAATTTCATACTACTAGAAATACTTGGAACTTCAGGATATTTTAGTCTTGGCAGCAACCATAGAAGGTACAGTTGTCTAGTCATGCAGCTTGCAATGCCTTTTTTACCTTTGGTTCATAACTGCTGGAGTAATTAAGAATGCTCAGTGTAGCTATGTTGTTCTTTGAATTAAGCTTATTTTATTGTCAGGGATAGACTTGTATCTCTGAGTTGTTTTTCCCCTTTTTCATTCTTCCTCTGGCCTTAGGCAAAAACTTTTCCTTTCTCTGCACCCTCCAGAGCTTGGGACTGGCTAAGTATTTGGGCTGCAAACTGTCACACTGGCACCCTTGATTGAGTTTACTTTTCTCCTACAGCTCCATTTGAAATGATAAATACTAAAGAGTCCCTGTTGCTGCTTCTAAACATGTGCCATCCTTACCTTACACATGTCCCTGTACCTGCCTGTGTGGAGGTGCCCCCAAGATTGCTGTAGTGTTGACTGAGCTCCCTAAGTTTGGCCCAGTAGCATACAAGATTTCATAGCTTCCCACCCATGGTGATTAAAATAGAAATACCCAGCTTTAGACAAAGAAACAGATTTCTGTTTGGCACCTGAGAGTGACTGTCACATGGCAGTAACTTCAGGGTTAGGGTTGGTGTTTTCTGTTGCCTTGGAAGGCTCCAAGCAATGCTCTGGCTCTTAAAACATTTTTGCGTCCTTCAGAGTTGTTAGCAGATGAATCTGCTCTCTTAGGCTATGTAAATCTCATATGCTAATTGCAACAGCTAAAGCATTCTTGGACATTTTGAGGAGTACCACGGGTCCACTGGTTTCTAGGGCCTCCTGTCAAAGGTGCAGTTGACTGGGTTTCACAGTATACCTTCAGTGACAGATGTAGTCTGGAACATCTGGCTTAGACTGTTTTGCTACTGCAGAAGTGACTTTCTGATTTAGGAGACAGAGGTAGTAGTAGAGGGCTTGTCTTTGCTAGCTGCTCATTCTGTTCCACTAGCACACAGGAGGTTGCAGTTTTAAGAAGAATCTCATGCAATGCTTTATTTCCTCTGTCTGGTTCTGCAAATCTATGCAGAGAAAACTTGTTTCTAGAGTCTTCTCACCTTTGCACCTGAAGGCTCTGGCTATAGAGGCACTGCTGAGCTAACAGACTGCTCTAAGCAGGGCTAATACTAATAAATACTAATAAATATCAGTCTTGCCTTGCACTGGTGACAGTTTACTACCATTTTTGAAGATGCCTCAGAGAATATGAAACATCTCTTCATCCATCTCCAGTCTTTAAAGACAGGTAATTTTTTTGTTCCAGCTTTCAACAGAGTTTGAACTGCTCTAAACAGGCTCTTCTGTCTGTTTGTGTTATGCTGTGCTGAATTATTCTAGTGGATGTCTCATTCTCATGGGAATCTCTCTAAGCAAAAGGTAACATTCTTTTTTCTTGTGGGAAGCTGTCCCAGACCAGCTGGAGAGGAAGAGTTATTGTCAGCAGCTATTTTCTTGTACTTAAAAGGATAGAGGAATTAGGTCTCATTTGGGTTTGCAGTAACAAGGCATATTTGTGCACAGATTTAAGTTGGTGACTTTAGTCAAAATGATCTTGACCTTCCAGGTCCATACGTTTTTAACCCCCAGCATATGTATTTCTGAATTTCATCAGGGGCATCCTTGTTGGGAATACTCATGCTTAGTGGTGGGCACTGTTCTGGAGCAGGTTTGTCTGCTTTTGGTGATGCCTAACAGCGGGACTTGTTCACTCTCCTCATGAGCTGCAGGCTGGGATTTGTCTCAGTATCAGAGCTACTACTTCTAGTCAGATTTTCTCTCTTTCACATTATTATCAATGAGAGCTGAGTGTCTCTTAAATGTTTGCTGGTTAGACAGGAAAAGGCATTGCCCTGGATGGCCACCTGGGTGTGTGGGGCGGTCTGCGTAGTGCTCATGGAGATGAGTTCCTCTCATCTTCATGCAGCTGTTTTGTTTTCTGTTCCCTGCATCAGGGGAATGGGCATGTACTGCAGGAGTCTTAACCCATAACTGTTGGAATGTGCCTCGTTTCTGCAGCCTGGGCTGTTCATGGCTTGTACAGGCATTAGCCAAGTTATGGCTGTAGAGTGATTAGGTGTTGCCATTTAAACAGAATAGTATTACTGGAAGGGGCAAGGAGGGGAAAAAAACAACTATGTGTCAGATTACTGCTTAAAATAGGTATTATTTATGGTCTTGATCCTTTATTACTTGGGTCTCCATATTTCTAACTTGGATCTTCTTCTTTGGTTTCCTTTTGCTCTGCACTCACCTCTTTGCAACTAAAGCTCCAAGAGACACTTTGCCCATGAGTGTTTCAATTTCCACTGCCTTTAAACTCTGCTGGAAAAGGATATTTTTTTTCAGTGCCTATGCAAAAAGTATCCATCTCTCCAACTGCAAAACCAGAAAGTGGAGATTGTAACAGTAAAATCAAGTGAAATTTACTTTAAAATTAGAAAAAATGTAGCACTAAATCCATAATCTAGAGACATAACAAGTTGGCACATGTGAGCTGTACTCAGTGGTTGGTGCAGTTTTAGAGGTGCTTTCTTGTATAAGCTGCAGCGTTATCAGTGGAGTTTTGTGCATTCCTAATGGAAAGTTTGAATGGAGCTGGAGGAGAAAAACTTGACTGCCTCGCTCAACTGCCATGGTACATCTGCATCATGAGTCCAAGTGGATTTGTCCAGTCCAGTCTTGACTGCTGTAATCCTCAAAGAACCCAGGGCTCCCATCAGCTGGCTGCAGTGCAAGCTGTAGGTAAGTGAAAGGTTGGTGGTGTCTGTAATACTTACCTAGAAATGATTCTCAGTGATGGAGAACTGCAGGGTTGAAGTTTTCACCATCTTGGTCTGAATTGCCTACCAACAGCAGCAGTGAAGAGCTGGGATCCAAATTTACATCAGTGTTGGGTTTCTGTGGCCAGGTTTTGGTAGCGGGGGAGTCCAGGGTGGCTTCTGTGAGAAGCTTCCAGAAGCTTCCCCATGTCCGCCAGAGCCAATGCTGGCTGACTCCAGGGAGGACCTGCTGCTGGCCAAGCCAGTCAGGAATGATGGTAACACCTCTGTGGTAACATATTTAAGAAGGGGGAAAATTACTGGGCAGATGAAAATTGCAGCCAGAGGAGAGCGGAGTGAGAACATGTGGACAACAATGCAGACACCCAGGCCAGTGCAGAAGGAGGGGCAGGAGATGCTCCAGGCACCAGAGCTGAGGTTCCCCTGCAGCCCGTGGTGCAGCCCATGGTGGAGCAACTGTGCCCGTGGAGCACCACGGGGGTGCAGAGATCCACCTGCAGCCCAAGGAGGAGCCCACACTGGAGCAGGTGGGTGCCCAAAGGAGGCTGTGACCCCCTGGGAGGCCCCTGCTGGAGCAGGGTCCTGGCAGGACCTGTGGAGAGAGGAGTCCACACTGGAGCAGGTTATCCTTGTAGGACTTGTGGGGGCCTCAAGTGGAGCAGCCTGTGCCTGAAGGACTGCACCCAGTGGAGGAGTGACCCACGGGAGAGCAGTTTTGTGAAGAACTGTTGCACATCGGATGGACTCATGTTGGAGAAGTTCATGAAGGACTGTCTCCTGTGGGAGGGACCCCACGGGGAGCAGGGGAAGGATTCCTCTTCCTGACAGCAGCAGAAACAACCTGTGATGAACTGACCAAGACCCCATTTCTGTCTTCCTGTGCCCTTGGAGGGGAGGAGGTAGAGCTTGGGAAGGAGGGAGGGGTGTGAGGAAGTTGTTTTTAAGACTTATTTGACTTTTTATCCTGCTCTGATTTTGCCAGTAATAAATCTAGTTATAATCCCCACTTTAAGTCTGTTTTGCCCATGACAGTAACCAGTGAGTGATCTCTTCAGTCCTTACCGCAACTCATGAACCCTTCATTGTATTTTCTCTTCTCTGTCCAGGTGCAGAGGGGAGTGAGAGCGGCTTTGGGTCCAGCCAGGATCAACCCACCACAATCAGGAGCACTGAGTTCCATGTATCCTGTGCTTGCTGACACCCATCTGCCAAGGAGCAATCATTTTACCCCTTTCAGTTTTTGTGACTTAAATAGAATTGAAGCTGTTTTGTGCCAGGATGATTTCTTACTGAGTTGTACGGAGTTTTTGTCTGATGTACAAGGCCCTTGGAGCATAAATTGTGCCTTGATTATAAAACAGGCAACATTGTTGCTTGATTAGTAAGAGGACCACAGCCTCTTTCTCCTTCACAATATGAAGTAGTGAAAATGATCTGGTTTTGGTTTTGAATGGTTTAATTTAAAAAGAGAAGATTATAAACACATAACTTTACTATTAGAAAGGTTGAAGGTCCTGGCCAAGAGTACAACTTGCAAACAAATTAGGGCCAGAATTGTCTTGCAGAATTAAACCCTTACTGCTACAAGCTAATCTTCATTGTTGGACCCATGTTGAGGGACTGGGTTTTGGCCAAGCAGGCCTTGATTCAATTCCTGTCTTAAGTAAACTGCTGCGAAGCTGCTTTGCTTTTACAGAGTACTTTCTGTGGGCAATTAATCAGTATCTCCTGGAGAGCTTCAGCACAGGCTGTGGTTGTAGTTGCACAATCACTGGGGTTGCCAAATAATCACAGGCATTTGTTTTGTTTGGGAAAACTTTCAGTGAGGATTTGTTTAAAAAAACATAACCAAAACAACCACAGACCACTGGGGGTGGGAGCGAGGGTAAGTGCGGGATGCAGAACCAGAACCCCACAAAACCCCCTTTCAGAATCCAGATAAGTATAAGGGAGCAACTTGTAAATCACTGGGTGACTGACAACTAATTTACTGTGATAATTCTGTGAGAGTAGTGAGCTTTTCTGGTGTGTAGGGGAAGGAGAAGAGACTTCTCTGTGCCTGAAGCGCACTCAGCTGGTGCCTGAGGTAACCCAGACTAGTAGGGTCCAGTTCCTCTGGTGCTGGCACCCGCAGTGCCCCAAATCCCTTAGAGACAGCGGGTACGAAGGGTTCCCATCATACCTGAGAGCAGGGACAGGACACATGTTTCAGGTCAGATCCTTCTCCCAGAATTTCTGGAAGAAGCTGCCCAGCTCCCCAGCTGTCTCTGGAGCTGTGCTCGGTGTTTGCGCTGTGCCTGGGGCCGGCTTATGGAACACTTCAGTGAGAAGGTGATTGTAGCAGGGGAGGAAGAATCCTCGGCCAAGGCTCACGACCAGGAGCAGCACTTTCAAGAGAAAAAGGAGGCAGCTGGGCTTGAGAGAGTTTGAAAGAAGAAAACTTAGAGGTGAACAGAGAGCTGGGGACTGCACACCAGGAGTGCTTTGCCTTCAAACAACTGGTAGGTCCTGACATAGATTCTGTTCTGTGGGTTATGTGGAAATGCTTCACTAGACAAACCTACAGGCTCACAGATATCACAGTCAGTGAACCAGAACTGCATTTTATGCAGTCCAGTGCTTGTATCTTGCTAGACTTATGATCTTAGCCTAATATTAGTATCCTTCCCTCTGCTTTCCACTTGGGTTTAGTTTAATGCCCAGTTGCAATCATCTTTGCTGTCAACTCCCTGGTCAGCTGTCTCATGATGCTGTTAATGGCTACAAATGCAGACATTGCTTCTATTAACAGTTAAGAAGATGCATTTTTATGGTCTCTTTTTAAAAATTAGTAGATCTGACATGACTAAAATGAGCTAGTGTTACATCTTTGGGGTATAGGAGAAAAGGTTCAGCTGGGCTGGTTATTGCATAACCAATAGAGCTCTTTTTCTGAAATCAGAAACCCTTCCAATTTGCATCTCCCTCCTGGAGATGGCAATTTTCATCAACACATGGAATAATTTCTTCTATATGCTCTAAGTAGCTCATGGAATATATATTTAGGCAAAAACCAAAAGCATCTTAAAAATCAACACTGTGAGCAGGATTCAAGTGCTGGGATTTTTGAGGGCCTGGAGAGAGGAGAATCCACACCTAATCTTGGGAATAATGGTTAGAAACTTGTTTCTTGGTGATTTTTTTTTAACAAAAGCAGTTGATAACAGTAATTTGACAACTCAAATGCTACTATATAACTTCATATTGACCTATGATGCTGAGAGCTGTAAAAGGGATGCTCTTGTCACTTTAGTTAAATGAACTGCAGCCACGATGAATACCAAGTGGGAAAGAATTATTTTGAAAGCAAGCTGGAGTTGCACAGAATAGCAAAGGTATCTTGAAAAACAGTCATGTGGAGCATGCCAAGAGTAAGTTAAAAATCCAGCTAAGGAATCAGGGGAGGACAAATCTAAATTTAAAGCAAACATCTTAATTTGAAGGTATCCATATAGTGATAAATCTAGTGAATTTTGACAGATTACAGACTCCTTTACCTGCTGTCTGCTTCCCAGGAGTTACTTCCATTAACACAGTTGTACCTGAGCAGCAGAGCATCAAGCTCCTGTATCCAGTATTGCCACCTTGTTTGGTCCCCACTCTTGTTTCACCTGGTGCTTTCTGCAAACCTCACCTGCAAGAATGGGAACAACTAACTGTTCAGGGTGATGGGATTTTCTGTTTTGTTGTCCTTGGTTGGGGTTTTCTGTTGGGTTGTTTGCTGTTTTAAGTGTTCAGCCCTTGAGGCTGCAGTGAAAAGTCTGACTGTCTGAAGGACAGTTCCCCAGAGGTACAAAACCAGCAAAGCAAATAAAAACGAACCAGAACTTACTGTGTGTCAGGATTTCCAATTCAAACCTTCTGGGTTTCAGTTTTGCTGGACTCATCTCACATGTTTGAACAGTTAGGATGGAAAATGAGCAGGGAGATAAGCACAGCTCCAGGTGATGAGTGGAGCAGCGTGTGTGCATTTCTCTTCCTTTAAGGTGGTTCCAGATTCATGGCAGTTGTCTCCCCTGGGCTCACAGCACGGGCAGCAGGTGAAGAGAATTGAGGGAGGGAAGCGGCTGACACCTGGGGCTGAAAGGCAGAAACCCTTGAACAGAGCAAAGGAGAGAAGGAGAAGGAATGTGGGTTACAGATACAGAAATACAGTGTTTTGGAGAAATTCCTGAAGTCTCCAGAAGTAGAAAAATCAAGAAGGGAAAACAAAAAGATGAAATAAATCTGTATATAATGATTACAAATTTGATAAAATGAGAATTTGAAAAGTGGTACTTAAAAATATTAGAGACCTTGGGAGACATTTTGCTCAAGATTTTCATGATGTGTGTTGCTGGTTTTGTTTTCCCCACACAGATGTATTTCTGCATCAGATCTTACTGGTCACATATCTAAATTTAAAATGCTAATTAAATTGGTTACTTTAAGTGCCATATCGAGAAAATTCCCATGTTGATTTCCAAATTTCTTTTCCAAAGATGAATCAATCTGTCATGGGGGCGAAAAAAAAAAAGCAGAGAAATTTAGGGTTGGATCAATCACCTTCCTAACTTTTCTTCTACCAAGAAAAAAGCAAGACAAGATTCATTAACTAAAAGTTGAAGAAACTTCATTTAAATAGGAAATAAGGTGTAAATTTTTAATAATGAAAGTAATGGCAAATCAGTAGAGTAATGCAAATGATTTGAACTTCTAGCAGTTCTGGATATCTACACATTAGTGTTTCTAGGACACTGCTGGAACAGGAGGTTTAGCTTGTTCCACCAATGCAGTCTGAGGCTGGGTGCCAATGTCCTGTCAAAAAACAGTCCACGTATTTAAAGCTTGGTGAACCAAGAGGCACCTGTTAATGCTCCTTCTTTCCCGGGACAGCTGTTCTGTGCCTTCAGCAGGTGTCGGAACATGGATGTGACCGGTCCTGGCAGAGCAGGGGGACAGCACGGTTTGTGTGCAGGACAATGATGTGCTAATACAGAATTAGGGCACATTTTATTTCCTGTTAGGTGGCCAGGTGATTTGGGTGAATTTTGGTTATCTTCAGACATCTAAAAATTAGCAGTCTAGACACCCTGTACGGGCCCATGGACTGGCATCCCCAGAGGGCAAACCATCCCATCCCAAGGTAATTATCCAAGGCAGGGGGGATGAGTCACTTTGAGGAACCTGTTTCTGGCTGTTGCCTGAGGAGGGTGTAGATGTCTAGACATCCAGCATTTGGATAGTCAAGTGAGGGATCCCACCCAGCACAACAGGAGCTCAGTCATTTTCTTTGTTATTCATTTAAATTAGTTTCTAATTTCCAAGTAATTTTCCCCTCTCTTTCCTCCCAAGAACAATCCAGTAGGATCAAGTTTACATGAACCTTGATCATACTGAGCAAGTGAAAGGGAGATTTCTAAGAGCAGACATGGCATCAATCTACCAGTTCCCTTCTTATTTTTGCTTTTATGATTTTTTTTTTGTTACATTTAGAGTTTTTTTCCACTTTGTATTTTAGGTCTTCTACTTCAGCAATTGCCAACAGCAAGTTTTGTTCACAGTGTCGGCTAAATTTAAGGATTACTTGTGTGGATCTGTGAAAGTACCTGGCAAATAGCGTCTGGGAAATCAAGGTGGAGCTCTGGGAGGGTCTGGGGTGAGCACACACAGACAGCACAGGACTGCCCTTCCAAGTGCCCGTGCTGGTGGTGCAGGAGTCTCAGGCTGGCACGTGTGAGCCTGAGCTGTTCCAGTGCCTGCACTGGGGGCTGTAGGAAGCCCAGTCCAGTGTTTCCAGGGTCTAATTCCTCAGCTGTTGGCTATGTGTTTTACTGCACAAGTAACAGCTGCATTACCAGGATTCAACTCAGTCTTTAGTGTGTGGAGGTTCCTTATTTAAAGATGAAATCCAATCTCTTATGATGTCAGAAATAACAGTGTTACCTGGATTTCTATCGTTTAATCCAAGGAGCATCCTGTTTCTAAAGAGGGAAAGGAAGAGTTTGAATCAGTATTTCCTCTTACAAACCAGATTAAGTTTGTAGAGTCTTCAAGGAGATTATGTAAAATATGAAATTCTTTATGTTGGCTCACTTCTGAATTAATTTCTCCTTCAGTCCTTCATGAAGGTTGCTATGGAATTTGCACTGGCAATTCCATAGGGATAGCTGATAGAATAGCCTGTTCTGTACTTATACAAGTGATGTGTTTTATCAGAGACATTCCAGCCCCTGAACTGCTGCAGTCCGTGTGCTCCCACTGCTTCCAGTGTGCCTCTGCAGGTTTCACCTACTGCAGGTGTGTGCCAGCCTGCAGAGAAGGGGGTGGTTTGGGGTGTTCCTGCATTAGGGGCCCTCCCTGCATTGTGTATCTGCTGATACTGATCTAACAGAATTTATGAATGGCCTTTCAGCACAGCTAAATACCTCATGGTCTTGAAAATTAGATTACATCAATTCTATAGATGGGAAACTATGGGAGGTCACCATGGAAACATTCACTGGAGCAGGAAATGAAACTGCTGTGTCAATCGAGTGAGCCATCTGTTATCCGCAGCCCAAAAAGTGCAATGCACCTCCCCTGCCCCTCCTGGCTGGGGCTCTCTCTGCTTTAAAGGTGTTCTTTGTATGGAACTGAGAGAGCCCTGCACTCCTCAGCTGAGCTCATGGGGCTGTTCTAAGATGGCAGCTGTGCCCCAGTATGGCTCCTGGTCAGTACTGGGAAGGGGATTAGTGTTGATGCTTCTACTGTTACTCAGAAACTGAAATATTAACTCAGCAAGCAACCTCAGCTTAAAATAATACAGAAAAGCCCTGCGCTTTAAGTCCTTCTCTGCTTTATGTCTGTGGGAAGGAATGCAGGGCTGGCCTAACACACGTGCCTGGTGCCTTGTTTGTTACTCTGCTGTGGAGGCAACTGGTCTCCAAACAGCAGCTGGGAAAACAGGTTCTCGAGCCTTGGATTTGGTGATGTCACCTATCCCTGAATCACAATGGTGGTGGCACCACAGGAATCTGCCAAGTTCATTGCCCCAGAAAGCAAATTCCCAATAGAAAAGTGTGTTAGACTTTGGGTTTGTAATTTGACTATTATATAGGAGAATGTTAAGGGACACTCATTCCAATGAAATGTATTTTCAGCAGATACCACAGCCCCTGAGCTGAGGCAGATGAGAGCCCTGGCTCAGAGCAGGAATCAGCCTCTCCCACACTGAACTCTCCTCACCTTGTGTAACTTAGCATTGTTGTCAATATCTAATTCAAAGCTGCCAGGTTCTTCTCCAGGAAAGGTCAGCATTCTACACTCCAAAGTGATTAACTCTTTAACTGCCCATGAGAATATGCAGTCATTCCTTACAGAATTAAACAAATCACCACAGAAATGCACATCAAGCCCTCACCCGTATTTAACTCTATGTACTTGCTAACTTATCCTTCACTTCTCCAATTTCAGTTTGTCCTACCAAACTTATCCCTTTTCTAACAGAACTATAAACTTCATCCTCCGTACACTTTATGAAACCAGTTAAAGATCCCTTTTCCTTTGACAAACGTGTTTTGCATAGCTTCTTAGATAACAAAATTCTGGGAATACTTCACACATCAGATCCATCAGGCACTTCCACTGCTAACATAAACAAAAACTAAATATAAGATTGACGTTGTTCTAAACTGCAAAATATTTGAAGATAAAAATCCCACTCAGATGGCTGCTTTCCTCACTCCAGCCATGTATTTATGCCAAGTGTAACTGTTGCCATGGTTGCCTCGTCAACTCATTAAAAATAACAGTTCCCTGGTCTCCAGCTCCCCTCTGTTAAAGGAAATGGATGTGGGCACTCTCTAAATTGAATCCAGACATGTCTGTGTCCCTTTGCATCATGACTTAAATGCCACATTATTCAAGGAACTCCTATCTAAAAAGTCTTACCCAGTCCCTGACTCTCAGAGGTAAAGCCCTGGTTCTGTTTTAGAGAATTCCTGGTCATTTAGAAGTGAAGCTTATTCTGGAATGCCTGGATGAGAGTGCTTCCAAGGAGATACTGAACTGTCTCTTACTAAAGAACAAATGCAGCTATTTCTGAAGCAGTGGATGCTTTCTTGGGTATCTTGTCCTGGAAGCAGATGTAGAACCACCATGCAGAAACTTAAAGCCCATACTGATACAGTGTCCTTTCAATTGCTGTTAGACCCTGATGTCTACAACTCTAACTGTGCTTTTTCCTTTCCTGTTGCAGTGCACAGCCACAGAGGCTGTTCCTGGTTTGCCTTTGAAGATACATCTGAGAAACTGTTCCAGTCTATAGATGCAGCTCTCTAAGGATATCTCGCCCCTCTGAGCTGAGCCTCCATCTCCTTTCGAGGCTACACAACTGCTGAGCACTTCTGCTCTCTGGCCAACATGATTCCAGATAAAAAGCAGCAACACAGCTACAGGATTTGGCAATTCATGTGAGGTGAGGGGAAACAGTGTATGACACCTGACCCATTCTGCCACTACTCTCGCAGAACTCTTAACTGCCATTTCCCACATGCACTCACAGCCAATTGTGCATAGGAGGTGCAGCATTTGAAATAGACACTGTAGCAGCCACAGTCAGTAACAGGA
>JAOXXN010000065.1:9645497-9655959 GCA_026770055.1 Myrmophylax atrothorax | reverse complement strand
TCTGTGTTATTACCTGGACTGACACCCTAACAGTCTGAATTGATTCTGTAATTTATGACTAGTGCAACTAAAGCTGATTGCTTTAATATTTAAAATATAATTAGATTCCACCTTCATCTGATATTCTAAGGACTTATCAGCCTCTGACAAGGGAAATCATATGGATTTTTTTTTGAAAAATGCAACACAAACCATACAGTTCCAGAAATACCACTCTAGCAATATATTTTTTCATTCATGTCCTGGTAATCATGAACTTGTTCAGGGGAGATTTCACTGATGAAGTAGGATGGGGCACTTTCATATAATCCTGGAGTTCCTTGTTGATGCTTCCAGGTCACAGGTGTACAAATTCCTGCGTACAAATTCCTGCTTTTGGTAGGGCTCTGGCAAAGGCAGTTTGATCTAAGTGCATGGCAGGATGAAATTCAATCCTATAAATGGGACTGTATCCTTCCAAAATTTTAAAATGGCTGCTTAGGGCTTGGGAACTGAGGAAACCTTATCTGAGTCCAATCATTGATCCACACCTTAGTAACAGAACTGCAGATCATTTATTAATCCTTTCTTGTTTCCTAGGATCCAATATTGGACATTGCTTCTGCATGCACAGAGTCTGTCGACAGTAAAGAATATTTTTGGCTGCGAGAGGCTGCAGCGGTAGGAGGGGTTTCTGTGTGGGAAAGTTACAGGGTCTGTTCATATATTATTCTGCCACATGATGTCCTCCTAAGCCAGGTTAGAATCACGGAATGCAGGCACTCCAACTAAACCCCGTACAGTTCTGCAGCATTCAGACGTGCATTTGTATCAATGGTATCAATCTGGTTATAAACTATTACTCTAATCAGAAACATCTGTGTAATTTGTTTCAGTTGCTCTGTACGAACTGTGAACATTTCTTCTGAGTCTGAGCATGATAAATACAGCCTCATAATCACCTGTCTTAAAAACCGAAGCTCAAGAAACTTGAGCATTTTCGATTTGTTCTGCTGTAATGAACATAGTCTAGCTTAGTGTTACTGGTACTGCTCACTACTTAGTACAGATATTTTGTGCTAGTTGTGTATTTTTTGCACCAAGGCACATTCTGAATGTTGCACACATTATGTGAGAGTTGTAATTAATTTAATGAATAAATTACTTTGAACAAAACTTCTAATGCTTGTATTTAAGGCATGGCACAAACAGACTTTAAATTCAGATATAGCATACTGCTTGTCCTTTGTGTCATGTTATTTCTTGCTTTAAGTAACTTTTTTTGTCAAAAATGAGTCTGCTTTATAATGCTAATGTGGCGTATTTTTGTGTACTTAGGACTTCATGAATGTTAGTTCGTTGCTAGCTCATTCAGTTATAGTCTGCCATCCAAACAAAGGAAGGTATTGAAACCAAAGAAGCATCTTGGCAGCCGTGAGGATCTCGGCGACAGTGATTTCGGCGATAGTGATTTCGGCCGTGCTGCGCACCTGAGCCCCGGCACGTCAGGAGCGCAGTGTGCCCCTGAGCACTGAGCCATCCCAGCTGTGTCCCAGGGAGGCACTGCTGCAGAATATTAACCAACGAGACAATATGAAAAGAACCCTGCTTTATTTTCAGCACAGTCAACAGGTCTGTTTTCTCTCCGCACTGTGCCTGTCTGTGCACATGGATCCATGGATGTGTATACATATGTGTTTCTCTCCAAACAACAGAGCTACCAGTGAAACTTCATCTCTTCCTGCTCCTCTGAGCTTCTACTGTGGTGGGGATTTGCATAGGGCAGGAACTATTTCCAGGAGCACACCTTTTACAAGGTCGCTGGATGGTAGCAAAAAGACATCTTTTCATTCCATGTATCTCAGTTTTTTAAAGCTTGCTTGTAATTATGGCTCTTTCTGTGTCCAGTAAATCAGACACCAAGACTTATGTCACACTGCAGAGCTTTCTCCTCCTGTGGAACTTACGTTTGACCTAAACAGGATTTTTAAACGAACCTGTTCTTCAGTTGAAAAAGGAGGAAAGTGGTTACACGGAATATTATTAGGGAATGAAAGGAACTCTTTTGCATGGAAGAGTCAGTAATTGGTCCATCCCTCTCCCTTAAATGCATCCAGTACTATTTAAAGTAATTACACTAATCATCACAGTGTTTAAGCACAGATTACATTCATGAGGAAAAATGAAAATGCTGTTCTAGCACGCCAATGAAATCTGCTTTGACAAGTTAATCCAGTATTTATTCAATTAAACAATGGTAATAAAATCTTTAATTGCACTTTAAGATTTCTATTTCTGTCATCCAACCAGGCAGAAAATTCAGAACTCAACATATGTCAAGCAATGAAAATACCTCAAGCACATCAAATATCACCCAGTTTTATAGCTTAATGAAAGAGGCTGAGCTACAATGTGACCAGGTATGAATAGTTAAATATTTAACTCCCTTTCTGCTCTTTGAGTCTGAAGCAAAAGCAAAATATCCCACTCCTCCCCCAGCCCAGCCCTGTTTGTTTCCGAGGAATGTTAATCAGCTTCCTAGGTGCCAGCAGGCTACAATCACCAGCCACTAATTAGTTTTAGATAATGATATTGGTAATGAGCCTCTAGCTTCTCAGAGGCACCAGACTGAGCTTGACTCAGATTTATTCAGTTATTTATCAGGAATGTTATTGTGACAAGCAGTGTGAACAGTTTGAGCATGTTTAATGCCAAATATTTTTCTTTCATTTGATAGTATCAACACACCATTTTTAAACAGATTTTGCTGATATAGCAGCTGATTTTAAATTAACTTTCCATTAAATAATGATAGTATTTGTCTTCTCGTTATTCCAATTGTTTGATTACTCTCTTGGACATCTTTATTACTCAGGCAGTTATCTAATCACCTGTGGTTAGAACACTTAATTGGGGAAGTTTTTTAAATGAACTTCCTGTCACATTGCCTCTCTAGGAGATCTGGGTCTGGTCTAATGCCAAAGGCTGCTGTTTTCGTAAGGCATGAAATTCTCTGATAGGCATTCCAGGAGCAAGGTTATTATATGCTGGAGCTGCCAGCTGTGAGGGGTTGAGGGAATAGTTCAGTCTCCCCTTCCTGGAGAGCTGTTGCTGCAGTTGTCAGGTGTGGGGTTTAATTTTCATGTTCCAAAAAGTTATCCTCAAAATACCTTCCACCATTATCCAGCAGATAATACTAAATATTGTGGAATGATTTCACGCCTAGAGCTTTAGAAGGGAGGCACAAATGAGGCATTTCAGCACTTGCTTGAGGCTCTCAGCTTGGCACCATGTTCCTGCCTGGTAAGTTTGCATTGGAGGAGGATGGTGTTCAGACACCTGTTTCCTTGTAGCATTGTGTATTGGAAGTGAGACACCAGCAGGCAGAAATGTAGCTTACTTTCATGTTTTTTGGCATCCTCTCTCTGCTCCTGCTAAATGTTGTGGGACTTATTTGACCTTTAATCCCTTAAAAACAGCAACCCCCTGTCAGAAGATTAACAGTGCAAGACTTGTATCGTATTGAAATGTTTTGGATTTTGCATTCTTTTTGTCTTTCCATGGCTGTCTTCTGTTTATACATGTTCAGTATCTTAGAGTAAAAGCTTGAATCTTATTCCTCTTCCCAAAAGATTAGGCATTTAAGGGCATAATTTTTGGAAATACACTTGTTTACATTGCAGTTCTGAAAATGGTTGCAAGTGCTTTCTCTTGGCATGTGGAGTCCATTTGTGTTTTTCTTTTGTCACTGAACGTTCCTCAGCATGGCCAAAATGTTCTCAATTTTGACAAATTGAGCATTAGAAAGTAATGGATTTGCTGTTCCTTTGTGTAAGGATGTGGTGTGCAGGCTTCAAGGCATATGGAATTTTACTTATGCCATCAAGAAAATGTGTGATATTTTTATATTCCACTCAATAGAGCATCTGTCTGAGGAGAGGAATATCTTGAGTTTTTGTTTTGGCTTCCAGTAAAGTTTCTATCACTAATCACAAATGTAAGGATCATTAATGAGATGTTGAGCTACACTCTCATATGTGATCCTTCTACCTGCCCCAAGAAGTCTTGAATTATTTTCCTCACAGTAGTGCAGCTTCAGCTGAATGCTGTAGAGTGGATTTCCCTTGCTTGTTAGTACATTCTTGGGGAAAATGGAAGCCATGAATTTGAGCTCCCTCATTCTGAGGAGAAAACCAAACTTGAGCTTTATATTTCCTAGGTGACTGCTGGGCTCTTCCATGAATAACAGCTAATTCTTTTCTTCAAATCATGTTTTGCAGCTCTACTTCCAAATAAAAAATAATTTCTGAATGTTTCAGCATTATAATCAAGCCTGCTGAAGACTAAGAATATCAGGATGTATCAGTTATAATGAAAATGCAGGATATGTATAAGTGAGAAGGTAGGTTCTGATAGGGTTCAGGCTGACTGTGTCCTTCTCTTCTGCTCACTAGCTGTATTCCATGTGAAATTTGTTTTAAAGTATATTGTCTGTGGATTGTGGAAAGTATTTTTTTTTCATTTAATATAACGGGGGAAAAAACCTATTCAAAGGATTATATTTTATAAAGTCAAAATTGTCTACAGTACCAAAAATTGTATTTGAGGTTGATGTATCAGCATATGATAATATCTGGGTGACTGTGAATAGCTGTGAAATTTGGCAGCTAGGAAGAAACCTTGAATCAGGAGCAGGTCGCTTCACATCTTTTTGTTTTGCATGTTCTCAAAGCTTGCTTATCCAAATATGGGATACATCCCAACTGTGAGGTGCTGGAATCTGAGTAGTAATATCCCAAGATCAACAGAAAACTTTCTCCCTAATTTTACCAGGCACTGGAGTGAGACTGACAGGCCTGTAATTACCAGGGTCTTCCTTACTCTTCTTGAAAACTGGAGCAACATTTAACATTTGCCATTTTCCAGTGACCTGGAACCTCTCTGGACTCCCAAGGGTTCTGAAAAATAATGGAGAGAGGTACCACAATAACAACAGCCAGTATCCTGGGGTGAATCTCATTGGGCCCCACAGGAGATGAGGATGAAATAGAACAGCTTGGTTCTACTCCCAAGGGTCAGCTCACTTTCCCTTTTCTGCTTGGAAGCATATAATGCACATGGGCGTTTTTCCCATGTATGCCACACCAATTTTCTGCTTCCTTTTATCATGGAAATGTGGAATGATTGCAGCTTACTAAGGTGACAGGGAGTGTGAACTCGTTCAGTGAAGAGCTGCTGGTTTATCATTCAGGCATGGCATATTGTTGTGTGTCACACAACATCACCCATAGGAGGATTATGATGTGCTTAAATGACAAATGCATCACTCTGTGCCAAGCTCCTCACCACCTGAACTTCCGTACTTGTTCATCGAACCCCCTTGATAATGGCGATTTACATTTCAAGCCTTTCTTCAGTCTCAGTTCTCTTCAGCCTCTCTGCTGTGTGAAAAGTGCAGGTTGTGAATTTTTCAGTCAGGCAAAGGCAATACTGTTTTACAAGCTTTTAATTGAAAAAAAAATTCAAAACCCAGAACAAAATTCAGTACACACATTTGGCCTGTGAACTTCTGAGGGTAAAGTTATCTTTGGAGTCAGAAGTATGACAGAGCAATGTGATAGCAAGTACTGTCACTTGGAGGAATTTTACTGGAATTCAGTTTTATTGCCAAGAACCTATTTCAGTTGACCCTTAAACTTGCTTTAGTGGGAAATTAAAAAAATAAAATAGTGTAGCCAGGAGCATATTGTCTAAATATGAAAAGACAAAGGTATTAATACATTGCTAGTCACATGAATTTTGGTATCCAAAAACATTCCTCTAACAGAAAAGTAAGAGTGTAGCAACAGCGTAAAGTTTGCACTAATACTGAAATTGCTCAGATGTCTTTGGTCACTTTAGCAATCCAAAATGAAACACTGAAATTTAGCAAACTGAACATTTGAACTTTAATAACAATTTTCTTCTACACAGAATCTTGAGGCAGATGTTGTTACAACGTAAGATACTATACTTATTTTTAATCGAATAAAGTTGAATCAATTAATCCAAATTAAGACCAAGGGAGTAAACTCAATGATCGCCTGTAATTTGTTTTGGAATTATATCCTGAAGATCTGTTACAGCTGGGTGACACAGTAAGTGTTGCAGTTAAAGGCAGGTTTGTGCAACCTTATTTAAAACATTTTGAAATGTAATTTTAGAGTGGCTGATGTGGAGATGGATGGAGTTCATTTGACAGTGCAGTCTGGAAGATACATGAATGCTCAAGCACCAGTTCAAGTGTAGTAGTTGTGCCCAAGTTTATGCCATGTTCACATATCAGTGTTGGTTTTGTGGACCTGTGAAGGAAGCCAATTTTTCAAGACATCCTCTGTTCAACTCTTTCTGCAGTTTGTAAGACAACCTTTAATGCTTCCTCTTTTCTTTCTCCTCTCTATCCTTTGTAAATATTATAAGTAGTATTCTCTTCTCTTCCCTCAAGCTTTATACCCTAGGAGTTGCAGATATTGGAATTAAGAGTTGTAAAAGAACATTGCTTTGCTATCCCTTCAAAAAACCCCCAAACCACATCAAAAGCAAAGCAAAAAGTGTCTTCACCTTGTCAGTTGACTAAGAGACTAAATAAATTAGGGCTTGGCAAGTGTGGCTTCCTTCCTGCAGAAGATAAGATGTGGGTTTGGGTTTTTTTTTTCATAGTAAACACTATTCAAATGCAGTACAAATCTAAATCAAAGTGTAGTGCAGATGTGCACTTTACACACTCCTGATGATTCAAGTTCTTTTGCTCTTGTATGCCAGAATAGTATGAAATGTTTTGACCATTGTCCTGAAACTGGGTAGTCTAGGTAGAATTTCAGCTTTTGATTTTTGGGAAAAATGCTTGTCTATCTATCACCAATATACACACCATTCCCAGAGTACTGGCACAAAATGTGGGAGATGTAGATTTAAATTTATATTATTCTTGGTTCAGAACAATTTCTCTTGCATTACTCAAATGCATGCAGAGCATGGACTTGAATATGTATCCCCTGTTTTAAACCTTTACCATTAGACAGGCTTATCAAGTGTATGTGAATATATTCATATGTATGCCTCTCCTATGGTATAGCTCTGTGCAAAGAATGCAGCTTAAAATAACAGTTATGCTAAAACTTCATTTAATAAAAAGTACTCTGTTCATGTCTATGTGTATAAATAGCAAATAATTAGTTATACTCAGAATAACTCATTAAAATTCCATTTAAAGCCATTAAGGTTAATCTGGGCATTTAAAAGGTCGTTATCAAGCAATTAGCTTGCTTTCTGTTGAATATTGGCTTTTCTTTAATTGCATCTGAAAGGGGAAATTGCAGTGGAAGAAACTTGCAGACAAAGTAACAAAAATAAATAAAATTACTTGCTGTCTGGTGAAAGAACCCTCCAGAAAAGTAGATATGAATTTCCAGAAGTACAGCATTCTTTCTTATAGCCTGTTCTTTCCCCTCCCACCTTAACTCTGCAGAAAAGTTATGTTTCTGTCCCTTTTCCATTTTTGTTGTGGTTGCATCACAGAAGACCAAATTATTTTCTGAGTGATCAGTTGGGGGGGGAAAAGTTACTTGAAAGATAAAGTCTTTATTCAAACACCAATTACCAAGTTTCAGCATTCTGTGCTGGAATGAAAGATAATGTCTTAAGCTCCCTGTTTCTTATCATCCTCATCCCCAGGGAGATGTCCCTGCCCATTGCGGGAGGGGTTGGGGCTGCCAGGTCTTTAAGTCCCTGCTAACCCTTAACAGTCTGTGATTCTACAGTGACTACCCTGTCCTGTAGTGTGTGTTCTGCAATGGCTGCACAGTAAAACCAGCCCAAACAGTGGCTGCTTTCCTCAGCTTGGCTTTTTTTCCCCCCTAAAATAACTAGCAGAAAAACAATGATACTAATATTTTAATTGTATAAACCTTCTGAATTATCATGGTAGTGAAATAACTGGGAGAGTGTGAAGTCAAAGGGACAGACATTTTGGGGTCCCTGGAGACTCAGTCCATGTGTCATGTTTCAGCACACTGAATATGCTTGGGGATAATAAAGAAAACCCCAACTCAATGCTTTAATTCATAAACACAATTTGAGGGTAATTTGCATAAAAATAAGATGTTATTAAGCAAATGTTATGAAGGTATTGTTATGTTAGGTATTGAATGAGGTAAGAAAGGAGATAGAAGTTAGACTGTTATATACTGATAGTGCTTTAATCTCACCTTCCATTTTTTAAAGAGGGGTTTAACCCTGTACTGAGATATTTTTCTCATTAGTCTCCAAATTTTGTTTATTAAAACACTTCAGTTCTGTAAATGTTACTGCTTTGTACTCTAGGGTTGCACATGAACAGGTCTCTCAATAAAACATTGTCAGTGCTGTGTTTGCACAATAGCGTAGCAATATATTCTGGTAATGTTTCTAGGAGTTTCAGCCTGAAGAAAATGCTGGAGGTCCTTGCTGAGAGATAAAGAGCATTCTACCTGACACTTGGACCAAAGTCAGATAGTAATTTGGGTTTTCAGTCTCATCATTTGTTATGAAATCATTGAAGCATCAACCTCTTCTCCTGGTATTTTACTCTTCTTTAATTAGTGCTGTTGTGCTGCCATGACTGGTGTGAGAGAGGGCCCTTTGGATGGTGCCCCACCATGGCTGGGGTTGGCAGCAGTGCCATCTTTGAGGTCTGGCTCATCACTGACCCTGGCAGCCTTGGGCTCTGACTGCGGCCTTTGCTTTTGTTCCAATTATTTCCAACTTGCTGGTTTCAGTGTTTTTAGTGGGGGATGAGTTGAACTGGCAACTTAATTGGAATGGAAAGGCAGACTTACATTTTTAATTCTAGGGAAAGGGAATTGCTGTAGCTGTGAAAGATGAAATCCTGTTAATAGCTTTTAATTGGCATCTTGGCCACTGAGATCAAATAGATGGGTAGTACTTCCCCTGCTTTACCCTTCCCAAGGAGGTAAGTTATGTTTTGGAGAGCTGAATCTGGCAGCAGAGAGGTGTGGGTAGGCAGATCCAGGAGCCATGAGTGACCATGGCACAGGCAGGACAGTGCCCTTGTTGTTCCCAGTGAGGTCCTTCCGAGGTCCCTGGGCCCTTGGCAGTGGTGATGCCCCAGGCCAGACTGCTCAGGGCATGTAAGGGCTCTTGGGGCACTCAAAGCCCTGATGGAAGCCTTGTAAAGAATAGAGGTCATTGGTGAGTTGGCAATTTTAAACAAGATTTTGTGCAGCTGGCCTCTGGCAGATTGGAATAATTTAAAATAGTTTCAATTCTCCCTAAGATAAAGGAACTATTCCCATATACAGATTAATGGAATACACTTTTGCCATTTTCTGATACAACATAATGTATATTCTCACTGGTGTATAGTGGCTGAGTTAATAGACTGAATATAAATAATTAAATCTCTTTATCAATATTCTTCAGTATGACGTGGTTTTGTTCTCTTATGCAGACCACTGTGTTAATACAGTATGAGGATAGAATTATGCATCCTATTTAGCCTTTAGAGCTTTTGGATTCAGATTTTATTAATCACAGAACTTTTGATTGCAGCATGGACCTTCTTTTTAAAAAATTAGAACATTTTATGTACTAATTTCAGTAGTCAAATACCTACAGACTAATTGAATTCCTTACTATGTAGGTTTCTCAAAATCTTGTAAGAACAGAATAATTAACATGCAGACCTTGAGTTGCTTTCTCTATGATCTTCATGTCTGCACAGTTTTGGGTCTAGATCTGATGTTCAGGCTCTAATCTGCTCATGTGTTTTAACCTGTTGTACAAATCCAAATTATTAATGTGTATGGTTAGTTAACTTGATCCAAGAGGAACTGGGCTTTGGCTGACACTGGCAGTGTAAGGGAAACCTAGACTGTAACAAGGCAAATATTAAAGTGCAGATCCCTCAAAAGGTTATTAAGTACCAACTTAATTGCTACTTTCAATAGTTATATTAGCATTTTTTCTGCCTCATAATGTTTGTTCGATTCTCTAGTCTTATCTTGTGTTAAATTTGATTAGGTATTTTTGGGTAGTGATTAAGTAAAGATCTTAAAAAAATATTTCTTCAAAACTTAGAATGTTTTGCTGAAGGTGTCTGTTTTGTCATGTGTCTAGGCCAAAAATGAAACCTATAACTTTTTAAAGTGAAAATCTGAAATATTTTGTGCTTTTATGGCATTTTTTCATAAAAGTGACTTTCCACACTGCCAGCTCACCTTTAAGTCAACTCTGCAGGGAACTATTTCTGTTTGAATGTTTTGCTCTGCTTGTCTAATAGAGCTCTAACTTTTAATAGTGCTTTTAGATGCTGCTGCAATGCATATATAGAAGAACCCCCCCAAAATAAAATAAAATAACTCCCCCCCCCCCAAAAAAAAAAAAAAAAAGAGGCCAAACAAACAAAACCCAACTAACAACAGGAAACCCCAAAACACAAACCAAA
>JAOXXN010000065.1:9598816-9635320 GCA_026770055.1 Myrmophylax atrothorax | reverse complement strand
AGCCTGGAGCGCTGCAGGGGGTTGGGGTGGCCAAAGGGCAGGACCTGCACTTGGCCTTGTTGAACTCCATCCCATTGGAATCAGCCCATCCCTCCAGTCTCTCCAGATCCCTCTGCAGAGCCCTCCTGCCTTCCAGCAGGTCGACACTCCCTCCCAGCTTGGTGTCAGCAGCAAATTTGCGTTCTTCATTGTAAAGATTGGCTCTTGCTTCGTGTAATTCCCATGGAAGGGAATTAAACCCCAAAGTTCCTCTAAAAGTTTGATACCTAAACGGTGTGTTTTGGCTCCACACAGTATTTGGGATGAACGGGCTGATGAACGCCAGGTCTGTGAGGTTTCCGGTCAGTGTCCTGGCCACACGTCAAACTGTTGTTGTTAGTGCAGGATTAAAGGAGACCAGTCATGTCCCAGGAGTGCAGCGATGAGTGGGAGCTGAGCAAGGAGAATGTGCAGCCCCTCAGGCAGGGGCGGGTGATGTCCAGCCTGCAGGAAGCCCTGGCTCAGCAGGACTCCTCCAGCCACACTGCTGTGCAGCAAAAAAAACAGTGAGTGATGTTATAGCTCTTCCTTTCGCCTCATAGTCTTCCCTCCTCCTCATTTTTCTATGTCTTACTCAACTGTGCTAATCTCATAAACATTAAAAAAGGCATAAAAGAAGTTTAGTAACTGATGTCTGTGCTCCTGTCACACTTGAGGTGTTAAGAACTCCCTTCTGTAGGTGCTGTGTGGTACAGACTGCAACTTTTGGGTTTGCAGTGGGAGCATTTAAAGAGCAAACACTGTGGAGATTTGGTTCTGCTTTTAATTATAATAATTAAGTCTTAGTTTACAGTGTAGAAAATATATTTACAGGGATACACATATATTTATTGGATGGATAATTTTATCTTTTAGGGAGTTTGAATCAGAAATCCGATTTTACTCTGGAGATGATCCTCTGGATGTGTGGGACCGGTAAGTTTCCCTTTTTTCAGAAAAAAAAGCATAGAAGGGTCAGCTATCCTTGGAAAAGCAGGGGGGAAATTCTAATTTAATAAGAAACTTATTCAAAGTTAAATTCTGTAATAGTTTTTGAAAAATATGTTGTGTTTCAGTATCATGCCCATTTTTTCTAATTCCCCCTATATTGTAGAGAAACTTACTCAGAACTGTCTTCCTGTGAATGTATTCCATCTGTAGGTACATCAAGTGGACAGAGCAGACCTTCCCCCAGGGTGGGAAGGATGGAAATCTCACAGCAGTTTTGGAGAGGGCAGTGAAAGCCCTGAGTGAGCAGCAGCAATACTACAGAGACCCTCGCTATCTTAGTCTCTGGCTCAAGTTTGTGAGTATTGGCTGCATCTCTCTTGAGTCGCCTTTTCCTGGAGACTTGTCCTGTCACCTGCACACACCTAAGCTGACTTTTGTGACAAAGGATGTTGTACAAGGGCAATATTAGAAGTGTCCCTCTGCAAACGTGTTACTCTTGAACTCCACTTGTTTTCAACGGGATCTGACATTTTTTAGGGTTGTTCACTTTGGACAGCTACAAACTCCAGAAGTTTCGTTTTGGAAAAGCTGGTTTGACTAAGTCCAGCTCAAATACCTATTTAAAGAGAAAGGGAAGTGATTTAAAGATACATTTTAGCTGTTTTATTTGTCCTACCAGTTATTTTAACTTCTAATTGTCTTTTATCAACATCCTGTATTTGAGCCAGGCCAAACTGAGCGTGTTCTAGTCCTGCCCTGTCTCACTATTACTGTAATTTTTGTTGTTCTCATCTTTTTAAAGCAGCTTTTCTCCAGGTTTAGCTTCCTGAGCTGATTTACCAGTTCCAAAACTGGCAAGGACTACTCTGTACTTTGTCTAAAGCTGAAATACCTGTTCTCAGGAGTGCTAATATAAATCACTGAATTACCTCAGATTAAAAAATAAATCTGAGAAATGATTCCATGTTCTGGCCTTACAGCTGCTCCTCTCAGGCTTGTATTGAGATCAGAGGGGCCTTGCTGGAGGCATCAGAATGCAGCTTTTTGGCTTGGCCTCCTTTGCAATGCAAGGGGATCCCTGATGTGCTGGGATTGTTTCAGAGCAATTGCTGTCACGAGCCCTTGGACGTGTTCAGTTACCTGCGCAGCCAGGAGATCGGCACCACGCTGGCACTGCTCTACATCACCTGGGCAGAGGCGCTGGAGGCCAGAGGGAACTTCAAGAAGGCAGATCTGATATTCCAGGAAGGGCTTCAGCGCAAGGCTGAGCCTTTGGACAAGCTCCAGTCCCATCACAAGTAAGGGAACAACTTACTCTGAGGCGTTTCCCCGGGTACCTGGTACAGGGAAGGTTATGCTGACTTGTCCAATGTTTTTCCAGGCAGTTTCAGGCCCGTGTTTCTCGCCAGGCACTGCTGGCACTTGAGGAAAGTCCTGATGGAAAAGATACAGGTCTACTGGAATCTGCAGAGCCTCAGAGAAGCTCTTTGGCGGATCTCAAAGGCAGGGGGAAGAAAAAAGTGAGAGCCCCCATTAGTCGTGTGGGAGATGCAGTTAAAGGTACATTCAAGAGCTGAAACAACCTGTTAATGGAAGAGTTGCATCTTTTTGTCATGGAATTTGCAATTGAATGTGATAGTTAAAGGTTAATTTGCATAAACCTTTTTGCTTATAGTCACCAACCCAAACAGAAGCTTCCATCCTCAAACCTCTCTGCAGTTTTCAAATACTCCGGGTTTTGCTGTGTTCGATGAAAATTCAGCGACTGGACCCGCGATTCCCGTGCTCACAGCACAGGCATGGGCGGCACCTCCAGCTCCCAGGGCCAAGGAGAATGAACTCCGTGCAGGACCTTGGAACTCTGGCAGGGTAAGGAGCCTCAAAATGGACTGGGAAAAGAGAGGAAGGTGTGTCTAAGCTGATGCCTTCTGATCTCTGAGACAAAGGTCATGTCCTCCCCTGCCTGGGGTTTGTCTATGTGTACATGCAGATTTTATAATGGAATCATGGAATTCCAGAATGGTTTGGTTAGAAAGTACCTTAAAGCGCATCCCATTCCACCCTCTCCCATGGGCAGGGACACCTTCCACTATCCCAGGCTGCTCCAAGCCCTGTCCAGCCTGGCCTTGGACACTCCCAGGGATGAGGCAGCCACAGCTTCTCTGCCCAACCTGTGCCAGGGCCTGCCCACCCTCACAGGGAAGGATTCCTTCCCAATATGTCATCCAAACCCCTTGGCTTAGTCCTTTGGCCTAAGGCCGTTCCCCCTTGGGAACAGTCCCTCTCCTTCCAAAGAGTCTCTGACTGTGCATCGCCTATTCAAGCATAGCCAGCTGATATTGCTGAATAACTTAAGAAAAACTCTCTGGAATTATATCAAGAAATTTCTTGCAAACCAGAAAAATTGGTGGAGGTGGCCTTGCCAAAGTGCTTGGAAGGCAGAAAAGGAATGTAAGATGGATTCTATGAGAAAGAAGAGTAAGAGTTAAATCATATTGTAAAATACAACCTGAAGGAAGAACTTGTTGCCTGTCTTATGAAAATAAGTCGTGTGCAACACCCTGCAAGTCTGTTTTGAAGTGCTTGTGAGGAAGACAGCAATAGTGCAGATTAAAAGAATTGAGGAACTGCTGTATCAATGGGATATTTATCCTGACAACAGGATTACAGAAAGCAGGTTCCAGAGGTTTAAGCTAATGCAGGAGACAGGAAAAGAAACAGCTGTGCTCAGGTGTTTTAGCTCTTCTAGGGAAGTGATCCTAGATATTATCTGAAGGGAATTAATCCTGTGAAATTAAGTTTGTGATTAGGTGCTCGGATAACCCTCAGTGTTCCCCTGTTCTTTTAGCTCACAGAGGAAGAATAGAAGGTAATCAGATGACAAAAATATTTTAGACTTTTCAGTATAGAAGTTATTACAAGTGGAGCTTGGGAACAAAAAACTGGGATGAGGGGAGGGATGCAAATTCAGGGAAACTCCAGAAATATTACTCCCAGATACAAAGCAATTTGATTAAATGAATGGAAAAGTTCAGTAAATCAGAGGTTTAATTTAGCTGGAAAGAATGAGGAGGAATTATTAATGCAGAACTTCTTTTATCAGTTGCTTTGGGCTGCTGAACACATTCATTCTGTCTCCAAATGCTTCTGTATATCTTTTAATGTCTGCTCTTAGAATTGTCTGTTCTCCCCTTAATGAAATTTGTTAGATTTAATTTAAAAAATAAAATCCTGCTACTAGCAGAGGAGTTGAGAATGTTTAATGCAGCTTCACTCAAGGGTTGTGAAGGAATAACCTTTGGCAAAGGCTTTGAGATATTAAAACCTGCACAGAGGAAAGAGACTTCTCTAATTGCTGGTGTGAAGATGGCTGAGTAAAAAGTTTGGAATACTTTTTGTGCTGAAAGGTCACAGGAAATTTGAATCAGAAGATGAGAGTAGCCTGTTGTCAGATTAAATTCCATCTGTTATCTTAAATGATGGACCTCAGAAGCAGTTAAGGGATTCTTGTGGTGTTGGAATGGCCTCTGAGAGGTTCTCGGTGGGCAGGAGAAGGAATATTACCGTAGAATTGGGACAATCTTAGCTGGAAAATGAGGGCTGTAGCATTTGTGGAAAGGAGAACTGGCATGCCCACCCTGACCAGAACAGCATTCCCTCTCTCTGTGTATATATAATATTCCCTCAGAATAACAGACACTGGGCTGATAAGGACACGAGGGAGGAGTGTCTTGCTTTTTAGGTCCCAGTGTTCGGCTGATGGGCTGTAACTATTTATGTGTCAGAATGGAATTTATCTTGGAAAAGTCCGTCAGGTTTAATTTTTTTATATAACAAAACCTCTAAATGAGCAGAATACCAGGAAAAGGGAGATTGAGAGTACGGAGAGCTGTGGAGCCTAACAATGAGTGTTGAAGCTGCTGACAGTGCCCTTCCTCCCTCAGCGTCCTCGCAGCGCTGCAAACCCTGCCGTGGAAGTGCCCGCCCCCCTGCCCAGTTTCACCCCCTACGTGGACGAGGCAGCTCAGCCACAAATGATGTGAGTCTTGCGCTGGCGATGGGAATTGCATTTGGAATTCTAAAAGCTCTTTCCTAAAATTCTGACTTGTTCTGCCAAGTGGTCAAGCCTCTAGGGCTACAAGAATTGATAATCTATCAGCCTGGAAGCAATTAGTGCTGCAGGGTGATGGCAGAGGCTTCAGCAGAGGTTGCATAAGGACATGGGAAGTGTTCAGTTCAGCCAGTGCTGCTCATGATGCGAGAGCTGATGGCATATTTATCTATGCTAATTATTTAATAGCTTCTCTCTGTTTGCACAAAGCCACAGTTACCTGTCTCAGGGTGCTGTTTGCTGCGGAACAGCCCCAAATTGAGGCAGACGTGGGGCTGTTTATCTTGGGAGTTCTCTGCTCAGCATATCTGGAGTTTTATTCTGAAACAAGCTATCAGAGTTGCTATGACAACAGTGTTGCTTAGGTCGTGGAGGAGTGAGTTATGCTGCTTAGCCTGAAATTACCTTCCTGCTTGTGCAGTGCTCCCTGAAATTCTAATAAATCCCAGGAGATGGAGTGGTTTAGAGCAAAGGAAAAGGCATTATTTTGCAAAGTTGCTCCACCTTTCTGTGGCTAATGATGGCCAGGGAATACACAGGCTCTTCCTGAGGGAGAAGTGGAAAAGACTGGTATTAATTACAGCTTCCACTGCTTGGAATTGCATGGAATCAAGGAATGCTGAGACATGGTGAACAGCATGGATTTTTCCTGTATTTTTTTTATGTTCCATGCAGACTGCAGAATAGCTCTGACCAAGGACATGCCAGAGTTTGGTTGAAGAATCTGTAAAAAATAAATTTCTGTTTAAACTATTTTTTGCTCCTGAAAGTCAGTGATGCCACAGAATTAAATCTCTTGGCATGCTGGTCTCTCAGATGAAGGTTCCTTCCTTACTTTAGGTTTTTATACATGAGGGAAGGAGTGGGTGGAACTGAGTATCATGTAAATTAGCTCTAAGCAACCTAGGCAGAGATTTTGCACACAGTTGTATATTATGTAGCTGAATGTTTAAAAGTATTTTTTCTGCCTTTGACCTTGATAATGAGCCGCTACATTCCAAAAGAAAGCTTTCAAAACTCAGACATGAGGAGCGCCTGTTTGCCTCATGATCTCCCACAGTGTAGGGGCTGGGAGTCCCTTCCCGTGCAAAACACAATGGATGTCTGGGAGCTGAGCACGGGGCTCGCTTTTGATCTGCTTCCCCAGACCAGTTAACACAGTTTTTAAAGTCAGTTGTTCAGATCATCTTTTACTGAGGCGCATCTGAGCCAATCCAGCTGGTGTCAGCTGGGTTGCTGGGGTCTGTAAAGCTGCACAAATATTGGTTCCCCTCTCTTGAGATGAGTGTGTAGTGCTTTCAGAAAGCCCTTTCACAGTAAGGAACTGTGACTGAACCTTATTTTCACTTTGGGCTTGGTTTTTGTTGTTTGTTTTATTGTTTTATTTATTTATTCTGAGTTGTATGCTGACCCTTTGTCTCCTGTCATTCCAATTGTCTGGTTTATTTTTTCTAACACGGAACATCAGGTCTTCACACTGTCCCATAACCAGCTTGTGCAACCAGCCCTGTTCCCTCCTGTGCCTGCTTTTCTGTGCTACACTGAAGTGCCCAGGACTCCAGTAACAAATCCGTGGTTTTTCAGGACTCCGTGCAAAATTGAGCCCAGCGTAACCCGCGTGTTAAGCGCTCACAGAGCTGAGCAAGAGGACCCTCTGCAGCGAGTGCAGCACCATCAGCAGGACACTCAGGAGAAGAAAGAGATGGTGATGTACTGCAAAGATAAGGTCTATGCTGGAGTGGATGAATTCTCTTTGGAAGAGATTCGGGCTGAAATCTACAGGCAGAAAGCGAAAAAGAAAGTCGAAGGTGTGTTTCAGAATGGGCTTCCAGAGATGGGGATCATAAAATTATATTTGCTGCTCTATTATTGCAGCTGCTTCTCTTTTTCTGATGGAGCAGTTATTTAACTGCTCTGAGGGACAGAGCCAGTAACATGTCTGACAGCTTTATGTGCACACTGTGGCACAGGGGAAGGCCCCTTTACAAATAATTTAGGCTTTAACCACTGATTTTATGTGAAACATGTACTGGGCCTTACAAGCTTTTCTTCCTTAGAGGAAATGCAAGCCATAGCACAGAAAAAGGAAGAAATACAAAGAAAAATTGAAGAGTTGGAGAAGAAATTAAAGAAGAAAGAAGAAGACAAGCAGCAACAACCATGTGAGCAGGTATTGCCCTCACCTAACTGTTCTTTTACAAACAGCTGCAATTTTAAGTAAAAGTACCAAAAGATGAAAAATATCTAATGTTTCTTTTGGGCTACCACATTTTAAACTTCTTTTGAAAGTGTGTTCTGTCTGTCTGTCTCTCTCTCTCTCACAATGCCTTAGTAGGAAACATTTTCAGTAATGAGACACAGTGTTGTTACTTTAATGTAAGGTGTGTAACTGCTTACACATCTGTAACAGTTGTAGGATCACTAAAATCTCCTATGGTTGCAAAGAGTAAATTATGCATTTTAACTACACTGTGCAATAAAAATGAACTTTGTTTCCTGACAGTAAGTAAGTACAAATAAAAATGGCTAAAGGCAACTATTAATCTATCAAGGTCTTAATGGCCTACACAGGGTTATCACAGTAATAGTTTTGGAACCTTTTGCATGGCTTGTGATTCCATCACTTTGGAACCGAAACACGGTTTTGTTTCTATAGGCAACAGAGACAACGGCACCTTTGGGACCGCAGGGATTTACTTTCTCTAGTGCAATAGAAGTTGGGGAGAAGCAGCTTCAGTCTCAAAGGTAATAGAGGGGTTTATTTGCCAGCAATGAAAATTTTTGTGGGGAGAAGTTAGGAATAACAGGGATCACTAAGAGCCTTTTCTTTAGGCAGAGTGGAATAGTCCCCTCTGTCACCCTGCAACCAGGATCTGTCCTCTCCCTCCATAGTTTTGATTTGAACTTCTTGCAAGTACCATACCTTGCCTTTTTTACAGTGTTTCCTTCTGTTTTGTGAAGGTCTGTAAATGATAAGAAACAAATTTATATCTTTTTCACAGTGAATTCCAGGTCTGTGAAAATACTCAACTACATAAACCATCTTGTTCTGAGGGTAAGTATTAAATATTTTTTTACAATTAAGGAGAAGGCTTTGTTAAAAGGGGAAGTGTTCTTTTATATGAATAGCAAGACTGCAGCAAACTAAAACAAAAGTCTAGTTGGGTTAGAAGAATGAAAATTAAAGGTTCTAGTAGTGCCTGTAACCATATTTAGCAGATTGAGTATCTGAGGCCTGAGAAGGTCACCATTTGAAAGTACTTTTGAGCAGGAGAGCTTTTTCCTTTCAATAGCTGGAGAGATTTCTTGCAGCTTTCATGTCTGCTGTCCTACTAAAATCTTGACAGAGTTCATTAGATTGCTACTACCTTAAGTCCTCCTTTTTCCTCAGTGGATTTGGTGGAGGGATACAACCAGAAATTGTATATTTTTCTCTTGGGGAATCTTTGTTGTTGGGAAGGACGTGTACTGAAGAAACTTTTTTTTTACTCAAATTGCCTCCTGTTGCTGTTGACAGAGGTTATCCAGACTCCTGATGTATCCCCAGACACCCACAGTGGAAATGTGTTTTTAGATCCTGAGGACCAGAGAGATGAGCCCAGCTTTGCAAAAGAAGGTACTCATTCTGATGCAGTCTAAACAGAGCAAGCTAGCTCACATAATGTGGTGGTAAAGGTCTGGTTCAGTACTGGGACAAAACCAAGCCTTTTTTAAGAAGGTTCTTTAAATGCCAGTTCTGTAACTTCCTGCTAGGCCCAGTATTTTTAAAACTGTGTATTAAGTATTTTAAGTAGTGTTGGATACACTGTTGTGGAGAAATTGTTGATACGATGGAGCCTCTTGTTTTTAATTTCCAGGTGCAGGTCTGATTCCCCCAGCGGCTCCTGCTCCGTTTTTCTCTATATTTGATGAGTCCTCTACTTTAACAAATCAGAATACAAGGTAGAAATATTCAAGACCCAGATTTCAGAGGGAGGGGACACAGAAATAGCAAACCACTTTCTGAAGCACCTGAAATAACTGTTTCTTGCCAGAGTGTGGGGGGGGTGGAGTTTTGTTTTCTTCATATTTGTATTTTTTATTTCATTACTCAGAGCCCATGATGAGGAAAGACTCTTCTATTGTTCTTCCTCAGCCCAGAATTATTTATATTTAAGCTGCTATATAAACTTTCTTCATTTTGGAGAGTTGTGTATGTTGCAGTTTACTGGTAGTTCTGTACTAGAAAACAGTAGATTGAAATTGTCAATAGATAAAAACTCCTGAGGAATCTGTTGGAGATTGGAAGCTGCTCTAATAAATATTTAATTGAATGTAACTTTATCTTAGTTGTTCTGCAGATCACACCAAGAAAATTGCCCGTTGCCCTCTCGCTGTTCGTAAACCTTTGGCTTCTCTGACAGCAAAGGAAAGCGTATCACCAGAAGGCTGTGTAAGGACACAATTTACCCCACAGCAGATTCCCTGCCCGGGAGAAACCAGCACGGCCTGTCCTGCTGCTGAACTGAGTGAGCTGGGCTGGACTGACCCCATGTGCAATAAGCAAGGATTCTAAGCTGCTGTCTGGCATGGCAGAATTTGAATTGGGGCATGTTAAGATTATTCTGGAAAATTCATGTTTTTATTAGACTTTAAGGTGGGCAATATGGAGATAATGGTAGGGAGCCTTACAAAATTTAGGCAAGTGATTAGTGGCCAAAGTGCCAGATACATCTTGGAAGGTGGTGGGATGGGAAGAAAGGGAGAAAAATGTTCAGCTTTTAAGTAAATTAAAGAAAAAAATTGTCATAAAATGTACAGACTTTCCACTGTCTCTTCCTGCTTTTTTTTCAGGACGAGCTAAATGGAATTGAACCTTTGGCTGAGGATGCAATTGTAACAGGCTCCTACAAGAACAAACCCCTTTGTGCCAACCCAGAAGACACGTGTGACTTTAACAGGGCTGCCCACCTGGCCTCCACACCCTTTCACGGGGTGGGAGCTCAGAGAGCCCCAGCTCCTGCTTTCTCCCAGAGTGACCTGAAGGAAGATAGTCCAGAACCCAAGAGTGCCCCTCTCAGTCAGGAAACGGTGGTGTGTGCAGGAGCATACAGCGAAGCCCTCTGTGTGAATAAACTGAGGTGATCAACTGCAAAGTACCTTAAGCCCCTTTTCCTGTGTCTTTCACAGTTGTGGTTTTATTGTTCTGCTGCTGAAGAAACAGTTTTCTGAATAGGCCAGAATATTCCAAAGGCAGCCATTTCGGTAGCTCAGGGTCCACTTTGCCTTGAGCAGATTCAAGAGGTAATAGCAAGCCCACTTGGCTTTTTCAGCAGTGCTTCTCTGGGACTTCACTGCTCCGTGCTTCTACCAAATAACTTGCAATGAAACCAATAAATGCATTCTGTCTTGGTTATCAGACTTGAAAAGCAGAATCATCCGTTCCTTTTATACTCATGGGCTTCTGCAGTTATTTTAAGTATATAAGATGCATCTGGTGATTATAGTTTAGTTCTTCTACACTGGAGAGAAGAAAGAGCTTTCAAAAACCCTCCTTTTTTATCGTAAAGCAAAAAAGCATCTGTTAAATGTTAAATGCTTAATTTAGAGCTGAGTTTGATTTGCTGGGTGTTAGTCTGTAAACGTGTATACCACACTGAAGGTGTTTACTTGGGAAACTCCCTGGAAACCATGCTGATTATAATTAGGCAGAGTTATGTCCCACCCAACCCTTCACTGCTTTAAAAGCACTGACATTTGGTAGCAAGGGGAGTAATAAATATTCAGTATATCTTCTGTTGTAGCAGTCAGATTTAGTGGAAAAGGAGATAAAAAGTCATCTGTAGACTAAGATTCTGAGTGTAAACAGTCATCAAAGTTAAAATGAAGCTCTGGCGTGACTTTTGGTTTTCCACTAAGCATGGGAAAGGATTTCTTTGTTAATTAAACCTGGAAGTGCCCAGTATGAGCTGGGCCAGCATTATCTAGAAGCTGTATGTTCTGGAAGTCTGATCAGTTGATGACTTTCTTTCCAGCCCAATCATGGAAGCAAGCCTGGAAGATACTCGCTCATCGGGCTCTTCAGTCTCAGGAGGTTCTCTGTCCTCTGTTACACAAACATCTACTATTAAATACCTGCCTATCCCTGAGAAACTGGAGCTGGCTCAGAGCTTTCCTGCTGAAATAGGTACTGATGCTGGAAGTGTCTGTGGAAATACTCCTGGTTAGTACTAAACTGAGTTTCATTCACAACAAATAACTTGCAGCTCTCACAAATAAATGGGTTTCTTCTTGTCCTTCCTATATCCCACTGTGCTCTCTGTTTCCCATTACTGTGCCCCTTGTCAGAAGCAGCAGTGAGGTGCAGCACAGAAGGCCTGTCAGCATCCAAAACGTGTAAATATCAAGGTGACAGAAATTAATAAGATAGTAAAGCAGGGAATGTGTGGGAATAACAAGGTCAAATTCTGAAATGCATATTTGGACTGGATGCAGTAAGAACTTCTAAGGCAGCTTTGTTTTGGTTTGTCTTCATTTTTTCTCTAATCATACTGTGTGTCTGATGTGCTGATAACTGCTACTTTGGAAAAGGTCAATATGAATTTGAAGTCTAGTGAAAGTTGTGTAATTTTGGTGTAAATTTGCACTTTTAACTATGCTGTAAAGCGCGGTGCTATTTCACAGTATGTTTCTAATTCCTATTGAAGGGAAATAATACTGGTATTTACATAGTTTCTTTTTTATTTTTCTTCTAGCTAAAGACCCTTGTTTCTCTCTGTTCTAAAGATTTATATTACAATTAGAGCAGGAATGGTCACAAAAGGCCTTCAGAATCTGGCCTACAGAATTAGGTGTATGTGGAGTGATGGCTTCTTCAAGATGTTTAACCTGCTTTCACTTCTTTGATTTTGGCTTATGAGACTTTAATTAGAATCATGTATCTGAAAATTCTCACTCTGGAGAAGAATGTTGTTGTGTGCCTGCAGACTATTTTACAGTGAGGCATGCTTGGGACCTGGAATGAAAATACAATTCCTACATGGAAGAATTACCTTAGGTGTCTTCCAGGAGGTAAAAGCCATGAAATTCATAGTATTGCAGCGAGCAGCAGAGTTGGAGTCCAGCTTTGTTTTCTTTTTCTTATCTAAAACCCCTGTTGTAATCAAAGGATGAGATTTCACTAAACCCTTCATTTTAAAATCCCAAACTGAACACTTACTCTGGTCATAGATTTAAAACAAGAAGTGTTGATTTGCAGAATGAGCTTGAATTCTGCTGTGGCTGAATTAATTCAGAGCTTTGTCCCTTGTGGAAGGTTTACTTTGCATGATGCTACAGGAGAATCCTTGAGATGTCACGATGAGTCTGTGAGGTGGCTGTAAAGAGTGTCACATTCACTTCACAAACTGTTGGAAAGACGTGAGTTGACTTGCTGGAAGATGAACCATAAATCAGAATGTGGATAGAAAGTGTCCAGTATCCAGGGTACTTTTACTGACAGATGTAATGGAGTCGCAGAGCCTCAGCACTGAGTTTCAGCTCATGTCTCTGTTGTTTGCCTTCGCAGGGGATGATGTGGCTCAGTTCCTGTGGAGCGCTGAGCAACGCAAAAAGCTCTTGGATCCTCTGCCAGAATCACTGGCTGCTTCTCCAGATTTTTACATGGAGACTGGAGCTCTGCCTGGCATGCAGGTTGAGAAGGACGTTGAGCTGGGTAGGTGGGCCAGAGCCTCTGCAGGGCAGGGGACCTGTTTGTGTTCTTAGGGGGTTGAATTGTGGTTCACATTCACCCTCATAGTTGTATGTGGGGCAGGTGGGGCATAACTTGGGAATGTGTATTTGCTTTGCTGTGACAGCTCACGAATGTACACTTTCATCCCAGGAAACGAGACTTACTGCATCAAATGGGAATATTGGAGCAATGAGCAGTACAAGATGTTTTTTGCCATTCCAGCTCACCTTTTCCAGTTGGATGCAAAAGGAATTGCAATAAAGGTAACATACATGTAGGTTATTGTACAAATATTGTAAAAGTCTCATCCATTAATATGTGAAATGTAGTAAGTTTGGCCTTAATTTCTGAATTCTAGATATGAAGATTGCTACTTCAAGTCCTATTTCTAACTGTGGATATAGATTAAAGGTTTCTGACTGTGGAAAATGTCTGCCTTAGTAGAGTGGGAGGGGAAAAAAAGGATAAGAAGCATATGAAGATGAACAATTTCAATTTTATTCCAAAAATACATGTTATTTTTACATACCTCCTTGCAGGTGTATTCTCAGCCTGTGCCTTGGGATTTTTATATCATCCTTGAGTTACAGAGGCGTTTGAACACTGACTTTGACCAGAGCTTCAGTGAGAGCTGCAGCTGTCACCTGTACCAGGATGGCTGTGCCGTGGTGCACAGGGACATCAACCGCTTCACGCTCGGGGTCAGTACAGACAAACCAAGTACAGCTGGAGGAGACAGGGACTCTTGCTTGGGTACCATAGTGAGTTTGGCTGAAGAGCTTCACCTGGTTGGTCCTGCAATCTGGATCCTCAGTTTTATCCATATCCAAATCAGGGTTGTCTGTTATAGCCCCAGTTGGATTTGGTTTCTCATTCATAGATCATGTGCTTCTCAGAGATGATCTTGAACAAATTTTTCACGTTTTCTGTCTTTGTGAATGGTAAAGGACCTGAGCCAAGAACCATGTTATTCCAAACAACGTTTGCATCTAAAACTGTTGTTTAACTTGACATGTTTCGCTAAGCTCCCATGTTCTATAGCAAGGTCATATATTTTAAATGAAGTCTTGTAAGTGCATTTTGAATTGTTGCATGTAAATAGGATAGAAATGAAATAGTGATTTCAGTCTTGAGTTCACTTTTCTCCTCCTGATCTTTTGTCCACTTTTGAATAATCATGTCTCCCATGAGTTCCTGGCTCTTGTAATCGTGTTTGGGCTGATCATGGTCAAAATCTGATTATACTGAATTTAGGGTGGGACTGTTATCTCTGTACAGATGAGTGATGAAAAAAAAGGTGAGCTATAAATACTTGACCTAATCTAAGGTGGAATGGCACACAGATACATGTTCACTGTCTCTTTTCAGGATGTTATCCGTGGCCGCAAGTCCATCACGGAGGAAGTCATCTTCCTGGTTGTTTATAATCTTCTGGGGGTGGTAGAGAAGCTGCACAAAGCTGAGATTGTCCATGGAGATCTGAGGCCAGAGGTGTTCTTTCTGGGAGACAGGTTTGTGTGAATGTGGGGGCGCACAGAACAGTCACTGCAGCTGCAGCTCTCGTGCTGCTGTGGGTTCTCCTTGTTAGCTGAGGTACTCATTTTGCAGTCCAGGTATTTTAGGCTCCAGTGTATTCTGGAAGGAGTGAAAACACTGTTTAGGAATAAACCTTTCTATAGAAGTAATATACAATGATACTGTAAAACTCATCCTAAACAAAATGGTTTTGCTATTGCCTGTGTTTTCAAGCTTCTACTTTAGCAGTGTACTGGATCTCTAACTGGATATGATACCTAACTTGCCTTTGGTTTTACATATCTGAAAACCAGGAAATTAGAAGATAAAGGACAGGTGGGACTGGAATATCCAGACACCCTTAAACAGATTGCTCAGCTTCCTCTGCAGTCCAGCTTGTACCTTCAGGCACAGATCTAGTTTTCTTCTTGAAGCTCTTTCCCATGTTATGTTAACAAAGTCTCATATCCCATGGAATGTGATCTGTGAACTAAGTGTGGGAAGCCACTAACTGGAATGTCTAATGAATCAGAATTGCATTACATAAATTCAGTAAGGCTGTTCTTAATTATCACTGATATGTCAGAAATGGCTATTAACCTTAAATTTATTTAGAGCATACGGTCATCTAACATGCACACCCCAATATTTTTTATTTGGAATTTCTTTGTGATTATTTTATTAATAACTTATTTATATTATTAACTTGTTTATAAATTCATACATGTACTACTGAAGTTTTTATATTTTCTTCACACCCTGCAATGGATTGTCTTGCACATCCCATAGGGTCCTGCATCCTACTTTGGAAATCACTGATTTAACAGTGGCTTGATGGACTTGGATATTTTCTGCTGCATTTCTCTGTGGCAAATAATAAAAAACCAGCTACCAAAATGTTAGCATAATGGTTTAGGTTTTTTAACATAGCTAAAGGACAAGTGCACAGTATAAATGCCAAAATATAGCACACAAGTCTGTAAGAGGAGTAGTACTGAGAGCTGTAGTCTGTGGGTATTGTTGGCTTGGCAGTCGTCAGCACAGATACTCCTCCCTGTCCTTCCTGTCTGTCACCTATAGACTACAAAAGCTTAAGCATTCCGAATTCTTGAAGGAGAGGGACAAGTGCTAAACGCTGCACTATTGTTCCATTCCACAAACTGTTTACATAACTGTGACCAATATTAAAACAGCAGCATCCTCAAGTCTTGGGTGTTTCCCGTGGCTTTCTCTGGAGGCAGCTCCGGGCTGCCAGCTGTGCCTGTCCGGAGGCAGCCCTAGCAGCAGTAGTTCCGGAGGCAGCCATCAGAGGGGAGCATTGACATGGCTAAGACTCACCTTTCGGGCACTGTTAAATTTAATTACAGGAAAAAAAAAAGTTTGTTGAATTTTCTTGTGCTTCTGGTGCTTCTTCGGCTCAGGATCTGTGATGCCTTTGCTAACGAGGATGCGTCAAGTGCTCTGAAGGTGGTGGATTTCTCTCACAGTCTGGATTTGAGGTTGCAGTCCCAAGTAAGCTCGTGCAGCAGCTTCCCCATATCTCAGACCCCTCACGGGCAGCAGCTTCTGGCAGCAGGTTCTCTTCCTTATCAGGTGAGTCTCTGTTTAGCAGGACATCTTCGTTTCTGTGTTCCCTTTACAAAATCTGTTTTCTTAAGTTACCATTTGCAAGTGCTGTGGAAAGCTCTGACCAATAAATACTGAATAAAGACAATTTGATGTCTGATGGAATCTTTGGCATTGTGAAGGGACTATCAGTGCTGTCGAGTGCCTGGGACTACTGTATTTATTTAGAAACCTACAATAAAACCAGAATTTTACTTTTTGAAGATTTCTTGCTTAACAGTCTCTGGAAGATCCTGATGCAAGGACCGATCCAGACACCGAAAGCAGAAAGCTGTAGTGACTTGCAGAAAGTGACAGACATTGAACTTTGTGATGTTTGTTGTGGTTACAGGCAGACTTGGTTGGCATTGCAGACGTAGTCCATTTGATGCTGTTTGGGGATCATATCCAGGTCTACCAGGAGAATTCCATCTGGAAAATCAGCCACAACTTATCAAAGTAAGTCCTTTTGCAGAGGAGGCTGGGAAAGGACAGACATCTAACATGGTTTTCCTTATAGTGGTACCATCATCGGGCCTTAGAACGCAGAACTTGGGGCTGCTGTTGCCAAAAAGTGTTAGTTGTATGAAAACTGAAAGTGTGAAGCTGTTGGACTTGTTCACTGGTGGCCTTAATGCTTCAGAGACAGTTTTAAGCTGAATATGAACAGTCCAGTAAGATGATTTAGCATTTTCCATCCTTTCAGACCACACTGCCTGAGTCTCTCTTTGCACCTTTTACAGACCAAGTTGGGTGAAGTTCCTAAGTGGGTGGGTGGTGAGGGAAAAGACAAGATCCCATGAGCATGTTGCTGTAGAAATGGGTTGGTTTGGTTGCAGAGACCCTGAGGCCAGGGTTGTCTGTAACAGTGCACAAGAAGGAAAAGAATTTAAAATGATAATTTAAGATGCAAGTGCAAACAGCTTCTTTTTGGAAGGTGCTGTTGGTCCTCAGGTATTCATTTCTACTGCTCTCATTTAGTCACATGTTTCAGCTGTAGGATTGCTTTGCCTTCATCTGCCCTTTGTTCTTAGACTTGTTCATGTTCTTAGTCACATCCTGCAGCATTCTCTGCCTGGGCATTTCATAAGGATTTTTGAGAACTCTCCCCTCATAACAGCAGTTGCTGGATGGATATCTGCATTAAGGATTGTGGGTATTGGCTCCACTGGCTGTGTGGATGCACTCCTGAAAGCACTGCTTTAAAGGAACCTTGGACCAGTGTGGGAGCTCTCCAGTTCCACAGCAACCTCTGCTGCTCACACCTCCCAGCTTGTTGTATTCAGCCTTTGGAAAAAAGTCTCATCTTCTGCTGTGTACAGGGGGAAAAAGGGGTTTTTCCTTTACTGGCATATATCTGGTTTTCTACTACTGATTCTTAATTCTGCATGAGATTAAATTGAGCTACTGCAGATGAAGCCACACAAGGCCTGAGTTGAGAAGGGTGGAGCGTGGTGTGGTGTTGGGGACCTGATCAGGATGTGGGTATGGGGAAAATAGCAATAACTGTTGAGATAACTGGAGCAGGAGTAAAAGTAGGTCTGAGTTTGGAAGGATGGTGCTGGCTGTCATTGGAGTTTGGAGGGATCAACTGGAAAGGAATTGCAGTAAAAGCTGGTGCAACTGGATAAAAAAATAGGATTCTGGTAGAGGTAGAACTTGGAGGGAGACTTGGGCAGAAGAGGAGTGAGACCTGTGAAAGGCCAGAGGAGATGAAGGAGGTGATGAGGAGGCAGGAGTTGTGTGGAACTGGAACCAGGCTGGAACGGCTCATTGCTCACCCGGGTGCATCAGTTCATAACTTTGCAGTTCAGAATAGAAATAGGGAATTTCTTTTCAGTCCCGTCTTCTGCTTTGCTTCTGAAAGTGGCAGAGACTTAGGGAAAGAGTGTGAATTCTGACCAAGTTGCTTTTTTCATCTCTGAGTGTCACAAAGGCTGACAGCCTGGTTTTCAGGGGAGGGTTTACCATTATTAAAGAAGGGACTTAGGTATTTTTTCAGTTCCCAAAGTCTTTTCATTTTTCTATTTTTGCTATACTATTTTAGGAAACTTGATCTGTGCAAGTTTGAGAGGTAGGATATAGAAGCTGTGTTTGAAGTTTTAGGACTGTTTTTGTCACTCAGAACCCCTTAGACCTCCTTACCAACACAACCTCTTCTGCTATGCCTCTTACTCATCCAGGCCCACAAAGAAAATGGCCTCAAGTCTTGCATTTTTTGCCAGGTTAGGTTCTGCATGCCTGAATTATTTTAGCAAATGTGACAGTTACCAGTGTAACTGTACAGGCTGGATTCCCTCTGAGACTCTGGCTGCTGCTGTTTGGTGAGTCACAGAAAGCAGAGGCAGATAATTTGTTCCCAAGCCACTGTAACTCCTGGCTTGAGGGAGAAAATGCTGCAGCAGCCAGTAGCAGTGCAACCCTGAGGAACGAAGGGCTATCTCTGATATCAGTTTTCTGAGACTTAAATGAGTCACTTAACCTTTTTATTCGTGGTGTGTGGGTACATCTGGGAGAGAGGGGATTTATCACTATCAATTGTCTTCTGAAATGTTATCTGTACAGAACTCTGGGAGATGGAGGGCAGAGGAAAAAGAAAGTAAAACTGGCTGTAAACCACCTTTTCAAAAATTGTTTTCTATCTCTTGCAGCTTTCCTGTAATATTGCCTGTTAACTTAGCTTGCAAGTGGGTAAACAAGATTTACCTCTGCCCCTTATTCATGAAAGGAGCCTCTCAAGTTTGTTGTTTCAAAAGTGTTCTGGATAACTCCTTTAAATTACAAGTGCTGTGGTTCAGTGTGAATGGGGACAGTGGTCAGGTGCACTACAAGAGGTAACGGTACAAACAGTGGGGCTTCGATGTGTGTGGTTACTGTCCAGAGGCTTAGAGGAGAAAGAGCAAGGGGCCCGTGCATACCCAGTGAACAATACATGCCTAGTTCTCCTTGATTTGAAATCACTATTTCAGAAGTGGTTCTCTTGGGATGTTTAGTGCTGAATACAAATGCAGACCCTGACAGACATGTGGGGCGGGGTGTGTACTATTCCACTGAATACTGCTCTGTTTGTTTTAGGACTGTTGACAGTGTTTTCTGGAGCAAACTTTTTGGGAGAATTCTGAATGCAGATGGTAAGTCCACAGTGCCTCTGCTGAGAGAGTTGAGAGAGGAAATCAGTGACATGTTTGACAGCTGTTTCCAAGAACGACTTTGTGAGTCCTTAGCTGCACTGGGAGTAACCTTCCTCTTGTAGAACTTCCTTTGACTTCATAGAGGACAAACACACTTTGTATTATAGAGAAGAATTTGTTGTTGATTTGTTATTTATTTTTTTTTCAAATACAAGTGTGAGGGTGATTGGAGCTGTTTCTGCAGTGCTTCACATGGGACTTGCCAAAGGATGTTTCTGTAGCATCAGTGCCCAGATCACATAAGAGGCTTAGGAGGTGAACGTGTGTCTGAGCAGCCTGTCAGAGAAATTGTTTGTTGTAACTGCCCCCTCCCCTTGTATGGCCCCTAAAGATTCATTTCATACCCAGCTCACACCTCGCTCTTTGACATGTCTTTGTCCTGCATTCGGTTGGTCTTTCAATTAGTGTTTGATCAATAAAGTTGTTTTGAGAGCAACTCAGTAATATTAAACACTCTGTCAGATGGTTTTGAAAGACTTGGTTTAGAGTCCTTGCTGGAGTGCTGTTGGTGGGAATTGTTTGTGGCTGCTGGATAGAAGAGCCCCTCGTTTGGTGGCAGCTTTCATAACCCTGTGGCATTTCTGGACACTGGAAACACAACCCGAGTGATTCTACTTGGAATGTGCTCTCATAAGAGAGAAGGTTGTCATAAGAAATAGTAGATGATGACATGAGTGGGAAAGCTGCACACTTAAAGCTGCACACCTAAATTTTTGCTTCTTAGGGCAAGTGTTTAATTTACTTTTGCAAGGGCTGGCGTTCCTGATTGGATTTGAGCATCCTCTAGAAATCTCCCTGAAGTCCCAATTTGCCATAAGTGAAATGTTTGCAGGTTTTTGTGGGAGGTTTTTATGTTAACCTTTTATACCCTGTATTATTGAAACCAATAAAAAGGCTTCATTTTATTCAAGACAACAGAATTTACAGAATCCAAACCCAAGATACGATGTATTTTAAATGTGGAGGAATTCCTCAGGCTTGAGATTTACTTCCTCACAGTTGCTGCCACACATCACAGGGAGAGTACATGACTGCATCACCAGGAATTTCTTCTCCCTGTAAAGCCAAATTGACTGAGTTTTTTCGTTTGGTTAAATTGTCCAGCCATGGTTCTCTTGATTCTCCTGTTTGTGTTGTCTCCAAATTCTACTCTGGAACTTGATTCTGTCTTTTCTGCATTGCTACAAGCCACCTTCTTTCCTGTTTTTTCTGCATATTCCATCACTACTCCTCTTGCTTTGCCTGTCTTCTTTTTGCTCTCCCAGATTCCTAATGCCTTTTTTATATGCTCTTGTAATTCAGGGACAGAACCTAAATGCCCTGATAGACCAGCTTTAATATCTAATGTAAACTTCTGCTGAAGAATTTATTTTGGTCCATTAATGCCTTAAATAATTCTTCTTGTGGTACAAGTCATTGACAAGTCATGTCAAGCAAGCAAATAAATAATGATCTATCTCTAACCAGAGTTTACAGCCAAGATCACTGGTAGAGCAACTAGGAGTCCAACGCATAGCTAACTTCTGCTAGCTCTAAAAAGATTGCATATTTGTTCTTTAGTTGAAATTTGTTTTCTTTTGCTGATCCTCCAACCTTTTAGACAAAACCTGGTGGGGGTCTCGCTTCCTGTCCTGTCACTTTCCCCTGTTTCAGTTTATGTCCTGCAGCACAGATCTGAAAGTAGCTCAGAAAGAGAACATCGCTAACAAAGTATCAGTCATCCCAAGGACTTCTCAGGCATGACGCGTTTCCAGCCAATACAGAACAACTTCACCCTAATTCAGACAGAAAGCTTTTGAGAACAATCTGAATGTACAGATAAGAGTTCTGAGCAGAAGGTCAGCAAAGGCCTTTAAAATCTGTAAGTGAACATATTTGTCCATAGTGAGATATATTTCAAAGCTGCATTCCTCCACTATTACTTTGATGTAGCCTTGGCATCTGTTTTCTTTCTGAGCAAAAAGTGTGCTAACCCTTCTCCAAGTAATAAACCTGCCCATGATCAGTTATTCTTAATGTATGTCCCAGACAACACAAAACTGCCCCCACTACTGTAAAATAAACACAGCAGTGGCACTGTGAACTTGGCCATAACAAACACGTGTAAATAGCTGAGGAAGGAGCAGGTATCACAACGAGCAGGCATCTCCTGTGCTGGTTGTTCCCAGTTGCTCCAATGGAGTCCATCTCTCTTCCACACAGGTGAGTCTCTGCTCCCCCACCCCGTGAGCTGATTGCACCAACAGGTACCAGGAGGGCAGGGAGGTCAGTGACATCCCTGTTGTGTGTTCAAGTAATTCTGCCTCCAGCCCTAAAAGCTTTTCCTAAGCATCACATTTGAATCATTGTGTAACAGGCAGGTGCTCTCACAGGCTGGGATTGTCACAGACTTGTCAGGAAACAGGAGAGAAACCAGTCTTGCCCATGAGATATTTGCAGATGAAAATCATCCTAACGTTTTCCAAGGAAAAGAGGCACCTACAGATTCTGGGACAACAGGAAGTGCCACAGGGGGCAGGTGGCAGCAGGAAATGTGTGACAGACAGTGTAGGAGTCCTAGTGAGATTATCACAAAAAGAAAAGGTGATGGAAAGTGAGCTATTGCAAGTTTTAATACACTGTTATATAAATAACAGTGCCCCAAGGAAAATAAATCCAAGGAACTAATGAATCATGGCTGTGCCAGGTTGCTTGTGAACAAAATTTGACCAGAGATACAACAGGGATGTCTGGAAGATCTGTGCGGCCTTGAACTGCTTTGATTCAGAACTGGTGAGAGAATCAAGTTGTTAATGTCCACTCTGTTAAGTGAAAAGGGGTCTAGAAATAGTGGCAGGCAGTCACTAAGCCCTAAAAATTGCTACAGATTAAAAAATGGAGGCTGAGCAAATTGTGCTCAAGCTGTGGGTGGGGCAAAGCCCACTGGTGTGAGCCCTTTTCTGCCCTTAAGCTCTGGCAGCTGCAGCTGGTGTTGGAGGAGTTGGTTCCACTGTCCCCAGGGCTCCTGGAGGTCACTGCCCACACCTGTGACACACAGGTGACCCAGGTTACCCCTGAGTGTCAGAGAGTGGAACCTCCAATGGCTGTACAGGACCTGATGACTTTCCAAGGTACACCTGCACATGGTGAAATACATTGTGAGCTCTGAAACCCACCTGAAGAGATCGTTGTAAGGAAGCTCAAGGAAGGCTGAGGAGCACTCATCATCCACTGGTCTTAAAAGGTATGTGATTTTTAGATTTAAAATCCTAAATCTGAGCTAATTGGGACAATTTATATAAGTTATTAGGTAGATGTATTCTGAGTGCAGTCATCTGAGACTTTTCCAGCCTTGGGTCTGGGTTAAATGGATGAAGAAAACCTCAGGGGTGAAAGATGTGTCTGTAAACTGACACCTTGTCACAGGCTGGGCTTGTGCTAGCAGGCAGCACCTGATAAACTAGGAATTTTTTTTTTCCAGAATGAACTAGAAGGGGAAGGAAACGGGAAGGCTGCAAGGATAGTGTGCAATTGTGCAGGGAGAAAACTAGAAGGACCAAAGCCCAACTAAACTTAATCTGGGTACTGCTGTAAAAACATAGACAACAGGACAAACAATAAAGAGGGCTGAGGAGAACCTGTAAAGGGGTTTGGGGCACCCTCGGTAAGGGTTGGTTGAGTCACTTCCTGGAGGGATCTAAAGGATATCTAGAAGTGGCACTTGGGGACACGGTTTGGTGGTGGGTTTGGCAGTACTGGCTGGACTCTTGGAGGTCTTTTCCAGCCTTATTGATTCTGTTACTCAAAGCAGACAATTCACTCCTCCTGCATGTGTATCAGCAAGTAATTCCTAATCTTTCCTCTGTGCTGCTGCTGAGGTCCCAAATAATAAACATCCCAAATGACCAGGGGCTGAGGTGTGCGTGGCTGCAGAGGTGCTGTGCTTCAGGCTGTGCCTGGCAGTTTCCCCAGGGGTGCCTTGGTGTGCAGAAGCTGAGAGATGTTATTCTGAGTGAGGTATTTGGCTGTGGGCTGCAGAACTGGTGGTTGGAGTCTGTGCTCTAGCCTGGGGTTATGGACACTGCCCCATAATAATAACTGTGCTTATACACATTGCCCTTAAAGCTGGGTAAAGCAACACTCCAGCAGCTTTTCTCTTGGTTGTTACTGCTTTACACTCACTGCCCCTCCAGCAGAGTGCTGTGGTTGAAAACTTAGAAATATGGAGGTTTTGTTTCTGTAACATTTTAAATTATTAAAAAACCTGTAGATATTGAGGTCACTCAGTAGGACTGGGCAAGAATGTTGTTCCTTTTGTTGCCTCTAGAAGTGATTGTTCTCTACTCTTCTTTTGTAATAATTATGATGAGCTGTTTAATTATTGATCCTGTGGCTCCAGCTGGTGTGTGATTTACAAATCAGGAGCAGCAGCTGAGTGACACAATGTGGGAGAAGGGCAAATGTTAGTGTTTGGTTTCTGGGCCTGAGCTGATGGTTGTTTTCCCAGTGCTTTGGATTCTCTTGCTTTCAGGATCTCTAGTTGTGTGGTTCCTTGAAGCTACACTAGTCATGTGCTTTGATGTAGCGTGGTACTCTGTATCATTCACTCAGGAATCATTTTGTAGGGAAAAGAAGTTGGAATATTGCAAAATTCAGTGGTGAATGTGGTTTGTTGTGTTTCCTTGATACTCAGTCAAAACACAACCAGTAAAGGCACTGGACCTTTCTGCCCCATCTGCTCCTAAAGAGCCAGCCTGGCTTAGTACTTTACCTGTGTGTGAACTGAACTGGCTACAACTTGTCCTCTCCTGAGCCTGTGCCTTGGTTCCCAGCCCAGTCCTGCTGATCCCCTCTGAGAAAATAGTGGCAGGGGGCACTTCTTGTTTGAGTGGCACATTACCTGCTCCTGCTGTTGGTAGGTGAACTAGGGAAGGCTTTTCCTCATGTAGCTTTGGTGGAGCCATATCCTTCTATCTTGGAAACTGTGGCTTAGATCCTGTCTAAAAGCAGCAGGTTTGTATCAAGATGTAAAATGAGTGTCAGCTGGGAGTAGTCTTGACTAGCCTGGACCAGAACCCTTACACTCAGCTGTGAAGGCATTCTCTGGTTTTCTGGGCAATGTGTAACAGAAACAGTCTATGCAATTAGAAAAGTTTTTCCTCCTTATGGCCTGGAAAAGCACATTTTCCATTTGAGGAGTTGGACAACAATGGAAAACTCACTAGGATCCCATTCTCAGCTCATCTGCTAATTCAAATATAGGGCAACATTGGAGCCTCCTTCATTTCTGCCCTGTGAGCTCCATGCACCGAGTCCAAAATGGGTTTTTGCTTCCTATCAGCTGAGCTGAGGAGGCTTTTGTCCAAGTGAGCAGTATATTTGTGCACAAATCATAACTTGCTCAATTACAAGCTCTGGTTTCTGTGGGCTTTCACTATATGGCACATTCTTCACTGTCTTAAACTTTACTGTGGTTTCCACGGTGATCTTTCCTGATGTATTTCCAACCTTTCTTAAAGGATGCTCAGCAGTGTGGGTGGAGTGGGAAAGGCAGAACAACTGCTGTGTGAGGAGGAACACGCTGGTGCATTGGACAAGGTTTATGGAAAAGAGTTAGTTGTCCTGTTTCCCTAATTACACACTGGTCCTCTTAAAATGGCAGACAAGAAGTTTGGAAATGGTGTTTGTGTAGCTGACCTTGTAAAGGAGATGTGAGAATGCTGCTTCTCCTGACTTGCCATTTCATTACAGTAAAAGCCAGCCTGTTGGATGCTGGGCTGTGGGTGCTTTGGCAAAGCCCTTGTAATGCTTTTAAAGTGTTGTTAAACTTGTATTACTGAGACCAAGAGGGTTCCAGACTGAGGACCCACCTTCCCCTGCCAGCATTACTCCTGGCTTTGCATGGGAGACTGGACAGGACATGTAAGTTTGGGGTTTGCTCATTTATAAAACTGGCATTATGCTTTCTTATGTATATTATCTATATATGAATATTTATAAATTTTTCACTTGTGTGGAGGAGAAATGGTTCACAAAATCAATGTAACACTACATTTAGTTGCTGTTTTCCTCACCTGGTTTTGGGAATTTCTGTGGCTTCCTTCCACTGTGGTGCTTTTGAGCTCAATGCAACCAGTAACATGGCACCAAAATAGGCTTGGCATTGATTAGTATCCAGAGAGTAAAACAGGGGAACCATTGCTCTGCCTCATGCTGTTGTTGAAGTTGGAGCATAGCTGTTCCACCAGCTGCCAAGATCCAAGCTGTTTCCTTTTTTTAACTTGAAAGTGAATTTTGGACCTTGACCTGTGTTTTGGTGAAGTAATTCTTAGCATCCAGCTTTTAGGATGTCGCTCTCCTGTCAGATTTTGGTGTGATAGATGGTTTCATGTTTGGTTTGGGTGCCATACACATGAATAATACTCCTTTGATGTCTAGGGTAGCTTCCCTGTCCTGTTCTTAAACCACCCTTTTATTCCAAGTGCATTTTAAAATTATTGGGTTTGTTCCTGTCTGTGTATAATCCTCCCTTTTTTCTCTCTCTGTGTTTTGCACTTTCATGTGTGCTGTTTCCATCTCTGAGGGTGGCGTTGATGTGTAGTGGCACCCCCATAGCCAAGGCAAAGACAGCAGGCCCAGGAGCTGGGCTCTGACCCCGGCATCCCTCCAGCCTGGGGTGTTCTGTGATCCCAGGAGTTGGTATGCAGTGATTCTGAGCAGTACAGAGCCTTTACAGAACCAGGGTGTCTGTCCCCTCTTTGTGACAGGCTCTTGTCTGTCCTCACAGCAGCTGATGTATCTCAGTAATGCTGCCGAGATTTTTTGGTTATTTTAGGGCAGAAGTTACCTGACCTCAAAAGCAGTGACTAGCTGGAAAGCTGAATCCAGCTCTAATGAATTAAGTCCCAAAACTGTGGCAATGTTCAGAAATTTCATGGGCTGGGGATACTTTATAACACAAAAATTAATTTCTTGTTGACTGAAATATCAGAAATGGAACTGCTGCCTTTGCCTTCACCCACCCACCCCAGACAAGAGGAGGGGGGAGAGAAGCAGCTCTTTATAAATAGCTCCATTCCTGTTGTATTTGTAAATTCGGTGCTTTTTGTGTCAGTGACATCACCCTCTTCTCCATGGCAACCCCCTCCGATGGCAAAACTGCAGGGCACCACCAGGGGGACTCAACAGGTTGAATCGAGATGGTTTAATTGAGAAATCATACAGGGGCAAGAGGAGGGAGTGGGAAACAGGAGCAAGGGGGTTACTGCCCGCTCTGCTGCTCTGCAGAGCAGGCACCTGGAACGAACGGCTGGTTCCCACAACTGCCCCATCTCCTCGTTGTGTAAGGCCCTGTCAGGAGGGGGTGGGTGGAAGGCAGGCAGGCATCTCACTCCCCATCCCCGGTGTGTCTGGAGAGCAGCACTACAGGTGACTAAGCAGGAGGAGCATGACTGACTCACTCCTGAGTTATTTTCTCACTCCTGTTCTCTTCCTCCTCCCATTTCTTCTGTTTGTTTTTTTAGCTTTCACCCAACAGTTTGGATTTTTCCCCAGGCCCTGATGTAAAAGAATTAACAGCAGGCTTTCTTGTTACCTAACATTCACAAGAATGTGCTTGTGGCTATCCACAGGGGAAATAAAAGCTGACTCCAAAAGCAAGAAAAAAGAATTTTCTTGGGTACAGCACCTTTACCTTAAAAAAAAAGCTTCTCCTTTCTGAATGTTGTTCAGGTAATTCTAAAGTAACTGACATGCTAGGAGACTGTGAATAACTGGCTTCTTTATCAGCATACCTGTGGAAAGTAACTACTGCCTCACTGGCTGCCCTGCTGGTCTTGCCTTAATTACTGAACTGGCTGCAGGGCTGCTTTGATTACAGCACTGGGTTCTGCTGGGTTCCATTTGGGACCGACTAGTAGGAACATAATGGTTCCAGCTGCAGAGTTTCAGCCAGTGGGAGCTGCTTCAATCAGCCTAATAAATCTGTCCTCATTTGCATACCTATGAAGCCTTAGAACAGTTTCCCTTCCTTCTGCAGGGTGCCAGGAGATCTGGTGCTGAAATTTAGCATGCAGAAGTGTCAACCTTGTATTAGAGTTGGCATTTTTGTGACATGGTGGGGTATGTGCTGATCTGGCTAACCTGCCTCTGTCCAATGCTCCCAGAGTCCTGATGTCCAGAGGGGGACATGGGAACACTCCCCACATTGGGAAGGAACTCTGTGATGGGACAGCACTGCATTTGCCACTCATGGCCTGCAGTTTGTAGGGCCCAGGAGCCTTTAATCACAGACTCTCCAAGTGTGAGGCTGTTACTGTAGCTCCCTCCCTACGCCAGCATTGAAGCCAAGCCTGTGATTTCAAGGCTTGGTTGAGGGGAAATGCACAGTCTTTACACACCAGAATCTTGAAGAGTATCTTGCTCTTGCCTTTTGTGTAAAATGCCACTCAAGGCACTGTGCCATCCTCTCTGCTGAGCTCACAGCATCAGCCCACGATAAGAAAGGTCCCAGAAAATATTGACTCACTGCATCCCAGCATCCTGCCAGGGGATGAGTCTGCAGTGAGATCTCCTCAGCTGGAGCCGCGAGGGTTCGATGGAATCGCTCGCTGTGAGGCTGTTCACGTTCCCTGAGTGTGCTGCCACCTGTGCTGTCTGCCACGACAAGGGCTGGGTGGCACTGGGGTCACTCCCAGCACGGACAGAGCTGGGGGTTTGCATGTGCAGAAGGAGCTTTCTGGAGAAGCTTGAAGATAAAATTGCTGAGAATTTTTGCCTGAAGCAATGGATGTTTCCCGTGTTTAAGACAAGTGGCAACCTGCAGTCAGAAGGAAGAAGGGACTGAATTCGTTCCAGAAGTATTTCTTCAGAATCTTTTTTTCAAGGTAAGCCTGCTCCTGTGGCAGGTAGATGGGGCAACAGGGTCCAGCATTCTGAACTCTAAAACTGAGGTGATTTCTACATTTTTGTTACCTTCCCAAGCTCTAGAACTGAGTTAAATCTGTATCAGGCACTCCCTTTTTAGGCTGAAAATTTAAATCAGCCAATAGGAACTAATTTTCTGAGGTCTGAGGCCATAAAAAAGGGGTGAGAGAATGTTTTTAACACTGCCTTGTGCCTGCCTGTGTTCTAGTGGTGAGTAAATGACTGACTGTGCCTCCAAGTCATGTACTTAAATAGCAGAATGATGGGTGTTGTAGAACAGCAGGTGAATGAAAGTAAAATTTAGTAAATAGACATCAGCTTATGGTTTATTAGTTTCATTTAGTGGTTTTAAACATTGATAGAGTATTTGTTGTTCTGCGGGAAGCAAAATGGTGGTTCCTGCCTTGGAAACTTGAACTGGAAGGGTTTTAATTGGCATAGTTTGAAGAAACAGTGAAACCAAGAGAAAGGAGATAGGATATGTTTTTTAAGCATCTCTTTGAATGACACCTGAAAAAAACAGTTTATTGCTATTGAAAACTTTGTAGAGGGACCAGAAGAGAGGTACTTGTGTCCCAGCTGTGGGAAAAGCCTTATTTAAGGTAGGAAAAAGATACCTTGAATGTACAGAGATGGCTCTGAAAAATACTTGGTGACATCTTAAAAATGTGTAATCATCACTATCCCCTCCTCTCTAGTATAAACCATAAATTGAAACCCCTCCTAGTTGGGAACCATCCAGACTAAGATCTGTGTGCTTAGGTTGTGGGGCATAAATTATAGTCTTTGATGAAAGTCCAGCAAAGGTGCTGGAGCCATGGAGGAAACACTTGCTGAGCCTGGAAGTGCAAGGCAGTGTCCACACCTTCCCTTTGCACACTAATGGATCTGATATTTGTGTGCAGTTCTGTTTTGCTCATGGAAAAGGATTAACGTGTGGTCATGAAAGCAAAACCACCTTCTGTTTAGGGAAGTAACTGTAGTCAGTAAACTCTTGGAAAAAGCCTTGTCAAGTCTGTGAGGAGTGAAATGAAAATGCTTTCTGACTGCTGCCTCTTCCTTTCCCCAGGCAGGGTGGGAGTGGAGCTGTGCCTGGAGGGAGGTGGGTGCTCTGGGAGGGCTGCACGGGGATGGGGGGGTGAGGCTGCCTGTGCAAGGGCAGCCGTGCCCGGTGTGGAGCCGGGGCCTGTGCAAGGGCAGCCATGCCCGGTGTGGGGCCGGGGCCTGTGCAAGGGCAGCCGTGCCCGGTGTGGTGGAGCCGGGGCCTGTGCAAGGGCAGCTGTGCCCGGTGTGGTGGAGCCGGGGCCTGTGCAAGGGCAGCCGTGCCCAGTGTGGAGCCGGGGCCTGTGCAAGGGCAGCCGTGCCCAGTGTGGAGCCGGGGTCTGTGGAAGGGCAGCTGTGCCCGGTGTGGAGCCAGGGCCAGGAGGGCCAGTGCCTGCAGCCATTGCATAACCCTGGGTTGGCTCCACAGCTGCTGGAGCAGCCAACACACTTGGATGCTGTGCTGCAGTTGGTTCCACTTTGTAGAAATAGTTGAGGATATTCCTGCCAACTTCCCAGTCAGGAGTCATCAGTTCTGCCTCTGTCACTTGGGGAGTGTGAATGAATGACTCTTGCAACATCAATGTAGGGCAGCTTCCAAGAATGCTGTGTACTGGAGTCTGGAATACACTGTGATCTGATTCATGATCCAGGGACAGCAAAGACTTTGAAGAGGTGTTTACCCAGTGGGTGGACATGCTGCACTTCAAACTGCCCAAGAAAACCACAGCATTGGAGGGTAAGGGAGCAAGGGAAGTGCAAGCAAGGCCCAAGGAGCAGGGGAACCAAAGAGGGACAGTAGTAGCCATGTGTTGTGGGCTGGTGGATGGGATAGCACAGCAGCCTTGGGGGTCTGGAGAGCTGTGGAAAGTGTTGCTGCTCTTGGCAATGTCACTTGGCATCATTTTAAATTGGAACTCTGCATAACCGGTGTTAAGCACCATGTCTTGCATGAGATGGTTCTTTACATGGGTAAAACCTCATGTTTTGGCTGATTTATGGGAGAGGGGAGCTTTCTGCAGTTCCAGAGAGAACTGGGGAAGGAGGGATCAACAGAAGGGAACAAGTCATGCTGCTGGAGAATGAAAAGCAGAGTAAGCTAGATAAAAGTGATCCTAATTGAGGAGGAGGGTTGGTATTTAATTAAAACTACTCCTAAAACCAAGGCTCTTAGCAGTAAAATAAATAACAGCAGGACAAGAGTAGTTCTTCTCAGGGGAATGTTGGAGACAAAATTACAGTAATGTAATGAGAGGCCTGTGTGCAATTGCTCAGAGGAATAGGACAGGGTAGAATGACTCTTCACTGCTAAGAAGTTCAAATGTGGTTCAAGTCAAAAGGGACTGGAGCCTATTAAAGTACACACTCCTTGGGGCTCTTGGGCCACTTCTGAAGGCAAGGCTGGCTGAGTTCTGAGCTGGACTTGGCAATCCCCACACAGAGGTGGAGGTCAAGCTCCTGAGCTGGACTTGGCAGTCCCAGCACAGAGGTGGAGATCACGCTGCTTCTCTGCTTTAGCGAATGATGGCAGTGTCTGTGGTACTTGCACTCCTGCTGCTCAGTCAGGGTGTTTGCAGGAGATTAAAAATAAATACTTCAGGCCAGACTTGGGACAACTGAGCCATGTGTCATGCATGTGGAGGCAGGAAAGGATATTAAACCATCCTGAGCCATTATTTCCCTCCCGCTCCTCATTTCTAGTTGTGGGATCATCTCAGAGCTCTGCCTGCATTCCTCAAGCTGTGATGGCTGCTCTGGTGAGGTGGTTAAATAGCATTAACTCTTGAACCTCTCCTGACAGAATAATACCCAGTGACATAAAAGCATTTCTTCTCTGTAGCTGGCTTGCATAATGCTGCACTTCAGTTTGGGTTACCCTTTGCATGTCATGCTTTTCATTCCTGTGACGTCCATCTGTTTACCAGACAAGGTTTTGGTGGGAGGGAAGTAGTCTCAGAATACAAAAAGAGCAAACTCCATGAGTGAGGCCAGATGGGGCTTGGAGCAGCCTGGTCCTGAAGAGCAAGTGCAGCCCAGCTCCAGCTCTGAGCAGGGTCGCTGGTGCAGCCCCAGCTGAGGCCCTGCAACAGCATCCCCTGGCCAGGGCAGGTGTCCTGCTGCTGTGGCGTGGACAGAGGGAACACCATGTGCAGGAAAGATGGCTCAGTTACTGGAATGAAACATGTAATTGCAAACTAGAAAGCACATACACTCAGCAGCTTCAGCAGAGACAGTGACTCTGAACTGGTCATGTCAACTTGATGGCTCTGAGCTTGACTGTTTTCCCCTGAGAATGGGTTAAATGGGGTTGTCTGTGGTGTCAGTGTTACCTCAGTGATGGCCTTCTGACTCTCCTCTCAGCCAAGTATTCTGGATACCTTTTTTTCCACCACCTGTATCAGCCTTGGACTTTTCTTTCAAATCTGTGACTTTTCGAGACATAGCAGGAGCTTGAGGGTCTTTACAGCAGAGCTGAGCTTAGATGGGGAGAAGAGGTGTGAAAGTCTTCCCCTAATCTGGACCAGGAACAGAAGAGTTAATGTGTGTGGTGGCCAGAAGGCTCTACACAGATCTTAAAATAACCAAGAACAGGATAATTTTGCTTAAAAAACCATCTGGGTCTTGATTCAGTGCTCATTAAAATTCATAGTAGCCTTATGATTGGCTTGTGGAAGAATTAAGCAGGGTGTTACACTTCATAATGAGTACTTTGGGCCCTGGCCAAGAAAGTCCATCACTGCCTACAACAATGCTAGAAATTAACTTCTTTCCTGTAACATACAGCTCAGAATCAGGATCTTTTGAGCACTTGTGGAAGTCAGTAAAAAAGCTGTGGTTTCAAGGGATTTTGGGCTGCATCCCCAGAACAGCTGCTGGAGCTGACTCTGGGAAGAAGTCTCTGGGAGTGGCCTCTGAGCTGTCCCTGCTGCAGCGAGCTGTCCACTGCAGGACACTCAGTGAACCTGCAGGATGCAGAGCTCTGAGTGGGCATGGAAATGGGATTGCAAACCGAGCTGCTGCTCTGCAATATTTGGGCCGTGAACTGAAAAATGTGTGCCCTGTTTATTTCATTAGAAACTTAAATGTATTAACTAATGTGACACAGAGTTCACATCTTGTAGCACCTCATCAACCATAAGATGCCAGTAGAGGAGATGCTGCTGTTTGTGACTGCTGCTGAGGGAACCTCCTGATTTCTGACCCTTTCTAATAAAATACTATCTGGTGTTAGTAGGGAAGAAAATACCAGTTATGCTGCTCACTCCCAAATCAGGAATTTGCAAAGCTCTTTGGACTTTTGTGTTCTCTTCCAAGTTCTAAATATGTTCTCCCAAGTGCCTCAGAGCAGCAGCCTGAGTGATGTAAAGCTGAGCTGGTGACTTATGTAGGGAATGTTACCTTTTATTCCTGTGGCATTTAAAGGCATGTTTTTGAAAGAGTTTCTTAGAGCTCAGGGTCACCTGAATTGTCTGGCTACTCCGAATGGGTGGCCTGGGATTGCCTTCAGTGGGCTGTGGCTGTACCTTCAAGAAATGGCAGTCCCAGTTTAAAGAAGGAATGAAAGAATTTTCCAGGTAACTGCTTGAGTATTTCTGTAGGAAATCTTTGTGCACAACTGTTCCCCAGGCTTTCATCAAGGTTCTGAAGAACTAAATGAGAAAATGCTCTTTTTGAGTGTGAACAAGCCTTTGTTTCCAAAGATCACATATGCAAAGGAATTAAGTTAATACTTTTTGTATTTCAATGTATTTTTTCGGAATTCATTTCTTTATAAAACAACTTTGGCACTCCAGAGAGCACTTGAACAAGAAATGTGTTTTTGAATTAGTAGCTTGAGGAATGATGAAGTAGAAGATGAACTAAAGTTTTTCAGTGATTTTTCCAATGCCATCTTCAGAATCTCTGAATGTGCAAAAAAGGAAACATTACATTTTATTTACAGCTTAAATGGATATGTCTTATGTTGCTCCTTTCTTCTTGTATTATTATAGTTCAGAATGTGGAGATTTAATGTTTATACACATACACACATAGCTGTGCCTCAGTGGATTATTTTCTGGTGTCATGTGGGAAGAGGATTGTGGCTGAGTTGTTCCACCAGGGTTCCCCTCTCCCAGCTGGCAGCAGGACCTGGGCTCGTTCCAAAGGAAGGGCACGTGCTCTGCCAGGAGCCAGCAGGTCCATGTGCTCAGGTGGGCTGTGGCTGTGCTGGCTTTGGCCTCTGTTAATCGTGGGGTGTCTGTCCTCTGGAACAAGCATTGCCCGGCCTGGTGCACGTTTCAGCTTCTTACTGGGCAATCTGACAGCATTAATAGTTGCACAAATGGTTTGGGTAGTTCTGAAAGTTGTTTTAAATGGAGAGAAATGGTAGTTGGAGCTTTCCTGTGTGCCCAACAGCCAGTGTGCTGCTGCAGCTGTGACCCAGAGCAACCAGCACCTCGCTGTCATAGGCTGGTATTGAGGTTGTTATAAATTCCAGCCCAAATGAAAGCTCGAGGAGATTGCTGAGGATAAAGAAAGTAAGAGGCTTCTGTAGCTACTATCAGGAAAGACCAAAAATCACTCTCAGGGGAAGTAGAAATTAACTTTTATTTATTTATTTCTGGTTTAATTCAGCTTTTAAATGAACTATGTGCAGTCAAGATGTCAATCACAGAATCACAGACTATTCTGAGCTGGAAGGGACCCACAAGGATCATCGAGTCCAACTCTTCAGTCAATGGCCCACACAGGGGATTGAACCCATGACCCTGGCGTTATTACAACCAAGTTTTAACCAACTGAGCTACTTGAGGACTTAATCTTGTACCTTTACCATTTCATCCTATTGAAGTGTGTCTGACTTTAATTTATGACTCCTACATATGGCACACTGGTCTCTGTAACTGCCAGACAGTCTGTACCAGAACCAAGCAACTCTAGCACTTCATGCTGTTCATGAGCTGAGTGGCTTTGCTGTGCAAACAACATTTTGCAAAGCAGAATTAGAAATTTCACAAAACTGGGGGGGTTTGGTCTCTTTTCTCTTTCACACCACTGGGGGTTATGATGCCAAAAAGGCATGGAATAAAAGAACTGCTTAGAGACAATTTGTCTTTAAGCAGCAAAGGTATTTATTTCCCAGCGTGGGGAGGCTTAGCCAGTTAGCCCTGCACAACTGGCTGTTTTAGTGAGAAATGGGGTGATTTATACAGTCCTCATACAAAGTTACATCATCTTGACATACATATTCATAGAATTTTGACTCTAATTATCATATTCATAGTAGGCAGAGTTTGGGTGGAGCCTGAGGCAGAGTCTTCTTGGACCTTCTTTTGGCAGGGTTTCCAGGGGTTCTTCTGGCCTCACTTTTGGGGTCTTTCCTCCTCTTCCTCGCTTTGAACTTCCCAACTTTGTTATCCTGACCCAAGTGCTGACATTTGTAGATCTTCATGTCCTCTCTGTCTTTCCTGAGTGTCCACCCAATCTTTATTTATGATTCCCAGGGTACATTCCTAACATCATCTCTTTAGTCAGGACAAAACAAGTTACCAAAGGTTCACACAGTTCTTTGCAGAGGCACCAACATTATAACTTTTTAAGGCCTTGTTCTTCTTTCAGTTTTGTGCTTTATTTTCCAGGGGTCGTTTCCGAGGAGTGGGTTTTGCTTCAAGGTGTTCTACCCCTCCAACAAGACAGTGGAAGACAGGTAAATATCTTCACTTTCTCATCGAAAATAAAGTGTTTTCTTATGGACTAACCATCAGGAGGAACACAGGAAGTTGACACTGTAGTGATGTTCTCCCAGTGTAACTCCTGCTTCACACCTGGGCAGTGTCAGGAATCCAAATGGGCAGAACTAAAGCAATAAATTCAGAAATTGGGATGGGAAGCAGAATCCAAAAGGAAAGATGACTGTACTGTGTGACAGAGACCTCACTAGGAAACAGATCTGTGTCAGGCATGCTGCTTGTTACACAAATTAATTAAATTTAGCAACAATTCTTGGTTCATTTTGTGATCATGCCCAAGCCCAGAAACCACTTTTCGTGCTTTGATTTCACAAATTTTTAAATCTCTGCTCCTTCATTCCAACTGTTGTGTTCCACTGAGTGGAAAAAGAGCAGCTGCAACCCCAAAAAGTATTGAAAAGTATCCAAGGGCTTCCAGCTGTGATGAAAGTTTACCTGTTTGAAATAATGATGGGATAACCCAGTGGGAAAAGCATAAATTTATTTTGTCTGATTGTTTCATGCCTTGTTGCAGAAGCTTTCCAAGGGAATTGATAATGGATCAACTCCTGTAACCTTTACTTGAATATAAAAAATACCATACCATGAGATACTGTAGGGCTTTAAATATCAAGTCTTTAATAGATCAAGAAATAGAATAGTATTGTGAACTATCTTTAGGAAAAAAACCCCTAAATATTGTTTTCTTTGGTATTTTCAGCAAGCTTCAGGGGCTCTGAATTTCTGCAGGACAACAAAAAGGGAGCAGCCACCTCCAGCTCTTGGTTTTTAAATGGTTTGATTTTAAGATGTTATTATGTCTTTTTTATACTAAATGTCAAGTTTTGTCACAAATAAACTTTTACAGGAAAAGACACTGTTGTCAGTTTAAGGAGCAGGGCCAAGCATAAAAAAAGGCAACTGGAAGAACCAGCTGCACGTGTAGCAAACTGGAAAGATGTGTTTAATAAAAATAAGTTAAAGATGGGGAGAACTTTGAGCTGAACTGACATGACAGCAGGTTACCTGCAGGGGACACGGCGGGGAGGAGATAGTGGTGGAAAACCACCCCTAGTAAAGGCAGGGCCGAGGGCCGAGAAGCGCCAGGGAACCACTGAGAGGGGGGAAAGGCTCAGCGAGGCCGGAATGGAGGGCTGGGGGGCGAGGCCTACGCGAGAGAGCAGCCCACCATGTTGTTTGCAGCTTCCTTAGCAACCACCTCCATGGCAACGGCGCCATGTTGTTTACCATCTCCATGGCAACTCCGCCATTTTGTTTACAATCTCCACGGCAACGCCCGCCATCTTGTTTACCGTCCCCACAGCAACGCCCGCCATCTTGCTCGGTGCCTCCCCCGGCAGCCGCACCGGGCCGTGCCGGGGCCATGGCGGGCGCGGGGCGGCTGCACGACCTGGACCTCAGCGCCGAGGAAGCGGAGCGTCTGCGCCGCGCCTTCCGCGACGAGCAGTTCCGCGCGCTGTTCGCCGAGTACGCGGCCGAGCTGACCGACCCGGAGCAGCGCCGGCTGTACGAGGAGGAGGTGGCGGCGCTGGAGCGGGAGCGAGGCGTGGAGGTTCGCTTCGTGCACCCCACTCCGGGCTTCGTGCTGCGCACCAGCCAGGATGGCTCCCGGCGCTGCTACATCAACGTGTGCAGCAACGCGGCGCTGGCGGAGCCGCGGGCGCGGCCGGAGCGCGGCGGGCAGCGCTGGGCCCTGCCCTACAGCCTGGCTCCGGGCCGCGAGGA
>JAOXXN010000065.1:9572817-9590110 GCA_026770055.1 Myrmophylax atrothorax | reverse complement strand
AAACAGGGACTAAAGTTGTTTAGTGTTGGTTGGAATGAAGTTTTACTCTCGCATCTCTGTTTTTGGGTGACTGGGACGTTGCTGGGGTGTCTCTGTGAGCCCCTGTCTGTGCTGCTGGAGTGAGGATTGTGACCCAGGACTGTGCACACCAGCGCCTCTGCTGGGACAGGTCTGCTTGGGAGAGCCCAGCCATGCTCAGGGGGTGTGACTCTCCCTGCACACACAGTAAGAGCTGTGCCTTCCCCATTGGCAGCACAGAGCTGCACTTCCCTCTTGTAACCCCTTGTGCCAGAGGCAGCTGGGTCTGGATGGGCACGGTGAGGACCCAGCGCTTGGATGGAGCCACAGGATGCGGTGCCAGCGTTGTGGCATCGCGTGTTCCCCAGACACAGCTCAGTGCCTTGGCTCCTGCCCCTGCCATGTGACCCCGCGTGCCAGATGTGGCCCCTTGTGCTTGTCCCAGTGTAACCTCTTGTCTGAGAGAGATGATGTCGCTATTCATGTGGATTTCTGGAGACAGAACCTTAAATGTTCTTACTCTAATCTTGGTAATATTTTTATGCTGATTTTGAATGGATCTGTCGCACAAGAAAGTGGAAACTGAAGTCCTGAATCCTTCAAGCCCTGTCTTGAAGTTTTTTGGTGTTTTGCATGAACAGCAAAATACAGCCACTTGGTTTTAACCCTGATGCATCCTTTGTGGCACAAGAATGTCAGTAAATGCCAGTGGAGTGAAGGAGCTGCTCTTGGGACAGGGTTTGCTGGAGGTGTGCAGGTGTTGAGCCACTGCATGGTTTGGTATAGCCAGGGCAGAGGGCACAGCACAGGCCAGAGCAAGTGGGGAAAAGGTGGAGAAAAAGGGTCAGAGTTGTTGTTGTGGCTTTGATCTCAGCCTGGTGACCTGCAGCACATGTCCTGCTGGCTCTGGGTGGACATGATGAGTCGCCAGCTCCAGCATGGCTTGGTGGCTGTACCCTCTCACACACCAAACCCAGGGGGAAAGGCTGGTCTTTTAATGAAAGCACTGGTCTGCAGCTGAGTCTTGGGTGTGGTTTCTGTCTGTGCTGCTGTGCTCTGTCACAGTGTCTGAACTTACATGCTGATGTCAAGATCAAACCTGTGGTCAGGCCACAGGTGTCTGGTTGCCACTGGGAACATGCACCCAGGGTTTCTCTCTGTAGCCAGCGTGTGTTGGGCCTGGATCTGGGCTTGATCAAAAGTTAAAAAGTGGCCAGGAGACATCCCTGGGAACTCTTTTAGATTTGCTCTTCTAGACATAGCTGGGAAGAAACTGGGCTAGTAATTTTTTTCTGTCTCATCTGCAAATGAGGATAATAATTCCTTTTCCTCACCTTTTGTCTGTTTAGATGAAACCTCTGAAGGGTGAGGCCTGACTTCAGAGACTGGCACGATGGGATGGTGACTTTAGCTGGGATTCCTAGGGGACTGTAAATAGGGAAAACTTTACTATTTGTCAAGAGAAAGCCCATTAGTGTTTGGGACATGCCTGTACTGGTTTCAGAAAGTTCAAGAGGTCTTTTCAAGTGCTTTGATATGTCCCAGAATGAATTTGGTGTGGTATAGCTAAAACACACCTAAAAATATGTCACCCAGCAGCGTCCAAAACAAGCTGAGCAAATAGGCGTTCACTGCTTTCAGGTTTTAGCCCTAATTTATGAGCAAGGAAATGGAGCAGGGAAGGAAGAGGCAGCACTGGAGCCCTCAGACCCTGCTCAGTGGAGGCACAGGAAAAAATCTCAAGCAGTTGAGTTGTTCTTCTCATTTGTCAGAAATAAACCCACCAATGTAACAAATATGTCTATCCCTAAGCTTATTTCTAATGTAATATTAATCTGTGCTCTCATGTGTGTGTTTGGGCAGGATTTAGAGCATTACATCAGTCTGCTGTGCTGCTGCTTCGCTCCAACACGCAGCTTTGCCATGGGGGGCTGGTGAGGGAGAGGAGTGCAAGGGAAGGACTCGGAAGGGGGAAGGGACGCACAGCAAACAAATAGGCACTCTAGGAGAAAAAAAGTGCCTCAACCAGTATTTCTAAAACTAGAAATGCAGCCAAATGAGGAACATGTTGTGGTGTCAGGGCTGTGCCCTTAGATCCCATTTCAGATTCTGGACCATTTTGCTTTCCACTGACCCTTGCTGTCATTCCTTGCTGAGTGAAGTCACATTTGGGTTTGTGAGCTCCTCAGGGACCCAACCTGTCATTTCCCTTTCTCTGCAAACTGCTGTGAATGTTGATGGCCTGTTATAAATAAAAAGGATGTGGGAAAGCTCATAAAGGCAACTGGAGGATTGTAGGTCTGGGCTGCAGTGGAACTTGCTGTGTGCATACTCCCACAGCATGTATGCATGAGCCCACGCATGGCTGATGGCCTGGCTAACCTGGGAGCCATTTCCAAGGCAGCTCAGGACACTGACCTGCGGAGCAGAGCATGGAAATAGCCTTTCCTTTTAATTGGCGCATTCTCTGCGATCCTCATCTTCCTACTGCAAACCCCATCTGCATATTGCAGTTCCTCCAGTCCTGTAGGAAGAGTTCTCCTCTCCCTCTGCTCTCGGAGCTGGCCAGGGCAGTTTGGCGGATGAGCTGCGGGAGGACTTGGAAATGTTGGGACTGGCTGTGCTGAGCCCGGGACCGGAGCGTTCCCTCCGCTCCGGGCGGGAGCAACGTGGGGAGCTGTGTCGGGATCCGCGATAGCGGCGCGACGAGCCGAGCAGTGAGTTCGGTGCTGCAGCGGGGAGGGGAGGGAAGGCTTGTTTGGAATTGGGGGCTGCCCAGGCGAGGCTGAAGGAGCTCCGTGCTGCCCTGCGATCATCAAGTGCCTGTGTGACGGAGAGAGGGCGGGCACGAGTCTGTGTGTGTGGAGCGTGGGGCTGGCCGGGTGAAGTGCCCGTGCCTGCTTCTGCTTTTGTCTGGGCGTTGGACGGAGCCATTCCTCATAACATTTAGCTATTTTATCAGTGGGGTTGATTCATTTCTGTGCCCTGCTCCTTGGCTTGCCTGGGCTCCCACCCGTTCCTCTCTCCTTCCCAACTCTCGTTCCCCCTCCATCCCTAATCTTCCCACCCCTTCCTCTCATCTGAGCCTGACCCTTCACTCTTCTTGCCCCTCCTTCCCAGCAGAGCCCTCCCCCTGCTCTGGATCTGCTGGCTGTGGGATTTTTTTCTCGTGCTCACTGGCAGATGTGACAGCTTTGGGAACTGTATCATCCAGGAACAGCTATATCTGGAGTTGAAAAACCTAACGTGGTTTCCCAGGCAGCAGGAATGGATCGCTGAGAGAATTTCAATCTCCGACTGCTTTTGTCTTGTGGTAGTGACTTTTATTATTTATGTTTGTGACATTTCTTACAGTACAGTTGTCAGCACTGAATGAAAGACTAAAGTCTAATAGATTATTATAAAATCAGTGTCACAGTATTTGTGTTGTTGTATTAAAGGGGTGCTGTCTACATTTAAATACAGGTTTGGCTTAATTTACAAAATTTCATATGCATAAAATGTTCTTATGAATTTCTTACTGACTGAGAAAAGGCCTGTTTTAATGTATTTTATTTAAACGTTCTGTAGCTGGGTATTGGAAATAAAAATAAATAGCTCTTGCATGAAAACCACAAAGTGAAAGGAGACTGGTTAAATACAGAGCTCCTCAATGAAATGCAAAACCTACCCAGATTATTACAATCCATTGGATTTCAAATAACTATTTTTAGTGTATGGATTTCATTTGATCTTAATGCAGTTTACCTTTAAACCACCTGTCTGATCTCTTTCTAATCAGAGATTGATGCTGACCGTGTAATCAAATGCCATTGGGTGCCCAGGGGTGTGCTGTATGTGGAGCTGATGACATTGTGTTGTTTTTGAGATGTCTGTTATAAGCCATTAAGATACTTGCAGGCCATGTCAGCCAGTCACCTAAAATCAACCAGGAACTCTGGAGGTGCTTCTTTTGGTATCTTGGGAGCTTTTGGATGTGAGATGGCAGTGCAGTGTAGGTATTGATTTGACAGCTATGGGGATTTCATGACAATATACAAATGCAGTGTTTGTGCCTGTGCAAGCTGAGGTGCTGACAGAGCCACTGTTTTGGCTGGGGCCAAAAATCACCCAGGATTTAAAAATTTGCATTTTGAAGCAGTTCAGCCAGAATCACTCTCCTTATGGGGAACTGCCTGACATGATCAGGAAACCATTGATGCTGCAAATGCTACTGGTTGTGGCATTGAAACACCCCATTTTACAGGACTCTTGGCCACCTGAAGCAGTTAAAGAGCAAACTTGTAAGAGACTGTGCTGTGCTCTAGGTATTTACTCATTATGAAGCTGTGAGAGTAGGAGCAGGAGAAGGAAAAATGCTGGTTGAAATAGTAGCATCTGTGTCTGGGACTGCCCCTGTCCTGGTGGCCCAAGGAGTGGTCATGACTGACATGTGTTAAGGATTCAGAACAGAACCACTTGCTGTAATGCCACAGAGGTACTCCCTGCTCTCCTTGGAGGCTGGGAAGCTCCTCAACAGCTCCAGCTGTTGGTTTGAGCAGTACTAACATTGTGAGCTAATAGAGCATCTTTCCTTTCCAAGGGTTGGCTGCACTTTTCTTTTCCTTAAAGAACTGCCCTCTGACCTTAGTCTTGATTCTTAGTTAATAAGCAGCACCTAAGGGGCCTGAGAGATGAATCACTGTTTGAGGATCTGCTATCTAGACCTGGAGCACAGACACCTTTCCCATAAGCTCTTCATTGAAATGTATTTGGGTTTTCATTGGAGCTTGTTCTAAGTAAAGATTATTCTGGCTGTGAAACCTCCTCTGAGCAGAACAGTTGTTTCCAGCCTCTCTTGTAAATGGTTTGATTTTTTTTTTTAATTTCCTAACCCGTTGCTTTCTTTTCCAGCTGTGAGGTATCTTTAGTGGGCTTCTGGCTGCAGCGTTGCAGTGGCCAGTGTCAGTGTGAAGTGTTTGTTTCACCAAGGGTGGATGGCATGACTGGGGTGTTAGAGGGAGTAAAGGTCCTTCTGTGCCATACAAACACTTCCCACCCCTGTGGCTGCAGGATCATGGGGACCAAACTGGGAGCCAGTGTGGATTGGATTTCAGGACCTCTGTCTGGCACCAGCCAGCTGGTGGCTGCCCTTTGCTCCCCAAACAAGTTCAGAATGGGACAACCTGGGAAATGTTTGACCTGGATTTCCTTGTGATGTGATGTGCTGATTTTGGAGATGGGTGTCCTCTAGAAGTGTGTTTGTGTCTCCACCACAGGTTATCTGTGTCTGTGACTCTGACCCTTGCAAATATTTGTTCAGCACAGATAGTTGGAAGCTGAGGTCCTGTACAGGGGAAGAGTGACTGCTATAGAGTTGAAGATAAAGTGGCAAAAATGCTCTGCCTGATGTCAAGGAAGAAGTGGCATTCACTGCTGTAAGCAGTGTTAGTGAGAGGCAAATGCCAGTATTAAAGTTGTCAGTGGAAAGGGAAGGGGTTAATTATTTTACTGGTGGATTTTAATTGCTTTAATAAACCTGCAGAGCTATCTCCCAAACCAGTCAATAGAATCGTGGAACATTTCATTGGGGAAAAGACCTTAAGAGAGGTGCAGCCCAATCCCCTGCCTGCAGCAGGGTCTGCTTGGAGGGTCACTCCAGGTTCCTGAGAGTTGTTTTAGGTCTTTGGTAACAAACCACTGAGGATGGAGTCTGCTCCTCCTGTCTGGGCAGCCTGCTCCAGTGCTGGACTCTGCTGGGCACGGAAAAGCTTTTGCTTCTGTCCAGTTGGGACCATTCCTGTCTCTGCCTCCCACTACTTCCCTCTGGGAAAAGCCCAGCTCTCCATAGAAAATCTCCCTCCTCTGAGCTGTTCCTTCATGGAAAGAGTACCTTCCCCCTCACTCCATCTTCCCTGTCTTGTGAAGAGGTTGTGTCCATCCCTTGCAGTCCTGCACCTTCCCCACCTCCTGCATGCAGAGCTCTGGTTCTACGTTTTCTTTCATATGTTCCTAATTTCAAAGAAGTCTGATCTCTTAGCTTTCTATTTGTCTAAATATCTTTTTTTGGCTATAAAATCTGGATTCAGATTTTAAATGTCTCCTATGTTTGGGAATATTTCAGTGTTAGCTGCTTCTTGCTTGTTGCACTGGCTGTTCACACAAGCTGTCTCTCTCAGCCCCCAGGGGAAAGAATCTTAGTTTTTAATTTTAGCTTCTTCAACTACCTGCTGACAGAGTTTGATTTCCACCTCCCACCTCCTCTCTCCCTCATGGGCCCTCTAAGCAAGAAAAACTGAGATCCGAAGTTGGTGTTGGGCAAATCTTCTTGTGGCAACAGCGCTGGTGTCTTTAATTTGGAACCAAGGGAATATTAATTATTTGAAGTAACCAGTGGGAAGACAACTTGGGCCCTGTTTGTAATCACCTTCTATTCCAGGCTTGTAGTGCCATCTTAAGTGCCGTCTTAAGTGGCTGGACTCCAAAGCCGTTTAACTTAGGTATGAGCCTGTAAGATACAAATATGCCTCTCTAATATATTTTTAAATATTTATATCAGGTAATATGAATTTGTAGAAATGAAGGAAGTCAGTAGAAATCCCAGCTCAACCATGAACCTGCCAGGTGGTCTTGGGCAAGTCTTTGCTGTGTTGGTGCTTCTGTTTCCTCATCTGATAATCAACTCTTGTTAAAGTGCTTTTCAGCAGAGAATATTCTTGATACCATGTAATTAACTGTTCTAACTAGTTGGTGATTGTACTGGCTGGGCACCTGAGGCCCGGACACACACTGATGGCGTTGCCTTCCCCCTTTAGGCATCATGTTCCGCAAGAAGAAGAAGAAACGGCCGGAGATCTCGGCCCCGCAGAACTTTGAGCACCGTGTCCACACCTCGTTTGACCCAAAGGAGGGAAAATTTGTGGGCCTGCCCCCACAATGGCAGAACATTCTAGACACACTGAGGCGCCCCAAGCCAGTGGTAGATCCTTCGAGGATCACGAGGATGCAGCTCCAGCCCATGAAGGTAAGAGAGCGAGGCAGCTCTTTGCTGTTCCAGTGTTTCCATTGCCCTGGAAATGGACTAAGGGTGAGATCTGTGTGGACCTGAGTGAAGAGCAGTGTCTGGGCTTTGATAGTAACTTGATGAGGGATAAGGACAGCAGTGTCCTGAGCTGCAGCAGTGCCACTGCTGGAATAAGCAGCTGGCTGCCTGTCGCTGTGCTGGAGACCTGGGAAAGTTCCTGTGGAGCTGACAGGACCCAGAATGTGTTGAGCTGTTGTACAGGAAGGGAGGAGGAGAATTTGGGCACAGACCTGTTTTAGCAGGTTTGCCATTCTCAATGGTGAGCAAATTGGTCTGGTAGTGAAGTTGCCAGGGAAACCTGAGTGGGGGAGAGTGGGGTAGCACTGGCTTGCTGTTCATGGACAAGTGAGGACAGCAAGGACTAAGGAGGGTTTGGGCTAAAAGGGGTTATAAACCAGTATTTTAATGGAAAGTGGGGCCTATTAAACAGGAGCATGTCCTTATAGCCCTTCAGTGAGGACAAACAGGTGATTCTGGTGGGTGGGTTCACGTGACTGCTGGTACTGCCATTGGAGACCGTGTAAGTGACCTGCTGTGGGAAAGGCAGGTATGTGGTGATCTCTTGGAAAAGGAAATGAAAGATGGTGACAGAACTATTGTGTTTAAAGTCTTGGAAGCTTGTGGGAAGTTTTTGTCATTGTTTAAAAAAAAAGAGCTACAGGGAACTTAAAGCCGAAAGGTGAGTTGTAAAATAGAGATGCTACTACTTGGATTCAAGGAGAGAGATAAAAGAGAGTCATCTGATGAATATATTTAGGTTTTTGTGTATAAGTGTCTAAAACATGGGGACTAAATGGGGCTATATGTGGCATAATGTAAGTTTTAATACATAATCAGACCTGCCATTGGAATGGCACATCATATTGGAGCAGAATGCTGATTTGTAAAGGAAAAATTTGCTCAGGGAGAAAAGGTGAAAGAAAAAGGCAGGAGGTATTGCCTGGTGTCCTGAATGTGCTTTGAGGTTCAAAATGTAGTGTGGGATAGGAGCACAATCCAGAGCAGAGATAAAATGTGTAATAAGAGACCAACTTGGTTAGATCAGGAGCTCTTTAATGAGCTTAAGCTGCAGGAGGATTGCTCAGAAGGGTGGAAACTAGGTCAAGTTATGGAGGGCAAAGAGAAAAGAAATTTATGTGGTAACAAAACTGGAAGGCCAAGGCATAGAAAGAGGTGTTATTCTCAAAGAACATAAAGGGCATTAAAGAGACATCATAAGTGCACTGAGGAGGAGGAGAAGGAGGATGAAGGAAAAAATTTGCTCACTGCTGCTCTTGGAAGAAAGTTAATAACAGATGACACTGGGAATTCTAAGTGTTTAATGATTTTTCTGCAGTCTTTATTAAGTGTGATCAGTGGGCTGACACAATTAGCACAAGCATGAAGGGATGGGAATCCAGGCTGGAATAAGAAAAGAACATGAACAGAAATGAGACTTATTTGAGAAGTTGCATATTTTTAAGTCAGCTGGGCCTAGTGAGATTCAAGGAATTGCAGATCAGTCAGAATAATTCCTATTCCCAGAAAGAGGCTGGAACAAATAAGCAAGTAATCTATTTGCAGCCACTTCCAAGGAGATAGCAGGGTAATAGCTGGCAGACAGCGTGGATTTATCAAGGACAAATCACGTCCAGCAACCCAATTTCCATCAATCCCAGGGTGTGGGGCTGTGGGTCAGGACGAAATGACAGCACTGTCCTGTAGCTTGACTTGAGTGAGGCTCCTGACACTGCACCAATGGCATTTACAGCAAACTGAGCCATTTTCTCAAGTATTAGACAAACAATACTCCAAAAATAGTGTGAGGCATCACTGTCAGAAGAGAAATGTGCATGAAGAGATTTCCACAAGTTTGCCCTGAGCTTAGTGCTGGTTGGTACTTTCATGTATTACTTATTAAAGCTGAGGATGACAAAAGCTGAAAGGAGGTGCAAATCTTTTGAAGAACAAGGACAGAGTAGCCAACAGGCTTTAAGAACTATAGGAGAATCTTGAATCAACACTCTTTTTTCCCCCAGTAAGTCCAAGTACAAATACTCTTTTAAACTGCATTGCATAGTTGAGTATTTCGGGTAAACTCCATTTGAATTAATTCCGGCTCAATGATACCAATCAATAAGATTTTTTTTTAAGTGCTAATTGGCCAAGCCCTTGTACTTAGTTCTGGATTCAGCTGTCAAAGTTGTTCCTTTTTGTGTGTAGCTTGTAAAAAGGCACTTTTCTTGTTAAAATGATAGTTTCTCAATTCTGCTTAGTAAGGCATGATCTATGTGAGAGCACTCCAGATAGATTTGGCTCAAATTTGGATGTTTCTTCATTAGTCTGATGCAGTCTTTATACACAGCAACAAAGCAAGGCCAAGTCCCATCTTCCCTGTCCACTGGGCGTAGGACTGACTTAGTGGGAGTGACTTGAGTCTAATTTTAGGATGTTTCTAACCAGGAGGTGAGCACTGGAGTGGATTTTCTAGAGAGGCCACATCCTGTTCTTGGTGACGACTTATTTCGAGACACATAAGTCTTTCTGGAACGACTTTTGTCCGTTTGGGGCAAGCAACTCTGTGTACCCAGCACGTTGTTGTGTGGCTGTGGAGGAAGGTGTGTGTGGTGAGGGAGTAGAGTGAAGACCAGAATTTCCAGCTGCAGCTGGTGTGTGTGCCATGGAATGAGTGGGGTTGTCCTTCCTTCACCTCGTTTGACACAAATGTTGTGCTGTGCCTTTCAGGTGCTCGTTGGAGCGCGGTGCTGGCGTTCTGCTGAAATTACCAGAGCTGCTGTGTTGCACCAGCTAAATGTTAGGCTTGGTGTAATTGTTACAGCGTGTTTGGAAGATTCCTGGAGCTCAGTTAGCAAACAGGAGATTGCTGTCACTCCAGGGAAGGACTTTCCTTCAGGCAGAGATTCATGAAAGTGTAGGAGTGATCCTATGCTATGAATTTCTGTGGAGAAATGGAACCTTTTCGTTCCCAGCACTAAAAAAGCTTCTGTAAGCTTTTCAGTTTGAGAAAAAGACAGGGTAGAGCACTATGTAATATACTGACAGCTTCGAGTGGCCTACTTGTCCAGAGTTGGTGCCTGTTTGGATGGAAGCCTCGTGTTGCAGCCTGTGCTTACACGGCAGTTGTGAGCTGTGCTGACCCTTTGTGCAGGGTTTAATTAGAATGGCTTGGCAGAGCAGAGGGGGATGCAGAGCTGGAACAGCATGCTCTGCTGTGCTCAGGATGGAGGTACATTAGCAGAAATTGGGGAGAAGCAGGCTGGGGAAGGCTGATTCCAGCACTGAGAGTGCTTCAGGGGAGAGATGAACCTTGTGTTGGAACAGTGAAGTGGGTTCTGCAGATGGAGCTTGCAGCATGCTGCAACTTCTTCTGAGAACCAATATTTCAGGAGCTTATTGAGTGCATTAGTGATGTAGTGTCACACGGTTTCAGCACAGGAGAGCTGGAATATTCCCAGGTTTGCTCTAATACTATGTTTTAGAACCTCAGCACAGGAGCAGGATTGACTGTTGTAGCTGACAGCACTTCTGCTCCAACAGCAGGGTGTGACCCAAAGATTCCTGTTTTTTTCCCCTCTCAGTAAAGGACAATGAGAAAAAAACAGGAAAAATTCTTTTCCCCTAAATTCCTTGAGTCTTCTTTGGCTATATAAACAGAATCTAACCTTTGGAAATGTAAACTGAGCCTAAATTGTTACACCTGTGACTTTCTTCTTTGTTTCCTGCCTTCCCTGTGTTTCCCAGACCGTGGTGCGGGGCAGCACTGTGGAAGTGGAAGGCTACATCTCGGGGTTGCTCAACGACATCCAGAAGCTCTCTGCTATCAGCTCCAACACCCTGAGGGGCAGGAGCCCCACCAGCAGGAGGAGAGCCCAGTCCCTGGGGCTCCTGGGGGATGAGAGACCCCCGGACATGTATCTCCAGAGTCCTGAGGCAGACTGGGCAGACAAGTATGGGAACTACCTCAGCTGCAATGGTGGGTCCAAGGTGGCCCGGAGACAGACCATGTGGCCGGACTACAAACCCCGGCTGGAAGGCCAGTCCCATCCCAACGGGATGGTGACAAAAGCCCAGTCCCTGGGCCCAGCTGAGTTCCAGGGTACTGATGGCAGCTGCCTCCAGCGCACCCCTGGGCTGCAGCACGTGCCAGCTGTGCCGGGGGACAGCGAGGCCAGGGTGAGGAGCCCAGAGGAGAGCTGGCCCCAGCGAGCAGCCAGCTCCAGGCCCTCGGGAGAGGGCAGCCCCAGCTCCAAATCCCGGGAGAACAGCCTGAAGAGGAGGCTGTTGCGCAGTGTGTTCCCCTCATCCAGCGCCTCAAACAAGCCGGGCCCTTCCCTGCAGATCAAGGTAAGAGTTATTCTCTGGTTGTGAGTGGGTGCAGTGTTGACTTTACAGTTCCAGAGGTTATGTACACAGCTGAACCAATTCAGTTGCAACCATCATGCAACCATCATTGATTGCTATGATTAATGTTGGAATCTAAATAGTTTTGGGCAAGGGAAATGTGTGGTCCATCGGTGTTTCACAGGATGCGCTGTGATGCACAGCTCAGGATGGCAGCCAGATCTCTGGGAGAAGGGTTGGTTGGCAGAGCTGTGCTTGCAGGAGGATGAGCTGGCAAGGATGAGGGGACTTAGTCACTTGTGCCCTTCTGTGAGGTAAAGGCATAAATGCAATGCCGTTCTAGTGGCATCAGGGAGCGTTTGCCATTTGGGGAATGGTTGTGGTTTCCATTAGTAATGTGTTCTTCTGCCTGTGCAAACCAGAGCTGCCTCTGCGAGTGGGCTGGGTGTAGCTGTATCTGCCAGGGTTTGCATTGGCACCCACAGTGCTGTCACACAGGAAGTGTGGCTGCTGGAAAGGGTGGGACAGCTCATGGCTACAGCTCCCCCAGAAAAGCTGTCCTGAATGGATGACTCACTTTGTGTTGAGCTGGGAGATGATCTCTGGTTCCTGTACCGGATAGGAAATGCAGCCACTGCTGCTCTTCCATCCCAGGTTGACCCAGCACCCATCATCCTCCCATGTCTTGTCTAGTGCCTTCACAGTCTGTGCTGGGCTGGTGCTGATTTCCAGCAGCTGTGAAGTCCCTGAACTGGAAGGATAATGACAGGAACCATGGTCCCAACCAAACTGACTGTTCTGAAGTGTGTTGCTGGAAGAGAGGATGCCTCCAACCTGCTTTTTGCAGTCTGCATAAGGATCAGGCTCAAGGACTTCAGGCACAGTGGATGTTCTTTCCAAGGCAGTGGGATTCTGAAGGAATGCAGTTCTTGTGTAGCACAAACTGCACTTAATGCTGTCTTGGTGACTCTGGGCTCGTCTGTGCTGGCTGGAGTACCTAGAACTGGCCACTTGGGTCTTCCCTAGCCAGAGTATCTTTGCCATCCTCAGCACTTCCATGAGCAGAGGTTCCCAGCCAAATGGATGTGCTTGGGTGCATTTGAACTCCATCTGTTTGTTGGAGGAGATGAGCAGGGAGGGCCCTGGGGCTGTCTAGTCCATCTCCCTGCTCAAGGGAGGGATCTGTGCCATCAGTGGGAGTTGTTTATCTAACATGTTCTTAGCAGCCTCCCATGGTGAAAACCTGAGTTAGTTCCCTCTCAGGTGGAGGTGATGATGTATGAGAAATGTGTCATTGCAGGTGAAAGGGACAGGGATACAACTGAATCATGGAATCCCAAAATTGTTTGGGTTGAAGGGACCTTAAAGCTCATCTTGTTTCACCCCCTGCCGTGGGCAGGGACACCTTCCACTACACCAGGTTGCTCCAAACCCCATCCAGCCTGGCCTTGGACACCTCCAGAATGTTACCTGTGAACCTAATCCAATCATTCCTCTGTGGCTCCAGTGACTCCCCACTTGCTGGAACCTGTTAATGCTGCATTATTTTCCTCTAAGGCAACATTTTGGTTGGTCAATAGAGTCTACTTTAGGTTTAGGATTGACAGTAAAATGCAGAAAGAGATTTACTACTTCCTGATCTGACAGGATTCCAGACTGAGCAGGGCCTGCTGCAAACTCTTCAATAGTAATTTGTGGGAAATGGGTTAAGGAAAGAGCTCTTAGTTTTGTTTGTTCCCAGATGTTGCAGGCAATTGTTGTTGTTGACATTGTGCTTTCCTGGGAGGTGGGTGCCCTAACAGGCACATGGGAAGGTTGAGTGAACTTTCCTTTCAATCTGATATGGGGGAAAGGAGTGAGAGAACCAGTGACGCCTCGGAATGTCCCAAGACTGAGAAGGTGTACGCAGGGGCTTCCAGCTGTGGGAGCAGGAGAGAACACACCTGGTTAGACACACCTGTGTGAGCCTGCATGCATGGTGTGTGCCCTCCTGCACACTCTGGGTTAGAGAAAACCTTTTTGGACTCTCTCCTGAAAGAAAACAAGATTTGGGAAATAAATGCTGTGTTGCTTTGAGCATGTCGGCGCAGGAGTGCAGGGGTGGAGCTGGCACTCATGGAGGAAGAAACTCCTGACATTCACTTGTGTTTGTGCTGTGCCCTGATGGCACTAAATGCTGTTTTACAGGGGGTGTGTGTGAGGCTTTTGCAGATCCTGCTGTTGACAAAAATCCTTGATTAAAACCCAAAGCGCATGGAATTAAATCCTATACAATTATTTCCTGTCCGAAATGGGAAAAGGAGTTCTCTTCTGAAAAAGTCTCAATTGGCAGTTTTTGGTTGCCATTCTCATATTGTAACTTTATTAATAATCTCTCTGAATTGTGAGAGAGAAAATGCCTTTTGCTTTGTAGTCATTTTGCCCTATAATATAAATGATGAGCTGGCTCATTCTGAAGTAAGCAGCTCCACTGTGATTTTGCATGTGTTTATATACGTATGTTATGTATAATTTTACATATACATATGTAAGGATATTTTATACCCCACCTTCTAGATGATGTTGAATTTTAATTAATAAGAATTTCCAGGGTGAGTGTGAGAATGACAGGATTTATCCTTCCTGGGAGACCCATGTGTGGTGCTGGTATGGCAATGCATATCCCGCAGCTACATTCCCATGGGCTGTGATCTCACTACACCTCGTACACTGCACTTGAGTGGGAGGTCTCCAAAAACCTCGGGCACTGCTGATCCCAATTCACAGTCGGTCACTTTGGAGCTGGCCAGGTGGCAGGTGGGCTGTGTAGCTGGAGTCTCAGGCTGGCTGCCTCCAGCTGGCCTGGATCCTGGTGCTTTTCCCAAAGCAGAGGGATAGTTCTGTGCCTGATCGACAGGAATGCTCTGCAGGTACCAGTGGAAAGTGTAGAGAGAGTTTTTCGGTAGGCAGTGTAATTACCCCAGGGGAATTAGGCCAAGACATCAAAGTGATTTACAGCCTTGGCATGAATCCTCTTTTCTTTTATACAGAGCAAGATCAGAGGCACAGAGGGATAAAGGATTTTCAAATTTTCTGCAGCACAGGTTGCCCCTGAATTTTGGTGGCAAGGTTGGAATTCTTTTTAGCAGCTGAGTTTTTTCTGTGGGTTTTGGGCCTTGGTGGTTTTTTTAAAACATGTGCTTTAAAAGGTTCTCTTTAAACTGCTTCAATTTGGAGTCCCTAAAGTGTAGCACCTATTCCCTGAGAGATTCTTGAAGATCTACATCGAAGCATATGCTGGGCAGACGTGGAGCTCTTGACTCCAGTCTGCTCTAAGCTGTGCTGGGGCAGAGTGGGATGATACAAAATTGATTCCCGACTCCTGACCTTTTTGCTCGTTGATCCAACCATCTCTTTTCCTCTTTCCCCCTTTGTTCCTCTGGCAGCCTAATGCTTTCTTCAGGCCCCAGCAGTGGGGCTCCCCACGCAGCCCTGCAGCCAAAGCGCAGTCTCTCCCGCCAGACCCGCCTGCCCCTGATTTCCCCAGGCTGGCCTCCGACGCGGGGACGCCCCAGAAGTCCCCGCCAGTGGAGAAGGTGGTGAAGGTGCCCACAGGCCGGCCCTCCCCGGCGGGGTCCCCCCGGAACCGGCACACGCAGACCAGTTCCAGCAACCTCCACCTGCCCCCGGACTCTGCAGGCAAGGGGCAGCCGGCCAGCGAGGACCCCGTGGTGGTGACCCATGAGCAGTTCAAGGCTGCCCTCAGGATGGTCGTGGACCAGGGGGATCCCCGGGCGATGCTGGAGAACTACATCAAGATCGGGGAGGGCTCCACGGGCATCGTGTGCATCGCGCGGGAGAAGCACTCGGGGCGGCAGGTGGCCGTGAAAATGATGGACCTGAGGAAGCAGCAGCGCCGGGAGCTCCTCTTCAATGAGGTGAGGGAGGGCGTGGCTGGGGCAGCAAGGGACGAGCAGGACCGTCTTCCTTTTAGTAGGATTATGCTTCTACCAAGAATTGTTGCAGGGGGATGGGGGCTCTGCACTGGGCTTGTAGGGCTGTGAGTCCTGCTTGGCTGGGCAAGGTCATGTGTTGTGAGTCATTGTTGGTGGTCATCACTTGTCCCCTGTGGATTTACAGGTGGTGATAATGAGGGACTATCAACATGTCAATGTCGTGGAGATGTACAAGAGCTACCTCGTGGGAGAGGAGCTCTGGGTGCTAATGGAGTTCCTGCAGGGGGGAGCCCTCACAGACATTGTCTCTCAAATCAGGTAAGGTGCAAAATCCACATTATCAACACTTGAAAGCAAGAGCAGTGGGGATTTCCCTCAGAGATCTTGTGTTTGTAGTGCCCTGAAACTGCTATGCTTTGTAACTGTTATCCCTTTGAAACACGTGATGTAGAAGGAACCTCATTTATAGTCCCGATCCCTTTAGGTACCCGCTGTTCATCTCCTTGATGACCTTCCCTGTAAAACACTGCACTCATAAAAATACTGTTTACTATATTGAATCCTGGCTAGGAATTTCATTGAATGAGTATTAAAGAACATGCAGAAGTAGTTTTCAGTGGTGCAACTTTAGCCACAAATTCAACCTCACTAACTCCTCTGGAAAAAGGCAGCAGGGCCTTGAGGTCTGGAATGCTTCCCAAATTTCATTGCCTAAAGATAGCAACTACTGGACACTCTGCTAAATTTATTTCCTTATCCACACCACTTGACGTTCATTAATGCCCAAAGCATTTCTGTAGGGCAGAGGAGTTGTTGTCAGATGGCCCCTGGAGTCCCACTCACAGGGTGTTCTGGGGATGCAGTTATGGTGATTGTGTCTTACCCATGGCCCTGGAGCACCCTCCTCCTCCTTCCCAGCAGTCCTGCAAGGCTGGAAAGTGGTGCAGAGAATGCCAGTGGAAAGACTGACCAGAAAAGTCTGCAGGATGAACTTTTCTTTTTTGAAGTTTCAGGGCTTAGGTGGATTGTAATTAGGCAGCATTGATAACGCTAATTGTATTTTTTTTTAAAATCATAGTATATCCTTGATTCACTTTTATGTGCTTGGACTAGGTCCTGTGGAAGATTTAAGGCATGTATCTTGCTCTGTTGGGTTCTGTGTTTTGGAAGCACATCTGTGATGTGTTTGAGAGGTGTGAAAAGCCACATAGTGTTCTGTAGCCTCCACCTGGAAAAGGAGCGTCCTGGAGACACTTAGCTGGGCTGGCCCTCCAGCACTGAGTTCAGACACACATCTCGGGGTCTGAGAACCAAGACTTTAATCCTGAGGAGTGCTGAGATACAGCATTGCAGAGCCTGAGAAACTCCTGTAGCTCTGAGCTGGCACTGGGAGTACAGATACAAAATGCTGAAGAGGTTTATGAAGGGCCTGTGTGTTTATATCCACCAGTGAGTCTGAATTTCATTGTGGGACCTCAGCCTGGATTGGTTTTATGAAGCTTCCTTTGAACCTGTTGATGAATGCTTGTGTTTCCACATAGTGGAAACATAACCTGTTCTAACCACGTTTATCAGAAGGAAGCTGCAAGGCTTTAGCAGGTTTTCTCAGGGAGGAGAATACCCTCATTCTAGTCACTAAACATTTACTGAGGGGGATAAGTGATTTGCATCTCCAGGAGTGAGGTAATTCTCCAATCATCTGTTTTATGCTATGGTAGACACGTGACTGAAACCAAATTTCATCCATGACAGGCTGAAAGTTCACCTCTTGTTATCTAAATCTAAAAGTGAGGTGGTTGTTGCTCATATTCCATGTGCTAACAGAGAGTGGTGGAATTAAGGAGGGTCTTCCCTGCTTGTAACCTGTGCTACCTGTAGTTAATTAAAGTGTACCCAAGGTGTCTGCAGGAAACACCAAAGGGATCCCTGTATTTGT
>JAOXXN010000065.1:9547704-9562598 GCA_026770055.1 Myrmophylax atrothorax | reverse complement strand
CACTTTCCATGTTTGTTAATGCAGCTTCAGCTGTAACTGTCCTCCTGTAGCACCCCCTTCCTCTTGGGTGTGTTGTGTGACTGAGCCCACTGCCCACCCCCATCCCCACTAAACTCTAAAACCTGGTGTGAATGCAAAGTAAATATTCCTGTAGCTGCTGCTGTGATACCAACCAGGAGCTGGTCTGCAGGAACAGGCCCTTTCCCACTGCTGAAATAGCTCAGACTGGAGGAGACAGAGAGGGGAGCACTCTGGAAGGTAAAGCTCTCCAGAGTACTTCAAAATACCTGGATAAAAAAGTAAGTACTTTTCTGAAGGATTTCAGGAGCTCCCTAGAGTGGAAAGGAAGAGCAGTACTTTGGGAAATTGGCCTTTAACTTTACCATATACTTCCACAGACCCTTCTGCAATGAACAGTAAGTAAGGGACTTAAGCTCAGAACACACTCTCTTCATACTCTGCATCCATTCCAGTTCCTGGGGGCTCAGGCACGGCCAGTGTAAGCCTGGACACCTCTGCCACGGGGATGTTTGCTTCCAGTTGGTCTGTAGAGCCTTGTTGTCCCTCAGGAATGCTCCGACCTGCCTGCCCAGTCTGTGGCTCTGCAGGAAGGCCAGCTTTGGTGTAGTTCTTCACCATCTCCTGCACCTCCATGTTCAGAGCTCTCACCTTCTCCTCGTACTCTGTCACTGCCTGCTGCTGGAGCTGTGGAGGGAGACTCGTGTCATTCCCACACACTGGAGCTCTGGCACGAGCTGTTGGTGCTTTGGGGGTCTGTGTGACACCTCATGCACTTGCTCAGCCCTCAGGGTGTGGGTGGGCTCAGGGTGGCAATAAAGATGGAGATCCCTTGGGGGTTTGGACTTGCTGTGCTAAGGAACAGCCCTGACCCTGAGCCTTGTCCTTACCTGGCTTTCCCTCTCCTTGATGGTGCGAAGACACTCTGCCTGCTTCTCCTGCAGTTTCTGCTGCAACCTGTCTGTCTTCTCTGTCACCTTTAAAAATAAAAAAAATTACGCCCTTCTCAGGCTCCAGTTCAACAAACAAGGGCTTGGGCCACAGCCCAGATCATGTCCAGCTCTGACACTGCGGGATCCAGGGACAGCCTGGACAGGTGAGTGCAGACACAGGGACATACAGACAGATGCACACAAGGACACAGACAGACATGTGGACACAGGCACACAGACAGCCAGACACATAGACAGGTGGACACATACCTGAACACATGGACAGACACACCAACACTCAGACATAGACACAGAAAGCTGGACGCACAGATGGACACAGACACACATGGACGCATACGCGTAGGGACAGACAGATGGACACAAAAAAACATGGGCCAAAACATGGACAAAAACAGAGAGACCAGATGGACACACAGGCCCATAGACACAGGGACACACAAATGGACACAGACATGCAGACTGACGGACAAACACAGGGACGGACACATGGGCACAAACTGAAGAACAAGAGACATGGATGAACACACAGACCCAAACACAGCCATACAGACAGATACACAGAGAGACACACGGACACAGACTTAGACACGCAGAGACACACAGACACACAAGCACATGGACATACAGACACAAAGACACGGAAAGAAAGACAGACTCCTGAACCCCTGGACAGACACAAACATGGACAGATAGACAGATGGACACAGTAACAGGGACAGACAAACACATACACATGAACATGGACAGACACAGAGACACAGAAAAACACATGGACACAGACAGACAGATGGACACAGACATGGACACAAAGACAGGCCCATGGACAGACAGATGGATGGAAAGACACAGACTCCTGAACCCATGGACAGGTAGATGGACACACAGACACAACACAGACAGACACATGGCCAAAAGACAGACACACACGCATGGAAGGACAGACAGACATATGGACAGATAAACACAGGTAGACACACATGGACATATGGCAACACGGACAGAGACAGACACAAGGACAGAAACAGACAGGTGGACATGGGCACATAGACATGACACAAAGACAGGCCTGTAGACAGACAGACAGACACACAGACTCCTGAACACATGGACAGACACAGATGGACACACAGACAGAGATGCAGACACATGGACGGACACAGAAATGCGCAGATACACAGATGGACAGACATACAGATACAGACAGATATACAGACACAGGGTCAAAAGAGACACACAGAGACACACCTGACCTCATGGACAGACACATGGACATGGACAGACATATGATAGACACAGAGATGGACAGACACATAGAGAGAAACAGGGACACGGACAATAACATGGACAAACAAACATGCAGACACATGGACAGAGAGACAGACACAAGGACAGACAGACATGGACACAGACACAGGCCTGTGGACAAACAGTCAGACGAAGAGACACATGGACTCCTGAACACATGGACAGACACAAATAGATGAACACAAGAGATATGGACACATGGATGGACATGGACATACAGACAGACACATGGGCAGACACACAGATACAACACGGAGAGACAGACAGGAACACTGACACATGGACACACAGACAGGCATATGGCCAAAAGACGGACACACAGACACCCAACCACATGAACAGACATGTGAACACATGGATGGACAGATGGACAGACACATAGATGGACAAATAGACACACAGATGGACAGACACATGGACACATAGAAAGCTGGATACAGACACATAGGACATACAGAAACACAGACACAGGGACGCACAGGGACACAGTAACATGGACAAACAGACACACGGACAGAGACAGACACAAGCATAGAAACACGGACAGACGGACACAAAGACTCAGGCAGACACACAGACATGGACACAAAGACAGGCCTGTGGACAGACAGATAGATGGAGAAACACACATAGTCTTGAACACATGGACAGACACACGGATGGACAGATGGACACGCAGATGGATATCTAGACACATGGACACAGAAATGTGCACAGAGAGATACACACATGGATGGACACAGACGAGCACGCAGAGACACACGGATACACAGACACACGGACATACAGACAGAAAGACAGACAAACGTACTGAGAGACATACAGACAGAGGGAAACACTGACAATGCAGATGGACACATGGACAGACAGACACAAGGACAAGCAGACACAGACAAACAGACACATGAACAGACACACAAAGACACAGACACATACAGACACACAGGCATGTGGGCAGATACACTGAGAGACAGACACAAGGACAGAAACACAGACAGGCCGACATGCAGAAAGGCATACGGACAGACAGACACATGGAAAGACACACAGACACCTAAACACATGGACAGATGGGCACATGGCAGATGCACGTACAGATGGACAGACAAACACAGATAGATGGACACAGGGAAAAACACATACACACAAACATGGACAGACACATGGATAGACACACAGAGAGAGACAGACGGACACAGGTGGACACAGACACGGACACAAAGAGAGGCCTATGGACATACAGACAGATGGAGAGACACACAGACTCCTGAACCCATGGACAGATAGATGGACACATGGACAGATAGAGATATAGACACATAGGCAGACACACAGATACAACACAGACAGATGGACACACAGACACATGGACATGGAGGGATATATGGGCAGGTAAGGATAGGTGGACAGACACACAGACACATAGAAACACGCAGACGCATAGACACACGTGGTCATATGGCAACAAGGACAGACAGACACAAGGACAGAAACACAGACAACAGGTGGACACGGGCACATAGACATGACACAAAGACAGGCCTGTGGACAAACAGACAGACGGAGAGACACAGACTCCTGAACACATGGATAGACACATAAATGGACAGATGATCACACGCAGAGATATGGACACATGGACGGACACACAGACATGAATGGACATGGACATACAGACAGAGACATGGACACAGACAGACTTAAGCAGAGACACATGGGCAGACAGCTAGAACACAGACAGACACACGGGAACACTGACACATGGACACACAGACAGGCATATGGCCAAAAGACGGACACACAGACACCCAACCACATGAACAGACATGTGAACACATGGATGGACAGATGGACAGACACATAGATGGACAAATAGACACACAGATGGACAGACACATGGACACATAGAAAGCTGGATACAGACACATAGGACATACAGAAACACAGACACAGGGACGCACAGGGACACAGTAACATGGACAAACAGACACACGGACAGAGACAGACACAAGCATAGAAACACGGACAGACGGACACAAAGACTCAGGCAGACACACAGACATGGACACAAAGACAGGCCTGTGGACAGACAGATAGATGGAGAAACACACATAGTCTTGAACACATGGACAGACACACGGATGGACAGATGGACACGCAGATGGATATCTAGACACATGGACACAGAAATGTGCACAGAGAGATACACACATGGATGGACACAGACGAGCACGCAGAGACACACGGATACACAGACACACGGACATACAGACAGAAAGACAGACAAACGTACTGAGAGACATACAGACAGAGGGAAACACTGACAATGCAGATGGACACATGGACAGACAGACACAAGGACAAGCAGACACAGACAAACAGACACATGAACAGACACACAAAGACACAGACACATACAGACACACAGGCATGTGGGCAGATACACTGAGAGACAGACACAAGGACAGAAACACAGACAGGCCGACATGCAGAAAGGCATACGGACAGACAGACAGATACACAGACACCTGAACACATGGACAGATGGGCACATGGCAGATGCACATACAGATGGACAGAGAGACACACACATGGACAGACACAAACAAGTGCAGACACAAATGGACATACAGACAGATGGGCATTACAGACAGACACACGGACACAAACATGGACAGATAGACAGATGGCCACAGTAACAGGGACAGACAAACACATACACAAACACGGACAGACACATGGACACAGAAAAACATATGGACAGACACATGGACACGGAGATGGACACAAACATGGACAGATGGACACAGACAGACAGGCACAAACACTGATGAACATGCACATAGAGACATGGATGGACAGACAGACAAACACAGAGACACATGGACACACACACAAACACAGGCATACAGAGAGACGTGGACACAGACACACATACAGACAGACACACGGCTGGACCAACTGACAGACACATGGACACAAACACGGAGAGACACACGAACACGCATACGGAGAGACATGGACACAGAAATTGACACAAACACAGACAGAGCTGGACTGACTGACTTAGATATAGACACATAGACAGACTTACTGATGGACGGACAGATACATGGACCAACAGACAGATGGACAGACACATGGACAGGCACAGAGACAAACAGACACACACACAGATGGACACAGAGACTGACAGCCACACAGACACAGACGGACACATGCAGAGAAACACAGAGAGACAGACATGGGCACATGGACACACAGACATATGGACGGGGGCACATAGATAGACACACAGACAGACATACAGACATAAATGGACATACAGATGTATGGACAGACAAATGGTTACAAACATGGACAGAGAGACACAGAGACAGACACAGGGACACAAACAAGGAGAGACAGACACATGGATAGACACACACGGACAGACATATGGACACACAGTCATACGTGGACACAGACAGATACACGGATGGACAGAGAGACACACAGACACCAAGACCAACAGAGAGACAGACTGACAGACACACACAAATGGACAGACACACATAGAGAAATAGGGACAGACACATAGACAAATATGGACACAGACACACAGACAGATGGACATGTGGACATGGACACACAGACAGAGAGATGGACACACGGATACAGATGGACACATGGGGACACGGACACACAGAGACATGGACACACATGGACCACAAGGGCACCAAACACATGGATACACACAGATGCACACAGACATATGGATAGACACACAGGGACACAGATACATGGACATGAATGGACACAGAGACACGGACACACAGAAATACAGACACACACAGAGAAATGGACTCATGGGCACAGAAAAATACACAGACACAGTCATATGGACACACAGAGTGTCACAGACAGACTCACAGACATGAACTTAGCTTTGTCTGGCACTGGGTTTCTGAAGGGCAGCTCTGAATTCCTCGAGGTTTCTCTGCTCCTGCCAGACTTTCCCATCGTTCCCAACCCACAAATGCCCCCAGACATCCCCCTGTGGAACTCACCTGTTTGATGGTCTGCACCACCTCCTGAATGTGGGAGTTGTTGATTTCTTTCTTCAACCTGTAAAGCACAGAAACCTGTAACCCAGCTGTCCTGTTCCCATCACAGCCCCCTGCCAGCGTGGGTCAGTGCCACACTGATCCATGTGTGCTGCATGCCCATGGTGTCCTGTCACAGAGAAGCTGCTGTAATTTAGGAGAGACAAATCAAACAAATAAAATGTCTGAGATATAAGGCAAAGAACTGGATGCAAAATTCTACTTCTTCAGCTTCCCAGGCAGCAGCAGGCCCTGCGTCCTGCATGGATAGGGCATGGGAGCATCCAGCACCTCTCCTGGGCAGCCTTGTCGCTGGTGTTCCTCAGCAGGGTCTGGATCCGCTCCACCCTCCTCGCCTCCAGCCGCTTCTTGATGTCTTTGATGTTGCTGTGAAGAGAGAGGAGAGACAGGCCTGGGCACCAGCACAGCAGCAGCCCTCCATCCCCATTCTTCTGGAGTGCACTGCTGGACCTGGACAGAAACACCATATGACGGGGCAGCAGAAAGCCAAAAGGCTTAAGAATATTTTAAGTCCTGTAGCTTTTTCTAGGGTTTGTTGGTTTGGGGTTTTTTTAAGGGATTCCTAACAAAGATTCCTCCTAAATTCAGGACATGTTCTGCCCCCAGCAGTAAAAGCAGAAGATGCTGAAGGGACAAGTATACAGGAGGTTTTCTGTCCTCCATCTTCTCAGTCTTCAGTCTATCCTCCAGCATCTATGCATTTCTCTCTCACTCATATCTTGGAGTTCACCTCTACTTTTGTATTTCATAGCAGATGTGGCTGTACCAATGACACCCTTACTGTCAGCAAACCAGTACATGGCTACTCACCTGCTTCCTTAGTCTTGCCTGAATATGCTGAATAGCTGAGAGAAATAGAGACTCTGTCTTGGGACAGAATATGAAAAGAGGGAGCTCTGTCTGACTGAGGGAGGATTTAATGGGAAGGAGGAATGAGTGAGGATTGTAGCTTCAGGACAAGGTTCTTGCAGGAGCAAATGGGTACACGCCTTGCTGGAAACTGGTGAATTGATTCTGCCAGTTTGTTTAAGTCCTGGAGCCAAGATACTCCATTCCCTTAGAAGATGGAGTGGATCAGTTCCTGGAAGAGATCCATGTGAGGTCCAGGCACCCAGGGACCAGCAGAGTTGTTTCCTGGCCTGAATCAGTCACGCAAGGCTGCTCACTGCAGGGGGAACACTGCTATCCTGCCTGGGGATCACAAGAGCCATGTCCCTCCAGTGCCACTGTGTGAGACCCCGTGTCACACCCCCACATCACTCCTGTGCCTCAATTTCTCACCAAGAAAAGGAAATGCTCCTGTTCCCTGCCCTCCCTCCCTGTGTGCAGTGCAGGGTGCGCTGCCCAGGGCAGAGCTGGGCATGGGTTGGGATCCCAGGGCCGTGTTTACCTCTCCATCGTGTCCCGCAGCGCCTGCAGCTCAGCCTCCTGCTTCTCCCTGGCCAGCTCCAGGATCCTGGAAACTTGCTGGTCCAAGCATGAGAACAACATCAAAACAGAGCAAACACAAATCCCTGACACACATGGGTTAGAATTTAGAAGGTTGGATACCTCCTAATCCCCTGTGCCTTTGGTCAGAGCTGCTATTACTGAGAGGTGCAGCTCCACCTGTGTTTTTAACTATCCCCACCCTGGTTTTGCTGGGTGCCTTTGGGTTAAAGAGTTTCCCACAGGAAGTTGTGGCAGAGACAGAAAATGCGCTTTTGCCTTTTCAGGGCTTCAGTCTACATTTTCAACAAATAAAAATACATAATTTAAAAACTTAATTACCCTGTATTTAGACAATTATTGGGAAATTCCTAAACTTGGTTTTGACATGAAATAAAAAAATAAATCTGATCAAAAAATTCTGGCAAGCTAAAACTTTTTTTATATATCAGCTCTGTGAAAAATACTCAATGCACTCACTCCTAATGGTTCACTGAATCAACCAGGTGAGATGTGAGTCTTTCAAATGCAGGGTTTCCTCAAAAAAAGTCTTAAAAACTCCCAAATTACATTAGCAAAGAAAAATCATAAATTATTTTCTGCTGTGCATTCAACCTTGAAAGCATGAACTCTCCTTCCAAAGGAGGAGCCACTTTTTCCACCAGTTTAGTTCTGGGGTTCATCGGTGCAGGTTTTCTAGATGTTCCTTTAGGAGACTGCAAGAAACATCACGGGAGGCAAGTAATTTTTAAAAAGAGTGAGCTGAAGTTGTATTTGGCTGAGGCTTTTTTTCATTCTGATTATTTAGATTTTATCTTTTAATTCTATTCCTTAAGACATTCTCAGAAAGAAATCGAATCTTGTTTGTTTATTTATTTTAAAACCGTTCTCTTAGGAAGGTCCAGGAAAAAACAAAACAACAACATGGACATCCTCTTGGAGAATTACCCCAATTAAATTAATCTGGAGCAGCCAAATTAGCTTCCTGTCCTACACTGCATTCAGTTTTCCACCAAGGGGCTGTCCTAGGATCCATATCCTGGTGCCACTGGCAGCCTCACCTCTGTGGCGTGCTGCTCCTTCTTCCTCTGGATGCCCTTGTGGAGCTCCTGCCCAAGGTGCACCAGGTCCAGTTCCAGCCTCTCCCTCAGCTCCAGGAGCCGGCGATCCACACTCTCTGCCACTTCCACAGGAGTTGCACAGGTACCAGTGTCACCCTGGGTCACACTCCTGCAGAACACCGTCAGGGCTGTGCTGCTTCTGGCCATGCCACCCACCCTCATGGGAATAGCCCAGGGACACGTGGATGCTCCATCTTCCTTCAGAGAAGAGGAGCTCATGTTTCTCTTGGGGATCCTGTTTGGGTTTGGGGAGGTGACCCCTGGGCTGTATTTACCTTTTCTTCTGTGTTTTCCTCATGTGGATCATCCTTTTCTTGCCCCGGTGGCAGATGAGCTCTGAGAAGAGCACGGAGTATTTCTGCAGCAGCTCCTCCTTGCGTTTGCTTCCCTTCTGCTCCAGCTCCCTCAGCTCCTTCTCCTGCCTCTTCAGCAGCTTCAGGAAGCGCTTCATCTGCTGCAGCTCAGCCAGGGTGGCTGTCTCAGGCTCTGAAACACAAAACAGAGGATGTTGCTCTCCCACACCATTTCTCCACCGGCTGCCAAACCCTCTGGGGTCACACGGCAGTTTCAGCACTGCCTTCATTCATTTTCCTCCCTCTTTTCCTGCCCCTGATGGATGGGGCCATGGGGGTGGCCAGAATTGCTGTCAGGCCACAGGGCTGCTCAGGGGAAGGAACCATTCTGGGACTTGGCATGTGAAAAATCAAAGAGAACATGCAGGTGTGTCTGCAGCACAACTGTGCTGAGCAGGGCCAGCTCCTTCCCAGGGCTTGGCCTGGGCAAACTGGAGTGTACAGCTCCAACACACATCCCCTCAGGCACCACTCAAACCAGAGCCCACTCTGCTGCACACCATGGGATCCTCTCGCCAGGTACATGCTCTGTTCTGGGGAACACTTCAGGAATAAATTTTAAAAGCAAAACTTAATGTACATAAGAGTTACTTTGCAACATATCCTGAGAGGGACAGGATTCCCCTTCTGCCTTCACACCAATTTTGTGGCGTAATTAGGCCCTGTGTTTGTAGGGGTTTCCATGACACTGCAGTCAGACACAGGTGAACCACATGCAGTACAGAGGGTGCAGGTGTCCTGCAGGGAACCCTGAGCCCCAAGACTCCTGGAATTTGTCTTCATTGCTGGCTATACCAGGCAGGGCTGGGGCAGGTCTTTCTAATTTGGGGATATAGACAGGGAATACTGACTGACAGGGCCTAAGCCCAGCTGAACAGCACAAGGAGTTACCTGCCATCTGCATCACTCCTAACACAGTTTCATCCCTGGTGAACGCCGCTGCTCCTGAAAACCCAAAAGAGGTTCCTGTTAATGTCCTACCCTGCATGTTCAGGTTGGAAAGGGACAGTGGAGAGCTCACCAGAACATAGGCCATGTGAAGGACATTAGAAATTAGATAAGCTGCCAAGATACTAAAGTACTTGGAAACTCTTGGAAACTTACCTGTGGAGCCATTGGAGGGAGGAATGCTGCATTTCCCAGCGGAGTCTGGTACCCCGTTAGTCTCAGCAGATGGGACATTCCTGTGTGTGCCAGGCCTCTAAAACAAAGATCAGAGGGAAATGAAGGCTTATTATTCCAGGCTGAATCCATGCAAGGTGCTTTAGAGAACAGAACCTGGAAAAACTCACCTCTCCCGAGGCATCCTTGAGCTTGGAGCACTTGTCCTGCAGGTTGAAGAACTTGATGGGGTTGGAGAGAGCAATAGTGAGATCTGGAAACAGAGAGAGGGCTTGGCTTGGACAGCAAACAATTCATGGACTCATTTTCCCTGCGCAGGACAGGACACTGTGGAGAAGGGCCAGTTTGTGTTCTCTACTTGTAACAAGCTTCTCCCTGACAGCACAAAGGGAGGGCACCACTTCCACCTCAGTCCCAGGTTGAGGTCATGGCTCACAGGTGATGTTCAGGGCAGCTCTGTGAAGTGGTTTTGGGAACTCTGCTCCCAAAATCTAAAGCCAGGCTCAGACTTTCCTGACTGGCACAGCTTCCTGCTCCAACTCAAGTCCAATGCTGTATAAACCTTACCTTTTTCATAAAAATTTCTCAGGATTTCCTCAATGAAAAAGGTTCATTTGGATGAACATAGGGGAAGAAAGAGCAAACATGAGAAGTATTCACAGGAAGGTGTGTGGCTGATGCTGTTACTTTCTGTGTGGTTTTGGTTATGTATGTTGATCCCTGCAGTGGGGCTTTTGTCCTCATCCAGCTCTGCCTGACCCTTTCCAAAGGAAGGTCTCTGTACCTCGGTACCACAAGAACCAACTCTTCTCTTCCAAGGGAAGAACATCACTCTCTAAACCCCCTGTTTTCATCAGCCCGTGAGAGCTGTCACCTCTTCCCTCAGGCAAACCTCCTGCCTCTGAGGAGCAGCAGGACTGACCCCCCTCAGGTGGGACCAGGCACAGCTGCAGGGGGAGCATCCACGCTCTTCCCACGGCAGTGGGGATGGAGCACGATCCTGGCGCATGCTCAGTCCCATCCTGACAGCAATGAAGGATGGAGCAGGAAGGCACTCCCTGGGCTGGGAAAACGCTTCTGGGTCAAAGTTTGGATGAAGCCCGAGCCCCGACCCTGCACATTCCAACACGTTGTACCTGCCCAAGCGTCTGGCACGTAGTCCTTGACCTCCAGGAACACGAAGAGGGAGGGCATGGTGAGGGGCATGTTGCTCTCGCTGCGCAGGCACACATGGTGGTACCCTGGAACAGAGCAGATCACTGAGCTGGGCTGGCACAGGCCTGGCCCTCCTGCTGCCAAACACAGCCCGTCCTTCCAGGAGGGCATGGGGAGGATATCCTGGAATCAAACCAAGGCTCTAACAGCATGATTCCACTGCCTGCAGGAGTGGAGATTAAGGAGACAAACAGGCAGCTGTTTGTATCTTCTTTACAGCTCCCAAGGACAAGTCTCAAAGGCCCAAAAGCCGAAGGGATTTCCACAGATTTACCTGAGTGCACTGCGATGACAGGAATGATTCGATGTCCAATGAACTTCCCTCCTTCCTCCCAAGCTGTAATTTTCAAAGAGGCCAACTCAGGCATCATGATCTAAGACAAAAGCAGAGTAAGGCACCAGTGTCCTCACCTCTAACTCCTGACAGCATCCTCCTCCTCCAAGGAGAGCTTTACTCCCTCCTCCTTCCAACCACAAAATTCCATCTCTCCAAGATGTCATCACCTATTTCTGCAGCTTGTCATTTAAGGTCACAGTTTATCACAGACAATTGAATTCCCAAAAACCCCAAACACAGGCTTCTCGGTCTGCCCAGGATCATAGGAGGGCAGGTTACCTAAAGACAATAATGGGGCAAACCCTCCAAGCCACAGCTTCCAGGAAGCAACTCCCTGGAGAAGGGAATGAACTTGGAGGAATAATGAGGCAAACATGGTAACCTTGCCATAAGGGCTCTTACCTCCCTCCTTCCCCATTGTCTTGTGCCCTAAAACAGACTAAAAATTATTCTGCCAGGAGTGGAGCCTGAGAGTGTTTCTGGAAGGAGGATATTTATCCACTACATCCCAAGCAGGCTAAAAATATCTGCAGTTTCAGAGTGTGCCTGACAGAGCTCAATTGTGTAATGGGGACTGGACAACTTCCCTGTACCCTGAGCTGGACTGGGGACCACCACTCTCTTGGGTGCAGACAGGGCAGGTTTCTGTGTTCTGGCACAGCTGAAAACTGGTTCCATTGCTGCTCCAGTCTGGCTGTTTCTCACTGACAGTTTAACCACAGACATTCAGTTATATTCTGCTTCCTGGTGCTGAAGTTTTCCAGGCAGGTCAGTCACTTCAGTCTGAAGGGCATCACAGAGGGGAGACTTTGGCTGCCTGTTATTTCCACGAACATTCCCAGCTACCCCTTGTCTGTTCTGGGAAATACTGAGGGAGAGTTGCTTTGGATAGTGTTGCTTGAGTGTTATCTGAGTGCACCCAAAGCTTGGCCTGGGGTCTGCAGGGTGGAGTCCCTTCTGCTGTCACTGACCTCTCCCAGGGTAATGCCTGTGGCCAACGGGAGCTTTAAGGATTCTGTGTGTGAATTACCATCAAATGTTCTCACCTTTTCGAAAACAAAAGGCTCCTCCTTCCACACAGGGTTAATGGAGTTGGCCGTGGAGGTCAGTTTGGTTCTGTACTTGCGTTTGGTGTCCCTTGGCAAACCAAAGAGCTCCACTTCCACGTAGGTCTTCACGCTGCGCTCCGAGAGGAACTGACCAGAGAGTATCTGTGAGCAGCAGAAATAGTCACCAACTGCTGAAGAGAACTCCTTCATCCCAAAGTCACTGCCCCATCCCAGAACAGCTCTTCTGCTCCAGATTTTCTTTCACCTCCACCCATGTTTCTTGCTTCAGAATTTCCTCCCTCCCCACCATCCCAGCCTGGGCTGCTGCCGTGTGGCAGATGCTCCATTTTCATGTGATTATGATTAATTTAAAAGAGAGACAAGCCTGGGGGTTGCCAGGGTAACACTGTCCCAAGGACTGCCCAGGCTCCTGTGCCCCACAGCTCCCCTGGTGGCACAGAGGGGGCCAGGAGGGGCTGTCAGGGGTACTTGCCGTGACTGACAGGGTGCTGGCCACCACCACGTCCATGCGGTCCAGGGAGAAGGGGTCGAAGTGCTTGTCGGGGCGGCGCAGGAACTCGTGCTTGAGCAGGTACCCACACTGCCCGTTGAACTCGAACAGGGCCATGTTCTGCTGCATGGGCACGTCTGCGGGCACAGCCACACTGTGAGACACGTGGTGGGGACAGGCCTCCTGTGCCACCAGGGAGCCTCCAGCCCTGCCAGCCGCAGCTCACAGAGCCTCCTCAAACACTAATTAAGCCTCTCAGCACCCTACAGTGAAAAATATGAGAGCAGCTGTTGCACGGAAGGGAAGTGGTTTGCTTATGCTTGCACTCTAAGTCCTGGGCAGAACTAAATTCAAATCTACTTTAGGGAGCACCTGCTGGTTCTGGCTAAGTAGGTATCTGAGCTCCTCTACTCCTTCCCCCTTCCATTTTGGGCTTTCTCTGAGTCCATTCTCTCTCTGACACTTCTGCTGAGCAGACAGGATGACACCTGCCAGCCTCTCACTCACCCCCTTTCCAAGTCACTTCCTTTTTGTCTCCTACACTCTCTGTATGTAACACACTCCACTGAAGAAGGAAGAGGAGTAAGGAATAGCTTTCTCTGGAGGCTTTTCTGTCCTTCTCATACTGGCTGTGCAGCAAGGAGAGGCTCTTCCTTCCCAATCAGATCAAAATACTGGAAATAATGGCACAGCCAGGGCAGTGCTGTGGCTGTATGGAGCTGTGCCTCTGCTTTGTAAAGGGGCAGCAACCTGGGGATGGGGCTGTGGGTGCATCCAGGGATGTGATTCAGTGGGACATCATGGAGCAGGACACTGGGGACAGCGCCCAGACAGGAGTGACAGCACGTGAAGCGGGGCGGGGGTGTGTGCTGGGCATGGAGAAGTGCTGTTGGTCTGCAGAGATGGACTTAGAGGAGAACAGCACTTGAGAGAAGGCACATGGAATATATAACACATGAGGGAAACAGCAGTGAAGGAAGAGACAGCGACCGGGAGCATCCTGGGATCAGGAGTGCCCCCGGGGACCAGGAACACCCATCCTCCCCCAGCTGGAGAACACCTGACACTCACCCATGGTCTGGAAGTTGAGTGCCACCATCTGACAGCCAACGTTCCAGAACATCTGGGGCAGGTAGTTGGATGAGTCCATCCGGGTGCCTTTGGGGTAAACTCGGCTCATCTGCCGCTTGTTGTATCTGCAGGAGCTCCATAGGAAACAAGTCCAGCCCACATGTTCCCATCATGAAAACTGTTTAACCTCTGCTACCAAACACTCAGAACATTCCAGACAAGAGCTCAGGCAGGCCCAGGCTCCTTTTCCACACCCTTCCCACTTAAGGACCGGCATCTGGCAGCCTTGACATTGACTACAGCAG
>JAOXXN010000065.1:9512744-9537610 GCA_026770055.1 Myrmophylax atrothorax | reverse complement strand
GATGGCCAGGATATCCTCAGCCCAGCTCTGGAACACACACAGGGCACAGGCACTATGGAACTGCTCTGGGACACACACAGCAAACATGGAAAGGGCACAGAATCCCAGAATAGTCTGAGTTGGAACAGACCTTAAAGGCCATCCAGTCCCACCCCCTGCCATGGGCAAGGACACCTTCCACTATCCCAGGTTGCTCCAACCTGGCCTTGAACAGGGATGAGGCAGCCACGGCTTCTCTGGGAAACCTGTGCCAGGGCCCCACCATCCTCATTGCAAAGAATTTCTTCCCACTAAGTCTACTTGTTTCAGTTTCAAACCATAACCCCCTGTGCTGTCTGGTACTGCTGGCTCCAGATTCCAACATCTGTGCCCTGGGCTGGGCTCCATCACCTTCCTCCTGCCTACAGACATCAGCAGCCCAAACTTTCCCACTTCTCAGATGTCTGTTCACCCTTACAAAACACATGAAAGACAACAATGACTCACTAAATATCTTCTACTGGTCCTCCTCCATGCAGGGCAGAAGTTTTACAACTATGGAGGACCCACACCTGAATGGAACACACACCTGGTTGTTTATAACCCTGCCAGCAGCACTGACAGTGCTCAGTGTCCTCTCCTGCTCCCCACTGAATGCCCCAGTCCTCAGTGGTTCCCAGAACTTCCATGCCCTCAGGATACCTTGCTAACATTCTCCTTGTAGGACACAAAGTTATGGAAGGTGAGGTCAACCATGTCAGGGCCAGATACAATGGTCAGGGTCTTCAGCAGGAACGTGCTGTGAGGGTAATCCAAGTTAAAAACCTCTCGGAGCTTCTGGCACTGCCAAAGAAACACAACAGAGGGGGATGATGGGAGAATGAGGGGAAACTGTACCCAAAAAACAGGTCCCAATCCAAACATTGACCCAAATCCACAGCAAGCTTCTCAAGGGTTGCAAAATTGCTTGCTGCAATCTCCCTTTTCTTGGCTTTCCTTGTTTTTTGCCTTTATTCTGGAGCCTGCATTACCTGGGACAAACACCACTGCACAAAGCCTGCTTTGGGCTGAAAAAGGTGAAGTTGGAGACAGTTCTTAAAGAAATTCCTTCTGGAACTTGGGGCTGCACTTGCAGACAAGCAGAGGAGGGTTTGGCCTGCTCACACCAGAGGTGGGTAACAGGGTGATTTGGTGAAAACACACACTAGGAAAGTCTTTAAGATTGGTGTGACACCTTTACCTGGAACCTCTCTCCACAAGAAAGATAATTTTGGGGACCCTGGTCACTGCAGAGCTGGGCTCCCTCCCTCCAAGTCCCATTTTCTGCTGTTGTCAGTTGTTAACAGTGGGGTTTTTTTCCACAGCAATTCCAGTATCCTACAGCAATGGCTCACCAGGGATTTGGTTTGTTAAGTATAAGGTTCATCCGATTAGTGGTACTTGGATTTCAGCACCATAACAAAGTATTTATAGAATCCTTTAAATTATTCAGCATTTTCTGCATTCCTACGTGAGGTGTTGCTAAGCCAAGGTATCCAAGGTATCCTGGAGTTCTACTGGTGGTGCTGTTTATAATGGAAAAATAAAATTCCCACTCCTAGAATAAAGCACAGCAATTCATTATCCAAAGTGCAGGATAAATCCCTGTCCAAGCAAACAGGGAACTGTCAGAGGAGCTGCTCCTTCAGAAACAGGGCAAACCCCACCACCTGGGACTGTTAGAGCAGGTCAGACTGGGAAGTCAAACTGGAGCTGGAATGTGAGCTCAGCTTCAGGCATCATGTGTCTGCACATCACACACAGAGCTGCAGAGACATTTTATGAGGAACTGCAGAGTTTTACCACTACAGTTTTCCAAATTTCTGGAGCATTTGCAGTTCTGACACTTTTGTAGCAAACAGGTATCTTTAGGAGAAATGGAATGGGCTGGACTGTTAGTCAGGATCACCTGACTGCTGTCTCTCCCTTTGGAAAAGCACCTCTCCAAGGGGGCAGCTCTGAGGACCTGCTTAATCCCAGGGCATTTGGAGGGAGGGAAGGCGGAGCACTCACCCAGCAGAAAACGTGTCTATCTTCTGCTAAGGAATTTCTCAAGTGGCTCATTCTTGCCTCGTGAGCCCTTTTCCTTGGCAGAGCTGAACACCACCCACACACCCCCATCGCCTCCCCACGCTCCTCCACGGAGCTCAACTTCTCAGCACCGACAGCGAAGGGCTGGGGTTTTAATTCCGAGTTTAACTGCATCCTGCAAACCCATCGGTGTTTGTTCACTCCCGGGCTGTGCAGGAGATGGGGCCCAGACAATGGAGAACTTGTGGTTGTGCTGAACTCATTTCCTGTATTTGTTACCCGGGGCTCCTCCCAGCCCTTCCTTCTCCACACTCTGCCCTCCTGCAGACACTTGTCACCTGCCTCTCCAGACCTTTCTGCCCAGGCACGCTCCCAAGTGCTGCTCCACAGCTTTTGCCCTTATGCAGGCAGGGATGTATCCAGCACCCAATGGAGATGGGGAGAGAGGACCAGAGACCATGCCCAGGAGTTCCTGAACCTCCCCAACCTGCACTCCTTTAGCACCTTGTGCTGCAGTTTCACTCCAGAATTACTCAGAGTCACCTTGCAGGTGGCCATAATAGAAAAATAGGAATTGCTGCATGAAAAGCAGGACAAGGATATTAGCCATGCAAATCAGAAGGGAAACATGCTCAGCAAATCCACTTAAAAAACCCCAAACAAGCTGCAAACAACCCACGGGCAGCGCGGCTGAAACACACAGTCAGCTCCCATTTCATGTCCCACCCTCCTGATTTCCCTAAAATCGTCAGCAGAGCCCTAGTCCAGAGAAAAGCAAATCCTCATGCAAATATAAACAAAGAGCCAGATGCAAGACAGAGAGGGGTGGTCCTTTCTCTGCTTGGAGGGTGACAGAGTTGAGGGCCAGTGGGATCTGCCACAGCCACACGTGTCACTGTGCCCTGACAGATCTGTGTCCCGTGGCATTGAGGACAGGACAGCAAATCTCTTTTGGAGAAGAAAGCTCTTGTTTGGTTGCCAAAAGAAAAAAAAGGGAGCACTGAGGTATTTCTAATGCCTTGGACTCTGGATGTACCACTCCTGTCCCCCATGCTGGAGGTGACAGCTGGGAGTGGGGAGGGCCAGGCTGTCCCTGTGCCAACCAGCTCAGGGACACAGGCAGCCCAAAATCCACAGGCAAGCACTCCCAGCTCCAAGTGTCTTATCAAACAGAACCGGCAGATGCAGCAGCACACGGAGTCACAGGCACAGAATAACCCATGGGGTTCTGGAATCAAACAGGGACAGGCTGCCAGGCACAGAGTGTGTCCTTGGGAACTCCTGGCCCCGTGGCCCTGGGGCTCTCACTGTGCAACAATGGAAGTGACAAGAGGAGGGCCCAGCAAAGTTATTACTCTTTCCTTGCTCAGCTCCTGCTCCCCCATTTATAAATCCTTTGCACGAACATGGATTAGTGTCTCCATACGGCTCCATGGGATTGCTGGCTACTGGGAGAGCTGGAATCAGACTTGGTTTTGCTCCATCCTGGGCTCACACGCATTGCTGAACCTGAGTCCCAGAGCTGCCCCATCCTCTGTGCTGCAGCAGAACCACTGACCACCCACAGTGTTTACAGCCCGTGGCTCACAGCCCAGGGCTCAGCTCCGAGGGCACTGTGGCTGCTCCTGATGGTTCCTAAGCATTCCCACTCGCTCCTACTTTATCATCTCAAAACATGGTATGTCACATCTCTTGGTATCATTTTCTCCCTGTACATGTTTCAGTTCAGGCTGCATCTCTGGGTTCAACAACAACAGAATGTGGATGGAGGATGGAGCTGGTTTATACCCATGACAACCAGAAAGTACAACTTCTGTTCTTACGAAAAATATGCCTGTCTCAAAGCCAACACCTCCTGAAACATCTAAACAAACCCCAAGGAGCAGCCAACAGTGCAGCAGTCTGGCCTAAAACATCCTGTATTTTGGCTTGAATTACTATTATACTCTTTCTATCAGCCTTCCAGGGTCTTGGTGCCTCCAAAACCCACCCTAAATGGAGGAGCCCTTATTGTCCCTCATTACCAAAAGGCAAACACAGACCTGAGTGTAAATAACACCCGGCTGTGTCGGTGCTGAACTGCACTCCAGGGCTTTTATCTTGCCTCCTGGCTCTTCAAAGGCCCTGCTCACGCTTATCTCCAGCAGTCTTGAACACGTGCCAAGGTTCGTTCTGCCCCGTCTCTCAAGAGAAACTTTCCGTGAAGGAAAACCACGGAGTGGCTCTCAAAGTAGCTCAGGAAGAGGGGGAGCAGGGGAACCCTGCAGGCGTAGGAGGGTCAGGACAGGGCTCCCTGCATGCCTGGGAGGGCAAGAGAGCAGCATTCCCATCGAGAGGGGGCTCCTACTGCTTCCAGCCCTCTGACTTCCTTTTCATGCCACACTGGGCACGTCCTGCTCCCTAAACCCTCTGACCCAGGGATGGGACATGACTGTGACCTGTGCTGGGAGTGAGCGTGTCCCTTTTCAAGTGTTTTTCCACAGGAGTGTTTGGTGTCATTCCTCTTGGTGTGTACAGAGGTCACAAAGAAAAATCCCAAACCTCATGCTCAGCAGTGGTGGGAAAGTGCTGCTGAAAGCACAAAATTCCCCATATACCCAGTGAATCCCACTCCAAGGGAGACTCATGACCCTGCCATGGGGCTGGAGAACTCAGGGTATGTTCCACCCTCAAGCCACAGCCCAAACTTGCACGGCCTTTTGCTGAGGAAAGCAGGAGCACTTTCCTTCCTCTGGAATTCCCTCAGTTACAACCCAGTAGGAAAACCAGGTCACAAGCTTTGCCTCAGAGCAGCTGTGGATTTACTGCGGAATCACTTACAGGGAAGGGGAAAGGATGCTCCGTTTGTTACTGGTGCTCCCCAAAGCTCTTCCTACAGCTGTGATCCTGTTCTCCTTGTCCTAAATACAATCCATCAGCCCTTTCTCCTCCACTTTTAGCCAGTGAAACAACTGTTTGTATTAACTCCAGCAGTTCTACCCCACAACCACTCCAAGCTGTCATTTTGTAGCAGGGGCATAGCACCGTGCCCATTCTTCCACCCCAAACCAGACCTTTGTTTTCTCACACCAGTTTTCCATGTTTATACCCTTTGTTAGGATGCCTCAGATGCAGCTGCCCCATGTGGAGGGTGTGGTGGTTCCTGTGAAGATATTTTCACTGCTCTCTGCATTCCTTTGTGCAACTCTGTTCTCGGGAACACCAGCTGAGCACACACCCCTGAGGGCTCTGAGCCAGGAGCATCACGGATTGCACAGCCACATGAATCAGTTTTCCAGGCCTGGATGGCAAATCTCTCCCACCACTCTGGTTCAACACCCCTTTCAGCACCCACACAAGACCTCCCAGCATTCCCTAAGGGAAAGGTGGATAAAGAGTCAGTTTAGTGCCTTTTACTATATGTTGTCACAGAAATGCCAGAAAACTCCCTGAAATAAAAACAGGACTTATTTCAAACGGGTCTCTGTGAAATGCAGAATTTAAAAAGCACTTGGGATTTTCACAGCACAGGTTGTCATCAAGTGCATCACTTCTGCCTGCTGAGAATACTTAATAAATCCCTTGGTGTTTGACCTTTGCTTCCTTCTTCATGAAAAATGAGCTGTAGCCAATTCCCAGACTGTAAAATACCATCCCCAGCCCACTACAACAGCTGGAGCACAGGAGATCCTCCATCAGACACAGATCCAGGGCCTGGGGAAAAGCACAGGAACGGGGCAAATGCACTGACACTCCCCTGCAGCTCTCAGCAATCTGGAATTCAGCAGCTTCCTAAGCCAGAGGTATCTGCTCACATTCAACGACCCCCTAAGGGCATTTCCTTCTCCTTCTGAATTCCTGCACTCACACAGATTTCCGTGACTGGTGCAGGAATCATCCCATGGCACCGTGACAGGAGGTGGGACAGCAGCACCTCCTGCTTGTGCCACACCTGCCTCGGGAAATCTCCACTTGATGTGGAGCCCTCGCACTGGAAGAAACTCTGAGTCAGTGCTTCAAACCCTGACTAAGTGCTTTGTGCTCACCTTCTCCATTCAGCTCCTGGTTTTGCAGCATTCACAACCGTCCTCCACATCCCACTCACCTTTTCCCCTCTGCCTGACTACAGTCCCTCCAACTCCGATGCTCTTCCCACAGCAGCCACTTGGTTCTTTTATTAATCCTGCTGCTATTCCCTACCTTTTCCAGCTCTTGCCTCATTGAAAGGACACCAGAATAGCCCAGAAATGTGGGTGCATTGAGGCTGTACACAGCAGCATGATTTCCCAATTATTTCCTTATCGTTCCTAATATACAATTTACTTTTTTGGGGCAATCCTGCTGAACAGTGTCAGTATTGTACCAAACACCCACGGTGTGTCTGAGCACCAACAGTCAGCTCAGGGCCTGTTACTGCAGAAGGATGAGCGATTTTTTCTGTCTGCATTGTCTGATTTTTATCTGTATGAAATTTATCACTCACCAGATCATCCAGACAATCAGCAACTCAGGGTCTTCCTACAAACAAGCATCACTTTATTACCCCACGTAAGCTGGTACCATTGGCAAACTCTGTCTTCTCCTGGTAGCCTCCAATCAGTCTTCCTTAACTAATTGCTAAAATCTAGGACATTTGTCTCCTGCCTGTTGCCACCAGGACATCCACCCACAGCCTCAGTCTTCCACCACCAATTTATCACCTGTATCAAAGCTCAATTCATTTTGTAAACAGGTTATTTCTCGAAGTTTAACATCCTACAAAATACTATCTCGTACCTCTCCTTTAAGGTGGCCTTTTCCTTAGGGATCCTCTCTGCAATGTGGCACCAACTCTACCAGCCCCAAATACAACAACCTTCTGAGACCTTTTTTTCAAACACTATTCCCACAAAGCAAGTTGCAGTCAAAGTTTTAGGTGTGTTGAAAAACTCAAATATGTTCTCTTTCAGTGAATTTCCAAGGAGAAAGGCAGTTTCTCAGAAGAAATTATGACTTAGGGAGAGGGGTGCTTGAGCTCTGCTGTGCCCTCAGCACCTGCCTTACTTGATGTTTTGAGAAATACTGGTCTCAGGGAGCTCTGAACAGACATTCTCAGAGCAGATTGAGAAAACACTCACAGGACTTGCACAAAAGGCTCAGCAGATATTGCAAAACCTTCTCCTTGTGCCTCAGACACTCACCTACGTCACCATGGGAGCCACCAGCTCTACTCCTTTGGTTCCTTTGCACCTTCACTGCAGTTTTCTGCTTGCCTTTTCCATACATGGAAAAGTTAAAAACAAACCAAGAAAGTCCCAGAAAAAAAGTCCTAACAAGGACAACATTGCTGCAGGAAGCTTAAATTGTAACTGAAACCAAGAGCAAAGCCCTGATCATGTGCTTACCTTCATCTGCCATCCTGCAAGCAGACCATGTAAAATTATAGGGGGGGAAAAAAGAAAGAAACTGGTTTTTCTGAAAGTGCATTTTCTTCCCTTTAAAGGGAAAACCCCCAGCAGGCACTGTTGGAATCCTGCTGTAACTCCAGGTTTGGGGGTGCCCTGACCCAGGCTGTGCATCCTTGAACAAGAGCAGCTCCACTAACTCAGTGCAGGAGCATCACAGTCTCCAGCAGGACTTCCCAGGGCAGCAGGGGACTTGGAAGGGGAATTGTTGATAACCCTTCCAACACACCCATCTACCTTAATCTGAAAGTGCTTTTTTTGGGTGCACAGAGGACCCCTGGGAGGCCAAGGACAAGAATATTTACCTAGCCGTGATGTGAGGAGATGAGACCCTCCCCACCTTCTTCCAAGAGAAATCCAGGACACGCTGCCTGAGCTTCCGCCAGCGCCCCAGGTGGCCCTGCCCTTCCCACAGGAACATCAGACACAACGAAGCTTGGGACTCACCTTGGGGATTTTGGCAAACCGTCCCACTCGGGTGTCTCGGATGCTGGTGATATCCAGGATTTCCATCTCCTACAACAGAACAAGCACAAGCAAGATGAGGAAGGACAGAGGAAGGAAAGCACTCCAGTACAGAGTCCCCAGAAGCTGCAAGGCAGGTCTGAGCCAGTGCCTTTCCCTGGAGAAGAGATGACCCAGCAGGAACAGGGCAGGGAGGGAAGCAATTCCCATGAAGGACACTGCACAGCCTTCCCCAGGCAGCCCTCCCACAGCCCCACTACTGGCTTGTTGTCATGTTTTGGTTTGTTCTTTTAATGTCCAACCTGAATTTCCTTCCTCTGTTACTAATTTTTCTTCTCACTGTGGGTCTGGAGAACAGATTATACTTGTTGCAGCAGATAATATTATTTTCCAAGATCCCAACATGGAACAATGTGGATACCACATCTTCTGGCTGTATCCCCATTTTATCGTTAAGCAAGACAGGAATTTTACTCCTAATCCCACTCCTTTCTGAAACCCTAGTGCAAAAGCAGTTCACTGGACTTTAGGAGTTAATCAAAAGTACTTTCCAGGAATGTGAGAGCCCCTCCAGCCTGAGTTTCCTCGTGGCAGCTTTCCCCAATTCCACCAGCCCCTTTCCCAGGTATCCCAGTGAAGTATTCCCCCTTTCACAGTGACACCAGATCTCCTTCCCTCACATTGTGCTCCACTTCTTCCTACCGGAATCCTTACAGCAGAAATTCTACTGTCTGAAGCAGACCTTGAAAGGGGAATGGGGAGTGACAGAGACATCTTGAGGGTGTGAATGTCCCCTGCCCTGTGACACTGTTCCGGGAGGACACAGCTGTGGCAGTGCCTGCCTGTCACTGGGCACAGTCTTCTGGAAAGGCAGAGCTCACCCAAACTCCTCTGGTCCCTGTCCAGGGCCTGTGCAGGATGGTCTCTGCCTCTTTTTCTGCCTCAGCATGTAGGTCAGCGGGAGGAAGTGGAGCTGAACCACAGCCCTGCTCTGGAAAGCAGAAGTAAGCCCAGCCTTCCACCTCCCTCAGCCAGAGCTCCCCACCACTCACTGCTACTCATCACTGAGGAACTGAACTCTCTTTCCTAGTTGTGCTGCCTCTCCCTCCCCTCCAGCAGCTGTTCTGCTCCGGCAGTGAGGACACACCACCCTGAGCACGCCCCACTCTCCACAGGAGGTGCTACAGCACTATGGTCACTACTTTTTAATGAAAATGTCTAAAACCCCAATCAGTCAGTTAATGGCTCCACTGCCCAGGCTGGGATAATCCTTTAGTCTGGGTGACAGGGACATCAACGTGCCTGTCCTCCATGAGGTTGTCTGAAGGACACCCAATGGGCTTTGCAGGAGTCAGACGCCAGCGTGTCAGGCACGTAAAGGCCACGCTCGCAGCTTCGCTTCCTGCTCTGTCGTGGCACAGGGAAGACAAACCTGCCATGAATAATTCCCACCCTTGTGGGGTGTTCCTGCTGAGACGAATGACTGTGGCAGTTTGCTCCTGAGTGCAGGGCTCAAGCACTTGTGGTGTTTTCATCTCACACACATCTGAATGGCTGTTTGAAGCCCAAGACTGGCAGTGTCAGTGCTCACCTTGTTCTGATAGGTCCAGTACACGTAAAAGCCCTTCGGATCCACTCGGAGAATCACGGGAGAAGCACCTGCTGTTTCCTGACCGAAAAAAAACACAGAAAGAAGGTTGATGCTTTGGCTGACTTGAAGAACCCACCACGAGACACAAGGTTCCCAGTTTAAATACAGCCCCACAGACTGGCTGTACACAGACTATGAAAGAAGCAGCTGTGGAGACACCCACAAGATAAGATCCATTCCCATCTCCCATGCAAGCCTGTGCTAAGAGAAGAATCAGTGTGAGCTCTTGGGAGACAAGGATGAGGACTCTTGGTGCCTCGGTATGTCCCAGCCCCCTCACGCAGTCATAGATGACTCCTCACTGCATTTGCCCTCTGGGGCCATACAAGACAGGATCATAAGGCCTATCAGCCACTTCTGGGAAGGCTCCAAATTCAGTTCAGGAAGCTGAAACACCCAGCTGCTGAGATGAAACCAGTAATGATATCTGGATGATGTTGTACTTGTCCCTTAGGTCTGCCAGTTGGTCACTGAACTCATACTTCACTCTAGAGTGTATCTGTATTTTCAGGGACCTCCAGTTCCAGATCCAATATCCTTGTTACAGTGAACTGCTCATTGAACAGCACATCATATGTTCTCCTTTTACTCCCTCTTGTTGTTCCAGGGACAACACTGACCTGCCCAGCACCATGTCCATGTTCCCAGAGCTCTCAGACACCACTGACCTGCCCAGCACCATGTCCATGTTCCCAGAGCTCTCAGACACCACTGACCTGCCCAGCACCATGTCTGTGCTCCCAGAGCTCCTGGTTGGCTCCCTGCACACGTGGCCACAAGCCATGAGGAGCAGCACAGGCACTGTGGTACTACCCCAGAGTATTGTGCCATGTTCTAGATTAGCCTTATCTCCCACGAAGTGGCTTGGAAAGTCAGCTGAGGCTGTGACAGCTGAGCCCCTGAGCAGGGCTGGGCCTGCCTGGGGTGCAGGCACGATCTCCTGTTGGGAACAAAGGGAATAGGGACTCTACAGGAGATGGTCTGGCAGCCAAACTGGCTTCTGCTCACACTGAAGCTCGACTCGGGGGCAGAAAGCAAGCACTGTCTGCTAAAATCCTGTTACCCAGAATCTTGCAGAGATAGGAACAGTTTTGCTTCTACTACAAGTGCTAAAAGTCAGCACAGGGCAAATCTATACACATCTGCCCCACTGAAGAGGTCACCCACTACTCTGTGTCCTCCCTGGGGTTCCAAAAGGGTTCCCAAGCTGGTTCTTGAACTAAACTACCATCCATGTACCAGGACTTCACCTCCTCAGCCCATCTGGTAGCTTGTTGAGCGCTGACCAAAGTAATGCTGCTCCTTACCCCAAGGTGTTGGAGCTAACTGTGGAACAGGTCACAGCAGTCCTGCCCATCAGGAATCCACTGTTCTCTCCCCCAGCCAATGCCTTACAAAAGCTGGACAAGGTGAGGGCTCTGCAGAAACAGCATGGGTTTGCTTTTTTTGCTGGAAGGCCCCAGTCCAGTCCCAAACTGTACAGTGATGTAAGAGGCCAATCCCATCTACCTTCACTCCATTGCCTCACTTATTGTGGATGGAGTTACCAAGAGCATGGTCAGGTCAATTCAAAGAGTGACAGAAAACCAACACTCAAGGATTCCAAAACACAGCAATACTGCAGTCTGGAGCTCTCACCATCATCCTCTGCAGCCTGTTCCCACCATGGATTGGGTAAGCAGAATGTGATGGAGCAACATGACCAGAACAGCCCACTCACGGAAAAGCCTTTGTTATTGGTGGAGACCAAGACTCTAAACTACTTAGCTGAGGGAACCTTTTAGGAATGTTTACAAATTTGCAAATCTTAGGGAGAGATCCAGGCAGGAAACTAAGCTCACAAATTCCAACAGCTGCAGCAGCAAATAAACACCTGGAGGGGGGGGGTCTTGGAAGCCCAACTTGACCCACCTTGGATTTCAAGGGAACCTATCCCAAGAATTCCCAGTGAAGTACTGAACATCTTTAAGGTTTTTGGAGAGTGGTCCCCAAGGCCAGAGCACAAAGTCAGCAGCAATTCTAGACAACTTTGGCCACTGTTAATTCTCAGAAATCAGATCCCTGTTCAAATTCCAGGAAGCCCTAAGTGCACCCTGCAGGCCCACGAGAAGGAAGGGGAAGGCTGCACTTTCCACTGTACCCTGTGTCATCCTCCTGTTTGCTAGTGGAGTAACTGGCAGTGATATTCCAACCTGTACTCCTCAGCAGCCATCCGTTCTGTCAGCTGCACAGCACATTCTCTCTCATTTCTTGGTGCCCTGGACCACCTGCTGATGCTGCACACAAGTGATCTATCCTGACACACTGCCCTGGGACTTCAGACTGTTCCAGCTTCGCACCCACAAAAGCACTAATCCCTCCTGCACTGCTGCTGGAGGCTCCTTCTAATCATCTCATTTGCAACACATCAAAAACTCTCCCAGATCCCGGTGAATAACCATAACCCCTTCTATCTCAACAGACAATCCACCTCCTGCTCAGGTCTGTGGGTGCTGCGGTGAATACTCCTTTGCCTCCTTACAAATCAAATTAACTTCAGCCAGTCCTCACTTCTTCCCCAGCTGTTTTGAAAGTAAAGAGGACACGGAGTTGGAAAGAGCAGCAGCTTCCTGAAGCACCCTCTGAGGTTCCAGCCCTGTCAAAGCACAGGCCCTTTGCCACTTGGTCACTGTGCACTTGGGAATTCCCAGACCCAGGAGCTGGGCAGGCATGGGAGACCAGGCCCTCTGATCCGCTCAGGCAACAGGGCCCTAAGAGGAAGCAACTTGGGAGCCAAATTTCCTCTCTATCTGCAAAGCACAGTGAGCCCTCTCAGCTCTGGAGCAGATCCTACCCCTCAGGCTCCCGCAGACAATCCGAATGCGGCGCACACCTCTCACCCCACGGAGATCCCAGCCGGATCCTTCCCAAGGGCTGGACCCTGGGTCTCACACCAGTGCTGCACACACAGACCCAGTGCACACTCACTCCCTTTGCTTCCATCCTCCCCAACCAGAGGTGCAGAAGCCACATCCCCAACCAGTTAGACACATACGCCCCTGGGTTTAGCCCTCAGCCCTGTTCTTGCCAGTTCCCTCTCCCTGTGCAGAGAACTCTGCTCTCAGGTGGGTCACACAACGTCCCATCCACCACACTGAACACACTCCCAGGCTCCCCACAAACCCTGACCAGACCACAGTGTCTCCCTCCCACCGCACATACAGCGTAGCGAAGCGCAGCCTCCAGTACTCACATCGTCCCATTTGATGAAGCGCTCGCCCTTGCACAGGTACTCCTTCACCTCGGGGGGCTGCAGGACAGGGGTCAGCATGGACATGGTCCCACTGATGTGCTCCTCAGCTTCCAAGAGCAAGAGGAGCTGCACAGTTCGCTCCTCCTCGGCCCCTCTGCTCTATCTCTGCCCCTCACGTTGCAGGGCGCTCTGCCATGGCCACTGTTGGCATCGGAGCACAAACAGCCTCTTATAACCCAGCCCAGCTTAGGAGGGGCAGGGGCAGGCGGGCGAGGAACGAGGAATCTGCATTGTAAATCAGCAGCTCTCCAGGCCAGCAGAGCCTCGCCCCGGGTCACCGGGAAGGCAGGGGAAGGCAGGCGATAGCCGAGGTGCCCGCGGGCAGGTGGGCAGGCACCGCTGGCGCTCCGGAGGGACCCGCTCCTCGCAGCGGAGCTCGGGAGGCACCGGCTCGCTCCACTTCCGCAGCTCAACTTCCTTAAAGTGTTCTCTTGACGAAGTGCAGGCACTGCCAGCAGCGTTCCGACTGCTCCAGCAGCTGTGGACCCGAGCAGCCCGGCCCCGGCTACAGGCAGCCTGCCCCCTTCGCGAGATGAGCCAGATATCCCAGGAAAGGAACTCACTCCTTGCTCCGCACCGAGTCCATCTCTGGGGCCACTCCCTGCACTGTCCGGCCTTTAACAGTTTGCCTTTTTCTGAAGGGCTCTTCTGAACGTCATTCACAAAGTGAGGCAGACCAGCAGAGCAGCTGGAAATTCCCCAGAGGAAATAAAACATTCCCAGAGTCCCGAGGAACTGCACTACTGTCCAGATTCACTTGAGTTTGTGGGAGAGACTGTGGGACACAGAATGGGGGAGGTGGGAATTGTAGTGCTGAGGCTTTCAGGAAAGTGGCCCAAAGGAAACAGGGCCAACCCTGGGCAGCACGGGAGGAGGGGAGCTCTGGCAGCCGATGGGCGCTGGGTGACCAGGACAGGCTTGCAAAAGGTCTGACACAGGTAAGGTTATTTTAGTCAGAGGCAGAGTCCCACAGCAGTGGGAGGTATCTCCAGAAGTGGAGATAACTGTGCCACACGTTTGGAACACGATTCCCAGAGACACGGTGAGATGTCATCTTTGTCTTCTAGGAAAGCCAAGGTGTGGCACTTGCCATGCTCAAGAGGGCCAAGATGCTGTCAGAGGTAACACAGACTCTCTGACAGGAGGGGCAAACCTCCCACTGTGCAAGGGGAGCCAGTTTTGTTCCTTCCTTCCCAGCCCTGACAGACCCAGTTCAGTAAGTCCAGCACTTTGGAGCAGCCTGAACACCCAGGGGAATGCTGCCTGAAGGAAGCATAAGGGCACTCTCAGGAGCTCGTGGCACAAGGCAGGAGAGATTAAGTACTCCAACTGTGAAACGATAAAGAAGGCAGGAATCAGAGGTTCCTGAACAGGAAACAGAGAACCCTGAACAAACCCAACATCCTTTGTGCAATGTCCTTAAGGGGTTTATCTGCCCAACAAACTGGGAATAAGAGCTCCCATGTTTCCAGCTACCATTGTTTTCTGCACTTACTAACACACCTTGCACTTTTCCAGGGACTTCTGGTCTCACAACTGAGCCACACTCGTGGCATTAAGCTTCCTTTGCACATGTGTCAGTGCCACGTGGGTCACTGGGGAATTCCAGGCCCGGCCAAGAAGTGTCATCAGGAACCCCCACTCAGGGAACCCTGTTACTCCCAAGCAGAGAAGCAGCAGATGACAGAGGGTGCAACAAAGAGTGAGAGTTGAGAGTTCTCTGCCCTCCTATGATCCCTTCTGCAAGACCAGAGCAGCTTCAGGGCTGCTTCCCTTTGAATTAGGGAGCAGCAGTGCAAAGAACAGAGATCAATCTTGCTCAGAGGTGCTGGAGTTCTCCCAGCCTCTGCAACACTGACAGTCCTGCGGGAAGGCCCTGGAGGGAGGTCACTGCTGGGAATCGGTCAGAGGTGGGATGAGCTTTGCCACCTGGTACTGCCAAGGGCAGGTGAGATCAGTCACAGCTACTGGTTCCAGGGGCCTGTCTGATATTTACCACAGTTATCACAGCCCTGTGATCCAAGTGTGCTTCCTGACAGAAGCAGGGACTCCCAGAAAGGCTGCTCCAGTCCTGCCCTCTCTCAGACATGGATAGCGAACAGCTTTCTCTGCCTTATCAACAAGCCTGAGGTAAGTAAAAATCCTGCCACAGCTTTACTCACATGTCACTGTAGGGCAGCTTTCCATAAGGAATAAAACCCTAAAATAATCTAATAATAATAAAATAATAATTAAGACCCAACCAAACATAAGCATCACGAAGAGTAGTGTCCAAGTCCCGTGAGGTGACACGGTGTTGCAACATCAAGGGCCAAGGTCCTGCTTGTACACAAGTGATCCCCAAAGTTGCAGCTCCCTTCCTTTTGCCCAACCCAGCCTCCTTATCTTCCACTTCACACTCCAGGCTCTGTGGGAGCCTCTGTCCCTGTATGACCTGATGGAGCAGCAGTCCTCCCTCTGCGGAGAGCTCCAATATCAGAGCAGCAGGAGCAGTGGCACTGGAGCAGTACTGATTCCAACCACCCTTTCTTTGCTCTCTCCTGCAAGGCCTATTACCCAGGGCACACTCACCCTACATCCCTCTGCCTCCTTGCTTTCATCCCTTACCTTCCACTGGGCATCCCACCATCTGCTACCACAGTTTTGATATGCAAAAATTTCCCTTTTTTGTTTTAGTGGAGACTCTTCCTTGTCTCCCTGTCCTACCTATCCTGCAGGCTCCAGCTCCCCCAGCACCGCCTGGTCTGCAGACACTGGTTTAAGCCACGGTGTTAAACCCCTCCCAGCTGGATGGCTCCCGACTTCCAGGGAATTACTCTGTAACCTCAACCCTGACTTACTCCTGGCACACACAAAATCCATAAGAAATCTCTCCCAGCGCTGTTCCATGCTCATGACACTTTGCCATGTGTAATGCTGTCCTCTAGTGAAGAGCTGTGACACTGCACAGCAGGATGAACTCCCATCTCTGCACAGCCCAGTCCCTCCCCTGCTCTTGGGGCTGCTCTGCCCTCGGAGCCCGGGCAGCCCAGGAAGGATCAACACCACCTTTAAGAACACAAAGACCAGTATTTTCCAACCACCTCTGGAGAGCAGAACAGCTGAGTGGGTGTGCAGAGGTATATTTTATGTCCTACTTTGAGCCCAAACCATAAAGCCAAGGATTTCTGACAGCTCCGTGACTGCAGCTTCACCTGCACAAGTCAGGTGGCAGCTGACTATGGACAGGGAGACAAGTGGCTACAGATGCCACAATACCATAAAAAGTGTGAGGTCTTGCACAAAAAACCTCCAAAAGACTATCTGCCTGACCAGTGGGACATGGTTATGCCCATGATTAACTGTTCACTGGGCAGGAGTACGTTGTGTTTGCAGCACTAATGACACTGCCCATTTCCAAAGCAGGACCACACGCTATTTAAACATCCCAGACACTCGTGCAGTGCCAAGGCACTGCTGCCCAGGGCTGGCTGATTCACACCGTCCCTGAACGCCAGGAAAAGAACAAGACTGTCCAAGGTGGGCCATGAACAGGAGAGGCAGAGGATGAGAACACAGACAACGTGCCCATCTCACGGTGCCTTGCAGGGACAGAGCAGCAAGAACAGGAAAGGGACTTGTACCACACCTGGAGATTGATGCAGCTCATTCACCACTGCCTGCAACTCCAGCACAAAACACTGCATGGGAAATCAAGATACTGGGGGAGGAAGCCCAGTTTTGCTCTTGAACTCATCAACACTTCCTTCCTACTTCCCCAGCCCCACTTACTCCTTTGGGCTCCACCTGCTCAGCTCACAGAGCTGAAGAGGGCAGCCACGGTCTTCCCTGCCCCTTCCACAAACTTCAGTTCTCCACATGCTAGACCAAAAAACTGCTCCTGTGATATCCAGCCTCAGCCTACAGCATTCCTGTCCTCTCTCCAAAGGCCTTTGCACACCATATTCCAATCATCTTCTTGAGGTGAAACATGCTTGTGAAGCAATGTCATATTCGAATTCAGTCCCATAGGGAAGAAGGTATTTCCCATCAGAGGCTGCAAAGGAAAAGCCAGGTAGGCTTTCAGGGAGGACTACAGCTTACACTGGTTTAACTGAATAGTGCACCCTCAGAGATTCCAAAGGTTTTCAGGCAAAGGACCACTCTGAGCCTTCACTGAGCTGCCCCTGGATCATGCCCCATGTCCAGAGAAGGTGACTGACTGAGCCCAGTGACAAGCAGGTGGATACATCTGTGCCACAGCTCCTGCCACAGCTGCTCTCCAGGAGCCTCAGCTCCCTGCCTCACCAGGGAATGTCCTTCTTCTACTTTGTTTATTGTTGGTTGTGCATTTACACAGCCTCTGTAGCCTTGATGAGTAATCAGGGAAAGCTGTGGCTGCCCCTTTCCAGGAAGTGTCCAAGGCCAGGCTGGACAGGGCTTGGAACAACCTGGGATAGTGGAAGGTGCCCCTGCCCCTGGCAAGGGGTGGGACTGGATGATTTTTAAGGTCCCTTTCAATACAAACCATCCCAGGATTCCATGATCTTAAATCATCCTGTCTTTATAGAGGTCAAAATTAGATCTTGGAAATAATTTTTTTATTTCATCACATTATAGAGCCAGGAATGAACAGCACACAAACACACAAGCTGAGTAGAGATTGTCAGAAAGGAGGTCCCTAGGAAACATTTAACATCAGATGCAATTCCTAACATGTTTTTTTTGGTTTTGAGCAGTCAGATAAACATGGGAACAGGAACAAACAGCGTGTGGAAAGGGAATTGCTAAAGAAGGACAAGGAAGGTCATTCTACAGCATTCAGGTATATCAGAGAAGGTTGCACTTAGTGAGGCATGTTCCCAAAAAACAGGACAGCTTCCCTGCTGGAAACCCCAGCTCTGGTCCCTGTGCCCACGTGAGCACACAGGGTTGGGTTGGAGGTCAGGTCTGATTTCATTCCGCACAGTTTCTGGTCTCTTGGATTGCAGTAAAGGAGGCACAGCTGGTCGCAGCTCCCACCACCTCCACAGTGCTTTCCAGCTAACAATGATGCAGACACCCCAGTCCACAGAAAGCTGAGGAATAATCCTGTTCCATAACCCAATCCCCATGAACACCTCTGCTGGAAATGCATACATCCAGAAGAGTGGGTGGTTACCAAAGCACTGGATGTGGAAGAAAGGCTTCCCTGAGCAGGCTGGGTAGTGGCCGTAAGGCAAGGGGGGTTCTTGTTAACACTGCATTGAACTCATTGCCAACAAATCTTCCCTCTTTTCACAGGTGCACAACTGAAATTTTTGCTGCTATTTTCCACATTTCCTGCTCTTGGAAGCATCCTAAGAGCCTCTCTCCTGGGACTTTCAGCTCCATTTCCAGCTGAGTCTGAACCAGGATGGCAGAAGTGCAAAACCAGGAGGCCGTAACAACACAGAATCAGCTCCAGCAGAATTGCAAGAGGTTTCAGGCTGATATTTTGAGGCAAATAACCCTGCCTTGCACAGGGTTACCAAGATGAGTCCAGGACATTTTCTTTATTCAGCTCCCAAAGTCAGGCACACAGAAATGGAGGGAGTCAGACAGTAACAGGCACTTTTGAGTTCTTTTCTGCAAGGAGAAACTACCTGATGCTCAGGGGGCATTATCACATTCAAAGCTCCACTGTTTCAAATGAGGTGAAATCCCATGTCATCCTCAAATATAAGAGAGTTTATTTGATCTTTATAGCAGTTAAAACTGCACCTTGCCTTCGTGGAACTCAGCAAGGACCCAACCTTAAGCTAAGTCAAACTGACTTTGAAGAATGAACAATTTGTTTGCTGTAACAGTGTTCGGCTGCACAAAGAGCTGCCCCCAGACACGGCTCGAGCAATCACATGGATGAGCTCCTGAAACAGCACCTTTCTCCATATGGGGGGGGGGGAAACCAGGCAAACTATCCCAGATAGGAAGAGCAGTAACTTGTGAAATTGTTTCCCAAGCAGGGAAACACTCACTGTCCAGGCTGTCCTGAGAGCAGGACATGCTCTTTACACTGTGCAGATGTTGACATGATATCTGAGTTTTGAGATGTAACAAGGCCAATTTTTGCAGTGGAATGGACTGTAGGAACTGCATGGAGCTGAGCCCAGTGATTTAAAGGCACTAACCAAGCAAAGGAAAGAAACAATGAAGAAGGGACCTGAGGCAGCCAGCCAAGCAACACGTTACTCGGTAACCTGGTCAGTTGTCTTCAAAGTGGTCACTTAGAACTTTGGGGGCTCCAGACAGGAAGACCTCTGACAACCCTAAAGGATATGGCAGTAGGTGCTGGGAAGTGTCATGAATATGTAACAGGAATGCAGGAAATGAAAATATGCACATGATGTTGACATGTCAACTGCAGTGGAGAGATCTCTGTGTGCACTTTGGGAGCTGATTCCCAGGGCACCTGGCATGCTGGAATTATTCCAGAGCACCATAAGCGAGGAATGTCCAGCTTATAAAACTCCCCAGTTGAGTCTTAGAGGTTTAAGAGCCAATTTCAGGCAGCAGAATTGGCCTCCCAGGAGGGACCCTCTGCCTGCTCTCCCATGGATCTGAGGGATCTCTGGACCTTCATGCCAGCACCAAGATTTTCTCAGGAAGAACCTCAGATCCCCAGACTAGTCTGGAACACAGGCAAGATCCTTCTGCATTTTTAAACTAAGGTATTCTTCTGGTTTCCTACCCAAATAAGTCATGTGGATCTTCCTACATGTTGTGGGGGGTATCTGGCAATTTGTATCTGGCATTTTGGATATTAATTTGGGAGTCCAGACTCACCAGTGTATTTCATTTTGGAACTGGTATTTTGGTTTATTTGCTTTATTTGCTTTTGGAAACCAGAATTTGGTTTATTTTGTACTCTTGAGACCTTGAGAACAAATTGGGTACCCTCTGGAGCAACAGGGCTGTTGATGCTCCAGGGATTCCGGGACCCTGAGGACTCCAGCACACACCAAAAGGATTACTGGGGAGATCCTCTGGATCCCCGGCCCTGGTGAGTTCAAAGCAAGATCTCTGCAATTTTATTAAGGCATTCCAGAGAGTATAAAAGGTGTACCTATCCATCATAGAAATGGAGCTCCATAATGTAATATAATTGGGTTATAAAAGTGGTGATATAACTGTAAATAGAGGAAGTGGGAAGAAATCACTGGTGATGATATAATTGGCTATTTCCTATTAAATATAATTGTAAGAATCCTCTGGTTAAAAGGTGTGGGTTCCAGTCCCCACTGTCTGCTTTGCCCATGTGTTAGTCAGACACAGATGCAACTTCCTCAGTTCTTAACACAATAGAAGGAGAATTAGCAATGTCACTGTGAAGGTTATTGGTGTGACAGAGAAGACCACAAAAGACCCTCAGTGAAGCCCCTCAGAGATCTTATAAGGATTTGTATACACAGTAATAAGAGTTGGGAAATGCCTTGAACATGTAAGAGGAGTGCAGGGAAGGAAAATGAGTCCTAATGTGCTGCTGCCACATCAGCTGCAGTGGAGGTACCTCTGTGTGCACCTGGGAGCACCCGGTGGGCTGCAATGATTGCAGGTTTTGTCATCAAGGAATGCCTGGCTCCTAAAACTCCCCAGCTGAGTCTCAGAGCTTTCTTGTAAGAGCCAATTTTAGGCAACACACAGGATAATCAAATGGCTCAAAATGGGCTTCCCCACACTGATGACACAAGGTTGAAACTGCTGCTGCTGCTTTACTGCCCTGAGCTCCCAGGAGCTTTCTGCCCAAGGCCTCAATCCTGGGCAAATAGCAAAAACCTGCTGTTGTATCTCAAATTCAGCATCACTTCTAGCACCTTCCTCACCTGCCATAACCTCTGCAGAGCACTGGCCCAGTCAATGCAAGACTGTGGGTTGTGCCAACTTCACTCACACAGCTAAGTCACAGCTGAAGGAATAAAAAAAGCCCTCCTCCATCTGCTTCTGGATTAGCAAGTGAAACTGCACCTTCCCATGTGAGACACATTTCACAGTGTAAGAGGAAACACCAGAGAGGAACAGAAACCAATTCCCTGCAGTCTCCAACAGGAGGCTGGAGCAGCAGTGAGAAATAGAGAGTATTTCCTGGAGAAGGGCAGACAGCAGAGTTTGAGAGATGCCCCCTATCAAGAGCAGGGACCTTCTCTGTGACAGCAGGCTCCAGCCTAGCAGAGTATTTGCTCAAGGACTTCAGCAGAGAAAGATTAATTTAAACAAACTATTCCATCCTTTAAACATTAGGAGGCAGGTAGAAAGATCTCATCCAGCTCACTCCTCCTCAGCTCACAAGTGTGACCAAGCAGACACTATAAAGTTTGAACATCAACACAGAGCAAATAAAAAAAGTTACAATTCTCTATAATCTGCCCAGAGGAAGCAGAAGCCTCACTGCTGGAGGCAGGCACAGCAGCGGGTGCTGATGGTTGGAGTTACTCAGTGTAACCTCAGTGGAGCAACAAACCTCACAGGTCAGGGATAATGGAGCACTTGGAGCATGTCACACGAGGGCACAGGAACCACAGGAACCCAGTCCCAGGAACCAGTGGGACTGGGGGAGCCATCCAAGGTAGGACCAGGTGACATTTATCAGCCCTGGATGGCCTCTGTTAAGAGCAGACTCTCCCCGACCCCCAGGCATCCCATCCAGCGCTCTGCTACTGCAGAAGCAGCGTCTGCAGGGAGGCAGCATCTCGGGCCAGCAACCTTCCCTTAATTAAGTCTTCCCTATTTTGCAGCACTCAGATGCTATCCACAGACTGCAAGCATGGGCAATCAATAACACAGGTTTATTTAGCTACATCCTTCAGGGCCCCTTGGAGAGCAAGCAAACATCCCACTGCATCAGGCAGCAGCAGCAGGATTCAAGCCATGCTGCTCAATCAGGGAGGCAGAACTCCCAAATCTCCAAGAGATTTGTCCCAGCACTCAGGGTTTTAACAAGACAGGTGTAAGGCAGGGAGTAAACATGTTTTGTGGTGGCCCCTCCGACCCAAGAAGTCAAAATTAAAGGAGCTTATAAAGAACAGGACCTTGCAGGGTGGTTTTTGGACTGTGGTGGGAGGAATGCTGTCCAAGGGTTGCACAGCTCTCCTGCCTTGGCAGGCCCGCTCCCAGTTGCACCATGTGCCTCAGGAGGACGATGGCTTGTGCTCTTTAGGAGGAGATCCCAGAGAGGGGTAATTTGCAAGTTTTGTCTGGTGTCAGACACAGTCTGTGACTTCACAAGACCCCAGACCCCCAATCCTGCACCACAGGAGTCCCCTAAGAGCACAGCTTGAGATCTCTGCTAACACCATTCCTGCTGCTCTGGCTCCTTTCTCACTTGCCTTAGAGGTGGTTGTTAGAAAGAAACCTTTTAGGAATGTAAGGCACACACCTGCTGGCAGCTGCCTGCAGAGAAGCTCACACCCAGTCACCTGCTCACAGTAAAAAGAAAAGCTTTCACCTGACCTTGGCAAAAGCCAAGCCTTCACAACAGTTAATGAACACAAGCATGGTCTTCTCAGAGCCATGAGACCACAGGGCTGGAAGGGAGAAGAGAGCCTCAGGAACACTGAGTTCTGCAATAATACCATGGAATGGTGTGTTCCAGGAAGGGCAAGCCTCCACTGCAACACCAACGAGCCATGAATAAGTGCAACAGGAAGGTGAAACTGGATTGAAGGCAGAATATCTCTGGAAAGCCACACTGGGATCTCAGCCACACCACGCTCACTACATTTTCTGGTAATGTCCCTACAACTCCCCTGCATGTCCTTAGCCAGTCCAGACTTAAAATGCAGGAAACCATCATGGACTAGACAAGCATCAGAACCACTGAAACTGCCAAGACCTCAGTCAGCCACAGAGGAACTGCCTGTACATGTCAATCCTCTCCCTCAAAAATTCCAGAACTGGAATTAAGGAAGAGCATAGAGAAAGGACTTCTGAGAGCCAGCAATTCATCATCGTTTCACTTGTGGAATAGAAGAGGAGAAGCAAGGGGAGAAGGGGCTGGACCAAACCCATCACTGAGGAAAAACACACTGAAAAATTACTAGACAATCCATTTTGTAGGAATTGCTATAAATTCACATAAATAATTCAACCTAAACCTATACAGCCCAAGGGAATGGGTGTATAGAATCTATAGCACACCACAGAAGAAGCAATTCTGTAACTCAGGAAATCTCTGCCAGGAGGGCACCCTCAGCTAATGCTGTTCAGGTGTGACAAATGATCTCAGCTCATGCTGTTCAGGTGTGGGACATTTGACTTTAACAAAGAGAATACAATCAGGTGTAACCAATGAGGGCAAGACAAAGCACAAAGAAAAATCCCAATACTTTCTAACAAACATTCCCCAGACATGCAGCAGCATTTCATCAGCATTAAACACTTCAGAAGGCTACAACACATCACTGTCTGTAGTTCAAAATCATTTGGGTTGTAAGGGACCTTGAAAAACCATCTAGTCCAACTCTCCTGCGATGGGCAACAAGCCCCCTCTGCCCCAAACAAGCAGGTTTAGTCCCCAAAATTCCTCTGCCCCTGTAAGAACAATCAGCCAGGCATTCCACAAGTGCTTTCCAGGTGCTCCTTTTGCTGCTGGACACCAGGGCTCCCAGCCCTGTCCAGTCAGTGCACAGAGACCCCCAGGGCAACACTCCCCCTCCACATGCAGGTAACAGCCCTGGAGCCTTTGGTCAACACGATCCACCTTTCCCAAGAATCACAGCTATTTTGCAGCGACTCCATTTATTCCCCAATATATCTAGAAGATATCTCGTCTTCCTCAGCACTGCAAGCTCCATACTTCTTCCTGTAAAACCTTTTGCCTCTCTCAGCCCTCCACAATTTTCCTGTGACTGGGAGCACAAATAAAGTGCTGCTGTTAACTCAAGACTCACCCACTGTCTCTGAAGCCTCTTTGGGTAACAGGCAGTTCTCCAGCTACCATTGGCTCCTCCAGAACGGCAACTCTTGGTTTACAAGAGATTTCTGCTGCAGCCACCACACCTGAAATTGAAGGAAGAAAGTTATTGTAAAAGGAGCAACTACATCATTCCCATAAAGAAAACAAAGCTAATTTATACTCTGACTCGGTGGTTGTTTTTTGAACAAGACAATAAAATGCTTTTGTAGGGAACTAACACCTATGGAATGAGATGAAGCCATGCCCTAAGAGCAGGTTTAGATTGTATCAAAAATGAGCGTGAGATGAGCCCAGTTTGAAGGAAGGTAAGGCAGCCTTTCCGTCTAAAACTTGCTCCTTAACTCGGGCACCCTTCCACACCCACAGCGGGTGTAGTCAGCTCGTACCAGCAGCAGGGAGGCATCAGAAAGTAACTCCACCGGGAAACCAAGGTGGAGAGGGGACTCCTGACCTCCTCCAGCACAGGGCATGTGCCAGGAGCTTCCATTGCGAGGAACTGCCTCGCTCCGCAACGAGGGACACGCGAACGGCTGCGAAGCGTCGATGGGCTCTGGCGGACAGAGTAGTGCAACTCATCCCCGGGAGCCTTTTAAATGTGCTCCGCCCCTTCCCCGCCCTGCTCTCCGTCCCTCCCTCCGTGCCCTCCCCTCGGGGCGGTGTTACCCCCCTGGCACCGCCCCTCGCCCACGGCGGGGCAGCGAGGGCAGCGGCACCGGCGGCACCGGCATGTCCTGAGCGGCGGCGGCGGCCGATCCGGGCCGGAGCCAGCACGGAGGGCTCGGTGGAGCAGCGGGCCAAGGGCCGGGCCCCGATGAAGGAGAAGGAGGCGGGCGCGGAGCGGGGCAAGCCCGCCACTTACACCGGGGACAAGAAGGCGCGCATGGCGGCCAAGACCAACAAGAAGTGGGTGCGCCTGGCCACCGTGCTGGCCTACGTGCTGTCCGTCTCGCTGGCCGCCATCGTGCTCGCCGTCTACTACAGCCTCATCTGGCAGCCGGTGCGCGGCAGCGGCGGCTCCTCCAGCGCCGGCCCCGCCGCCGCCACCCCCGCGCAGCTCCGCGCCGGCCCCACGGCGGG
>JAOXXN010000065.1:9463586-9494378 GCA_026770055.1 Myrmophylax atrothorax | reverse complement strand
TTGGGAAGGTTTAGGAAGGTTTGGGAAGGGAAGGTTTGGGAAGGTTTGGGAAGGTTTGGAAAGGTTTGGGAAGGTTTAGGAAGGTTGGGGAAGGGAAGGTTTGGGAAGGGAAAGTTTGGGAAGGGAAGGTTTGGGAAGGTTCAGGAAGGTTTTGGAAGGGAAGGTTGAGGAAGGGAAGGTTTGGGGAGGGAAGATTTGGGAAGGGAAGGTTTGGGAAGGAAGGCAAAGGAGGGGAAAGGAAGGCAAGGGAAAGAAAGGCAAGGGAAGGAAAATTATACAGCTTGTAAATCAAATTCAGGGATTTCTGTTGTGAGGGAGCTTTATCCTTCTTCAGCATGAACTCCCTCCTAACAAGGTGGATAAACTCAGAGAGGTGTAGGAAGGGCTCAAATTAAGCAAAGCCAAGCACATCAGTGCATGCCAAAACCCAGACTAAGGAGCAAAGCTCTCATTTGCCCTCTCTTCCCCTCCTGATTTATTTGTGTGATTAATTTTCTGTCATGTCCACTTTGGGTATTGTATGACTGCCCTTTTCCGAGATTCCAGAGGTTTATTTCTTTGGAAAAAAACTGACTCTGCCTTCAGCTCATGAGAATAAATCACAAAGGCAAGTCCAGATAGAAAATGGGAGGGGGAAGTGTTAAAGCTCACCTTGAGTTTGACAGTGAGGACAGCGGGGATGTGTGTGGGAGTGGGGTGAAAAATCAGTGTAAGTGATTATAAATATGTATTTATTGCCCATAAAACCAACCGATGGGCTGAGCAGAATGAATTGAGTGTGTTCCTACCCCACAAATCTCCGAGAGACACCGGTTCTGGTAATGCTGGTAAATAAAAACTCTGCTAACTCCATCCCTTCAGGGGTGTTGGCAGGGAAGGATATTTCTTAGTCTGGAGCTCGAGCCCAGGAGGAACCATTGTATGTGTTCCAGCTCACATGCCAGGGAATTGCATGCAGGAATTCCTGCTGCAGGGCTGGGACTTGTGGAGCTACAGCAAATCTCAGAGGCCGATTCCAGGGCTGGTTGGAGCACATCTGGTCATGGACAGTGCTCATTTCAGGTGGAGCTTTGACAACCTTTCCTTTAGTTTTACACTGGTGCAAGAGATAATAATTTTTTGGATTACAAATCTGGAATTATTCTTAATGCCCAACTAAAAAAAAACTAAGACAGGCTTAGGAGCTGAAAACAAGATTTACAATGACTTCAAGTATGAATAATCAAAGTATAATCCAACTAACTTTCCTTGTTCTGTCAAAACATCTGGGCACCTCCTGTTTTGACTTTAAAATCCTCTCAATTCTGTGTCTGGACATGCCCAAAGCTCCCTCATCAAGGGCAGGGGATCCCTTTGGATAGGAATCAGTTTGGATAACCTGAGGAATGTAAAATATTGACTTGCAAACCTGAACTTCCCTTGCAGACCAAGTGACAAAGAGGCAGTTGCAGGAGCAGATCTGACCCTTCTGTTTAATCTTTCACTGGAACAGAATAAAATGTCTCACCTTGAGATGCCTTTTGTTGAGTGAGGTGCATCCTGTCACTGCTGCTGAAGACCCAAATCCACCCAGAGCATCATCCAAGGAGCAGGGATTGTGTTCTGGGCCTGCCTTTGTCACTCCCAATGGAAACAGAACCTCCAGGAAGCCACAGAGGGGAGAGGGTCTCTTTTTTCATAGCAGTGGAATGCTTAGAAATCACATTCTTCCTGCTGTCAGAAGAAACTAAAATCCTGGAGAATGTTTTTCTCCACCCTTTCTTTTCACTCTTAATTATCCCCAGCTATGGGCAGGGACACTTCCTACTAGACCAAGGCTTGGTCCAACCTGTCCTTGAACACTTCCAGGGCAGCCACAGCTTCTTTGAGCAAATTATTCCAGTGCTTGACCAGCTTTAAATTAAAAAAAAAAATCCTTGCTAACATCTGATCTAACCCCTCCCTCTTTCAGCTCATGACCATTGTCCCTTGTCCTGTCACTACCTGCCTACATAAAAAGTCCCTCTTCCTCAGTTTTGTTGGACTATCAAGGCATGTTGAGTGGTAGATTGCAAAATGAGCACTCACTGCAGAGAAGAAACCCAAAACAAAAGGTGAATCAGGTGAGAAACAAGTTGTTGGTGAGAAACAAGTTCCTGCTCACCCAAGCAGAGAAGAGGAATTCACTGTCAAAGGCCAGTCCCGGTGGGGGAGGAGCTGGATCAGCACACACCAAATCCTCTCCCACTGGGAGCATTGGCAAAGGAACCCAACACAAAGTGGTTTGGGAAGCAATGGAGAAGCAGGAGGGTTGGTAGGTCTGGAAAACCAAGTCAGGGAATAATTTCTAGGCAAAACTGACATTGGTTTTAGATATGTCACAGCAAATTTCTCAGAGAAACTGGGGCTGCCCCACCCCTGGAAGTGTCCAAGGCCAGGCTGGATGGGGCTTGGAGCAACCTGGGCTGGTGGAAGGTGTCCCTGCCCAAGGCAGGGGGTGGGACTGGATGAGCTTTAAGGTCCCTTTCAACCCAAACCATTCCATGATTCTATAATTGGAAAGGTAGACGTGTGGAAGCAGAATGCAAGGATGGTCATAAGGACCAGACTCGGGGTCCAGGCTCTCTTCCCCTCCCAGCATCACTGGCAGATGCTTAGGAGAGAGTTTGGAAAGTGGGAAAATGCATTTAACACCCCCAGTTCCCTCCCCAGCTTCCAGGAACTTGTGGCTCTGGGATTTCCTGAGCCTGAGATGGTGTCTCTGTGTTGAGTCATGCTGAGCTTAGCAGACAGTCTCTCCCAAGGATTTGTGTAAGTGCATTTTGACCCCATAATAAATTTGCAGCAGCTACAACATCCTGTGCCAAGGAAGGCCACAGCTTCATTAAAGGCTGCATGAGGAACTGCTTTCCTTGTCTTGTCTGAATTTGCTGGGTGAATATAAATCTGAACCTGCCCATGCACTGCTACCAGGCAGGGAGGGGGCTCAGGAACCCTTCCCTGCTTATGTGTGTGCCTGGTGGGTTACAGCTTACACAGAAACATTTGATAGAGATAATATACACCTATATAATACACAGACATATTTCTTCCTGGAAAACAACTTGGTTTTGTGGGTATTCTGAAATTCCTTTGGTGCAAATTACTGCATTTCTGTGAGCTGCCCACAGCTGGCAGGAGCAGCCACCTTCCTCCTCCTCACCAGCTTTGGGATCTTTAAGAACAGTTGTTCAAGAATTAAAGCCACTTGTACCCCAGTGTCAATCCCCATTCTTATTAGTTCAGTTGGGAACTATCTCTGGAGGTGGCTCCTCCGTATCAGCTGTGCCTGCAAGCCAGAGAAGATGTGTCCAAAAGCTTGCTGGGGTGTGCCAGTGGGATCCAAATCTGGCCCCCCAGGCTGTTCTCAGAGAGCTGATACAGCGGGTCAGGACAGCTACAGCACACCCCACAAGTCCCACAAGCCCCACCAAGGGCATTCCTGCAAGACATGGCAGGAAGTATCAGTTTTTGTCTGCCCCTCTTCCCAATTAGGCAAGGAGTGAAACCTGGCCATGCCCAGCATGGCACTGCTGCCAGGTCCTCACCTTCTGGCTCTGCCCGTCAGTCTGTCCTTCCCCTTGGCTCGGCTGCTCACAGCAGGCACTGCCTTTGGGCCAGGGTCGCTCACATTCACCCCATGGTGTCCTCCACCTGGAAAACAGGTCGGAAATGCCACACAAAAGCAGGCAGAACCAGCCTGCAGCTTCTGGTCCTCCACACCACTGAAGATGTTAATGTTCTTGTATCCCTGGAAAGTACCTCTGGAGAGGGAAGCCTCTGAATCTGTGTGCATGTTGCAGATCTATTTTCTAGAGTAATAAATACAAATTGAGAATTTAGGGTGTTTCTTCTGGGAGCTTTTTTATTCCAAATTCCAATTGTTACTTTAAATCTTATTCCTTGGATAAGTCGTCCTTATGCTGTTCTTGGAAATCTTGCACATAGCTGTGAGACCAGCCATGTGGTATGTCCCCAAAAGCCACTCCAAATCTGTGAGTGCCTGGAGAGAACTCTCTCCATGAGGAGAGTCAGAGGTGCTGGTATTTAGTGGGGTGACACAACAGAATACTGTGGTTTACTCACCTCTGCCATTGGGAGGAAAGGATCTGTGCTGAAATTTCCTTGCATTTCTTCCCCCTGCCAGGACACAGCAAAGGATGCACCAAAGTAAGTGAAGGTCTGCAATGGACCTGATGTTCCAACAGAACGTCACAAGGGAAAGCTTTCTTCTGCCAGTCCATCTCCTGAGAAACAGGAGTCAAGATGGACTTATGCTAGTAAAAAAGCCAACGTGTGCCCCAGTGATCAGAGATGCTGTGCTCTGGAATAGGATTGCCTCTCAAACCAGTGTTTGGGAAAGGAGGCAGGGCTGAGCCTCCATATGGTGTCATTCCAGGTTACAGAAGCCAGTGCTGTCCCTGGGAAGGTCCAAAGCTCTAGGAAGGTCCAAAGCTCTAGCGCCCAGCTCAAATCCCATCCCCTGAGCCCCGTGCCCAGCAGGGAGGGCTGAGTCCCAGCTCAGAGGCGTTTGCCCAGGGAAGCAGAGCTCAGCTGACACAACCCCGGCAGCTGCTGCGGCACTGGGATGCGCGGGACCAGCGTTCACTAGTGTCAGGACAGAGTCTAGGTGTCCCCTGCCAACCTTTCTTATTGCTGGGATTATCCAAGGCTGGCTCCCCATCCTTAACAAAGTCCTCTTCAAACCTGCAGGTTAAAAACAGGCATTGTCAGACCTGACCGTCCTCTCCCAGTGTGCAAAGCGTGGGCAGGAGCCCTTGGCCCTTCTGCACCTGCCCACGGACAAACCTGGGCAGGTTTCTCAGCAGGAGCTGAAGCTGCTGCACCAGCCAGGAGAAATAGGGCTGTGAGGCAATTCTACCCCAAAGGAGAACCTCTAAAACCTTTACATCAGTACCCATATATATACTTAATTCTAAGAACACCCTATAGGTGCCTGTATTGTAGCTACAAATGCAGCTTCCCAAGCTTCCAAACACAGTTTGAAGTAGGTTCAGGACTTGTCGTGTCAGATCAGACTCATCTGGTACATTTCCAGTCCTGCTTGATTTGTGTTATGGCTTTTCTCTTAAAAATGGATATACGAGAGAACAGTAGGGCTCAGGGCTGTCTTGCCAGCAACAGTCAGCACCTACTTAGGACAATCCCCCTCTAATTCTTGGGGTCTCAGTGTCTGAAAATTGATGCGCTTGGTCCCATTGCTCAGCCAAAGGATTGTGCCATTTACCTGCCCTGTACAAACTGTTCTATCAGTGAACCTTTGTAACAGTCTCTAACTCCACACCCTACCAGAGTCTTACCCTGCTGCAGGTGCCAGGTCATCCTCCAAAGCTCTCTAGATGGTGTGACCCAGCTGAACCAGCACAGTCAGAGGGACAGGGATTAAGGCAGGGATGTGTCAGTCCCTTCCCAGCTTCCCACATTGCTGTCCCCAGCATTGCCCCTGTATCCCACAGGTGGCCCTTTGAATGACCCCCTCACCCCACAGTGCTCAAACAGGTTCAGTGTGTGGGCTGGTGAGGATTTAGGGACATGGGGCTCTCCTGTGCTTGAAAAGGACAAACAAGCAGGACAGTGAGAGAACCTGTGGACTAGTATCTGATCCAGTGGTGGACATGGTCAAGGGGAGAAAGAGGCCGCAGTGTGGGTTTGGTCACAAAGAAGCACATGACAGTGTGGGATTTGCTCAGCAATAAATATCTGCACCAGACCCTACCACTGGCTTTAGGCCTCTTCAGGCAAACCACCCCAGGACAGAGAAGGACCTACATGTGCTCCGACTTCTCCACATCCCAAGCCCGCCGCCACTCGCCCTTGGCGTTCTTGTGCCGCGCCAGGCGCTCCAGGTCAATCTGCTCCCGCTCCCTCTTCCAGCGGATGTACTCCGAGCGTTCCCGGCCAGTCATGGGGAAACTCAGGTCTCCAGGGCTCTTCTGGACTGACTTCCCACCATCCTGGTGGAGGGAAAAGAGCTTCTTGTTAATAAAACTGTCTGAAACGGCTGCATTCAGGGTACTTTGTGCTGTCACCACCAGAAATGCTTAGCAGTATTTGAGAACTTGGAGCAAGGTCAGCATCCCTCTCTGCAGTGCTGTGCACACCCCAGGGCTCTGCTTTACCCACCCTAAATACACCAGTGCTGGGGCTGATTGGCTTTACAGAGAAAAACTGAGGCAGGAAGAAGTTACACGGATTGCCTGGAGCCACACTGTAAATCCACAACCAAATCACAGGAAGCAACCATTCCCTTCCAGGGATGTTCATAGAATCCCAGAATGGTTTGGATTGGAAGGGACCTTAAAGCTCATCTTGTTCCACCCCCTGCCATGGAGAGGGACACCTTCCACTACACCACGGTGCTCCAAGCCCTATACAACCTGGCCTTGGACACTTCCAGGGATTATATTCAACAACACAATGATAATTGGTGGCAATGTATTTCTGCGAAGTTGTTCCACTTCACTCAGACTACAGGATAAGTTTTTACATTTGAAAGGATTAAAATCACTCTCACTTATAACCCTGGATTTTGCCATCTGGACACATTCCTTTTACCCTAAACAGATGAGGTGTCACTGCTGTTTCTCTAACACAAACCACAATGTTTTCTTGGTTCTTGGAGCACTGGCCAACCTCCGGATCTGGGAAGCAGCTCCCATAAGATGCAATTTTTCATTCTAGATATTCAGCCCCTAATTGTAACCTTTTGGAGCCTGCCCCTGTAATTCCATGTGCAAACGGCCACAGGATGGATTCACTGCAATTGTACCTGCAGCCACTTTAACTGTGGGTGTGAATTAGACAGCGACTTTCAGTGCTGTGTGTCTGCTCACCTGAAGGTATTAAACCCAAATGTTCTCAGATTTTCCTGGAAAAGCCACTTTGCTAAGGTTTACTTATGGCAATAGTCAGCTCCTGGAGTGCTTGCAACATCTCTCAACAGGGTTTTGAGAGGTTGACATCACATAGAGCATGTACCAGGCTAATGAGTCCCCCCAACCTGAAGACTTTGGGACACTTAAATCGGAGTCATGCCTATGAAATCCTTCCCATTGAGAGGGTGGAAAAGGAAGCCAGCCTTCTGTGACCACCAGGTATCCATGGGAGCCCACAGTCACAGAGCTGGGGCCGACGCTGTGCCCACTTCCAGAGCAAAGGGGCTCTTTACCTTCACTGCTGTCAGGCTCTCAGTTTGTCACTCCTCCTGACAGACTGACACTGCTCAAAAATGTAAAGCTTAATGAAAAGACAGTTCAGAGCTGACGGAGCATGTGGGGGGAGGTATCCCAGCTGTCAGATTAATGGATGAGGTGGAAGCAGGAGTCAACAGGCTGTGGTGTGTTGTCAAGCAACAGTGCGTAGGGAACAGCTTAGTGCAGAGCCAGTCCTGGGGTGGTAATTACCAGCAGGCAATTCATCACATCGTACACGTGTCCTTCCATGCCAGCCACCCTCACACCTTCCCCAAAGAGGAATTACGTCCTCAGCCTGCCCTGTAGATGAAAGCAGAGCAGTGGGAAGGAGGGATTGAAAGCCCTGTTACCAGGGTGACCCACCTGCGTGGGCTGGAGCTGGGGTGGCTCCAACTGCTCCTCCATCCTGAGCTGGCAGGAGCTGGGGGGCCTGAGCCTGCATCCCCAAGGAGGGAGAGAGGAGGGGTACAGAAAGGCAGGGCACAGCAGGGCAAAGCCAGGGCAAGCACTGTCCCTGGGCTGGGGCAGAGCCTGGAGAGGCTCCCCACCACGGTGGGTCCTGCCAGGATGGATCCCAATGCACCCGTAAGGCCAAAAATGAGGGCAGGACTGAGGCAGGTGCCACGCTCTCTCCTGGGTCCAGGCAGGAGGGGCTGGTCCCTCACCTCAGTTACAGCAGGGCTGTGGTTGGCTGGACCACAGGCCATCATACTCCCCTTTCCTGCTCTGGGGGACTCAGCTGGAATTATTGTCTAAGAGCCCATCTGTGTCCTCCTAATGAATCCCGCTGAGGTGGGGTTATTCAATTTGTGCTCCATTAATTAAAGCATCTGCAGGCTCGGGGGAGCCAGCATGTCTCCAGGCTTTGCATTAAACAGTCAGTGGGAAGGCCTCTGCTTTAATTTACCTCCATCCTCCTCAGCTCCTGCGGAAGTGAGGAGCTGTAGCTAATGCAGCCTGAGCTCTGCAATCCACAAGGAAATGGTTTTGGGAGAGGAACCAGCCAGGGCTGTGCTGTCACAGGGATGAGCATCCCTGTGGTTGTGTGAGGGGCGTGAGCAGCCACAAGGCAAGTCCCTGTCACCTTTTCAGTGCTGCTTTGCCCCAAGTGTGTGAACTGCTCAGCAAAGCTTTGGATAAGCAGAGGGATGAACTGTGGGGGCCACATCAGAGCACACTGCTGCTTCACAGAATTACAGGATGGTTTGGGTCAGAAGGGACCTTAAAGATCACCTTCCTTTAGGACTGTGGTTGGGAGGCACATCCTACTGGTTTCCTCTTCCACGACAAGGGTCCCCCAAAGGGACACAGGCCCCACTCACCTTCCGGCTGTGCTCACTTTCTGGGCCTCTGTCACTGTCTGATCTCCTCTTCTCTGCTGTTCTCCGCTCCTCTGCCTGCAAGAGCACAGACACAGGAGTCATTTCAAGGATTAAGCACAGACTCCTGGCAGGGGAGCCAGTGCCTGACCCTGTCCCCACCAGGACATGTAAGAACTGCTCAGAAAAGGCCAGGAAAAGGGGAAGCATTGTTTTCTGGGGCCCTGAATCTAGCTGGTATAGGGGAAAAAAGAGAAGTCAGAAAGCAAGGGATATATGAGAAAAGCATTCCCACAGGTCCTTCCTGCTCCCAAGGTAAAGGCTGAGAGCTGTCCTGTATAGTTCCATCTCTTGCCAATGCAGACCAAGTTTCAGATTTGGGCCAAAGACCCATCTTATGATTCAACTGTACAAGATCTGGGAGCCCACCTAAGGTGCAGCTAAAAGCCAGCACGGTCAAGCTGGGAGTGATATTTGTCCTTGGCAAACATGGGTGCCCTTCTGCTGGGGTCCATCCCTGCTCCCACTGGGTTTATCCATGCTGCCACCAGACTGGCAAGCTCTGCTCTGTTGCTGATATTGCCCTGCCTGACAGGGGGTGACAATTACCACCTCTGCCCTAATGAGAGACAGACACTAAACATGAGGCAAGCCAGGGGCCAGGAGTTCTCTGTGCCCACACGGGACTGATAACACAGACAGAGCCCCATGAGAGGCAGGGGGCAAAGGCAGTGGGTTGTAGCAGAACAGCCTGCAGAGCATAAAGATCTCTTTGGAAAGGCTTCCTGTCTGGCTGGATGGCTGTGGGGTCAGGGGTGTGTGGGCCTGAGCTCATCCTGCTGCCATTGTGCAGTGCCAAGCAGAACTGAAGCACAAAGAGGAACGTGGAGCACAAACTGCCAGCTTAGCCATTCCAGAAAGCGGCAGCACGGTGGGATCCAGCCCAGGCTGGAAATAGGACTTTTATTCCAGGCATTTGCCAGCCCCAGGTTTAGTTTTACAGAGCTGGATGTTGGAAACTCGGGATATCTGTCTCAATACCAGCAGCTTTGCCCAGTCTCCTAAGGCAACTCATCCCACTGCCAGCTGTTTCCATGTACCCGGTGGGATCCTGGAGGGACTGAGCTGGGGACAGGCTTTTTGGGAGACTGCCCACACGTGGTAAGTGTGAGGCAGGTGAAGTGTGGCCGTACAGCCACTGCTCATGGACACTGCACTCAGGTGCACAACAGCTTCACTGGTCTGACTGGGAGCTCCAGTACAGATGGAAGCTTGTGTGAACAGACCCTTGGAAATAATGAAGAAAATGGTAGCTATATTGTCCTAGGATTTCTCAGCAAAGATTTGGAGGTGCTCAGAGAAGCCACCCCTCAGCATATCCTGCCTATTGCAAAGGAGATAAGGTGAAAGATGATACTGGGGATTTATTTCAAAATGTTGCTGTGAAACTTAGGTAACAAAAAATGCTTCCCCTGGACTCCAAGTCCCCTCCTCCTGCAGCCCCGTGCGAAGAACCTGCAGTGAGGGGATGGAACGAGTCTGTGCACCCCAAACTGAGCATTTACAGAGAGGTTAAACAGCAGAAATCTGGAAACTCTGCTTATTTGGGGAGCTGGCTAGGAGCAAGGTGCAGAGGGGCATTTAGCCTTAAAGCAGCTGGGAGAGAAACTAGAACTCCTTTCAGAAAGGGAACAAAGGAGTCAGTTTCTGCAAGAGAGCTGGAGCCTCTCCATCCCTAGGGGAAACCTGGTGGGGAGGGGGAGCGATGGGAGAGAAGGAGCACTGTTTGCCTCCAAAATGCCAGACCGTTCATGATCGATGGGGAAACTGAGGCAGGGAGCTTCAGGGTGTGCTCACTGTTCATCTGAGTCTGCCTGTTTCCCCTGAAAGCTCATGCAAAGAATGATTCCATTTGGCAGCTTTACAACGCCTGATTTTGTCCCCAAAGACAGGAACCGGAAAGCCGGAGCATCCACACAGCCAGAGCGCTCTGAGCCAGGGCTGTGGGGAGCACTGAGCTCTGCCTGCAGCCAGCACAGCTTCCCTTCAGCCCTGCCTCTGCCCAGGAGCAGCCAGGAGCCACCTGGGCCCACCAGACCCAGTGGGATGGCCTGGATGAGGGACCTGCTGTGGCTCACAGGATATGGGAGAAGGGGCAGCTCCTGCATGGCTGGTCAGCACTGGAGACCTCCATCCTGGAGGCTGTCCTGGAGACCTGCATCCCAGAGCCCTGCATTCCAGAGACTGCATCCCACCCCCCTGCATCCTGGGGCTCTCCCAGAGCCCTGCATCCCAGGGCTGTCCTGTTCAGAGCACTCGCTCATCAGTGCCCACCACAAACTGCTGGGTCGCTGGGACACTGCACAGCCCTTCAACCCTTCACACCCTCACTCCAAGCTGTGCCTTTTGCCTTAGTCTGCAGCTATTTTTGGCTTCTCAAAGGGCTCTGTGGGAAACCAAGAGGATGGCAAAAATGTATCTCTTTTGTACCAGGACAGCAGGCTCTGCTCTTGCACTGGCTCTGAAGCAGATTTTCCCACAGTCATGCTGCCCCAGAGCTGCTGCTCTTGTTACCACACACCCAGGCCATGAGGAAGCAAAACATGTTTTTCTCCTCCTTCCTCCTCTCCACACTCAAAATTATGAAAAATGACAAGGTCATTACCATCCCTAGTGCAACTGTTCCTGCAGAGCACGGGGAGGACACAAAAGCCTGAGGCAGAGGGAAGATTATGGTTGTTTATCCCGAGGTTTATGCCAGGATTTCTCAGTTTCTCAGCCCAGAATGGCCCAGGGTGGGGCAGAGCCTGCTCCAACCCCAGGACATGGCCCTGGGATCCCAAATGTCATCTGACACTGGGCCTGTCTGACCTCCCAGCACATATTCCCAGGTGCTGTCCCTGAGCAGTGGTGACAGTGCTGATGCCATTATCCAGCCATGTTCAGCACTGGTTTGTACTCATAGTTCTTCAGAAGCTTTGACACGCTTCCACATTTCTGGGCTACTTCACTGTCTTCTTATTTTAAAAATAGGTTCTGGCAGATGAGTTAAATTAACCTTTTGGTACCCACTTCTACAGGCACGTGCCAGCACCACAACCAGCATTCTTCTGCAGGAGGAGAATTTTGTAGGAGCTTATAGCTGCTGCTCCAGTGCTCAGATCCCCCACTGGGCAGGATTTTTGAAACTAGTACATGAGAGGATTTTTTTTTCTAACACTTTTGAAAAATCTGCCTCCTAATTGTGCTGCCTGAAGGGAGCTGAAGACTTTTCAGCCACCCTTTCTGCCTGCTTTCCTCTCCCACCTGCAATGTAAAAGCAAGTGTTTCTTCAGCCACAGGTTTGGTTCCTCTCCCATGCAAGCGCTGGAGTCCAACTCATCTGTGTTAGTCCCTGAAAGCAGCTTTTGTGCCTCTTGATTACAGTAATTTCTGATACACCATCCTGGGAAACTCTGTTAATAAAAGGTCAATTTAAAAGCCCTGAAGCTTTATCAACCACCCATTTAAAAGATGATTTGTAACCTGTTAATTAACCATTGTGCTCTGCTGGTCCTGGGCTGCTGGCTCGAAGCTCGGATGTATTAATGAGCCTGTAACGCTGCCAGAGCATGGAGTGGCTTTTTAGGGCTGAACAGAAGGCATTGGCCCCAGCTCTGTTGCAGGGAGAGCCCTGAGGCAGGTTTAGGGACAGGCAGGTAGAGGTGGCTCCCAGATGTGGCCCCTCCAAGCCAGCAGCAGCTCCGGAGGCTGTGGAGCTGCATCAGCAGAGTGAAGGGCTTTGCAAGGGCACAGGATCATTTGGTCCGCCAGCCCTCTGTGCTAACAGAGAGTGAAAGAGTCTTTCTCCTTATGGCACTGGGGCTGACTCAGAAAAGGAGATCACAAGAACAGCTTTTTTTCCCTTGCATTTCCTCTTTGGCAGCTCCTGGCCCAGCTGTGCTGCAGGCCAGCACTGGCTGTACAGGGTTAGCTGGAAGCACCACGAGCAGCAGGAACAGCAAGAATGGGAGTCTCCTTTCTTCTTCTTTGTTTTCTTCTTATTGAATTTCTTCATGAATAAAAATAGAGAAAATGTGGGGTAACAAGGATGCCCATCAAATACTTTAACAGGATAAATTTGACAAGTGCAAGGAGGAAGCAAATTTGCCAGTGGCCAGTCTACTGAAGGGGTAGTCATGGATGTGATCCTTTCTCCTATGCCCTCTGTGAAAAGCCCAGGATAGCAGGGAACCAGCCGGGGCATCAGAGGAAAACCCCCCAAAGGATGGGGGTTAACCCCTGCTGGGGTTAATGAGAGGCTGAAAGCTAATCCTTGAATCCCTGAATCCAGCTCAGGCCCTAACACCCAGCTACCCAGAGGGCAACACTGACACCCCACCAGGCTCTCCCAGTGTCTGATCAATTTGGGGATGAAGATGAAGTTTCTCTCTTGGATTAAAAACTGATTAAAGGGTAGAAAAGGAAAAGTGGCAAGGAAATGACGGTTTCCATGGCAGAAGATTAGCAGGAGTGTGCCACTGGAACATGAGCTGCTCAACATGCTCATAAAAGGTCTGGAAAAGGAGCTGAAGAGAGGGATGACAGTTTGCTGATGATACTAAATCATCCAGGGCAAAGAATGTAATTTGCCCAGAAAGAGCTGCAAAAGATCTCTTGACGTTGAATGGCTGCATCATAAAATTACAGCTGAAATTCAGCATCAGTAATACAAAATAACTCTCATGGAGAAAAATGCCCTTCCTGTATACACACACAGGGTAACAAGGGCTGAGCTATGATTAACAGTCAGGAATGACATTTTGGTGTTATTGTAACCAGTTCTCTGAAAACGTTAGCTCAATTGTTTAGCAAAGAAAATGCAAAGTTGTTGGGAGAAGAATAGAGAACAAGCCAGAAACATTGTTATGTGACTGAGAATGTACAGGAGAGCCTGCAGCTGGGATACCATGTGCAGTTCTGGTCTGCTTGTACTGAAAGAATATGGTAAAAATAACCAAAACAGAAATGAGGACAATGGGAATGATCAGAAATACAGAATTACACCCTTAGCAGATGTGTCTAAATAGGGGCAGCCTTTTAAGGTTTACGAGATGGCGGAAGGGAGATGTGAAATGGGTCAATAAAATCATTTGTGCTTTATGAAGCGACCAGAGGATGATCTATGAACTGCTTCCCGTGATGCTGGAACAGCAAATGGAGCTACCAGGGAACAAGGCTGCAGAAAGAGAAGGGGTGGATGTTCCAGCACAGCACATCCCTTAACACTGCAGCTCCTGGCTGCTTGGAACAGGAATAGTTTAGATGGACTCAAAGAAGAAAAAGAATGGAATTTAAGCAAGGAGAAGCCTGTCAAGGAGAATGATGCTGCTCTTGGCAGAGGGCCCTAATTTGGAGGATGGTGAGTGTAGGAGCAGAGGGATGACTGCAGACTTCCCTGGTCTTCTCTTTCCCTGAGACTGTGCTGCTGCTGCTGCACCATCCCAGTGACACTCACTGAGTTCTGCAGGCTACAGTCATTTCGACAGGTTTTGTAGATTCGGTGTTGCTGCCTCTGCAGTGCAGGGTCCCAGTCCCTCCTGGAGAACATGTCCCTTGCAGCACAGATGTGAGACACACCTGCCTGGGCTCAGTTTTCAAGGACTCTCACTGTCAGGAAGAAGTATTTGTTTAAAATGCTAATCCCTAACACAGCTTAGGATCAGCTGATGGGACAGGGTGGGCCACCCAAACCTCCCTGCACTCCACCAGCCCAGGCTGGCACGATGTGTGAGATGCCAACATGGCCTGTCCCTTCAGGCCCCCTCTGCTCTGTCACTGATCCCGGGAAAAGGTTGTCCAAGTGTGGACAGAAGGAAGCAGCTTGCAAAGGTGACACAAAGCCCAGCATTTCACTCCCTTACAGCCACACCCTTTTGTCTTGTTGCACAGTGCCAGGCATGCGAGGGCTGGGGCTTGTCCTGGCTGGTGCCTGGAGCTGGTGCCTGAAGTGACACAATTAACATGGCAATAGGAAGATATCCTCATTAACCAGGGATGGAAGAGGGCCTGATCAGCCCAGGGAAATCACCAGGAACAAGGAAAGCTCCGAGCTCAGCTGGACTCTGAAACATATCCAGCTGGTGACAACTATGGGAAACTAGAGTTTCAAATACTCTTTCTGAATTGTAAGAGGAATCCAAGGATCAACAACAAATACTCCCATGAAAGCCCATTTTAAAATAAGCTCATTATCAGGCTCTTCCTGCCCCTCCATTTCCCAGCTGTGGGAGTTGTGCTCCATGACAGCCTCAGAGCACGTGCTCCCTGCTTCCTGTGCAGTCTAGGACAGCACATTCCCTGGAAGCACGCTGCTTTCCAGGGAGCAGGGACTTCCCACAGGCTGGAGTGGGTATGCTTAAAACTCCGTGGCAACACAAAGTGTGCTGTGCTTCTTGGAAGTGTTGGATAACCAGAGTTACACAAAGCCTCTGTGGCCTTCCTGTGCTCCTGACAGATCCTTCTCTTGTTCAGCCAAGGTATGGAGGCCCCAGAGAGCTGGGCATAATCCCTTTCCCTGTGGATATCAGCACCAGCCCCTCCCTGCCACCTCAGAGCCTCCCTCACAGCCCACGGCTGCCAGAAGAGTGCCCAAGCTTCAGTCCCACCCTCTGCCACCCCCAGCTGATGCCTTCGCACACACTCTGAATATCAGGTGCTTTGGGGCCAATTTTCACATTCCATAATGAAACCAGATGAAAGATGACCTTTTCTAGGGCTGTCCATACACTTAAAAGAGGGCAGGGGATCTGAAGCCGAATCCAGGCACTTCTCCTGCTGCTCTCTCTCAGCACAGCCCCTGACTAGATGACCACAGAGACAAGCCCAGCAAGAGCAGAAGTGGAGACACTTGCCCTGCACATCACAGAAGGACACTGGACAGCCTCAAGGATAGGGACAGCACAGCCATGGCCAGGTCACTCCCATCTTGTCCAAGTGTGTTGGCGATTCCTAGACCAAAATGGCAATGCCTCTCCTGTGGACCTCTGGAGTGGCTCAACCAGGCAGCTCACACAAGGTTTATGGCATTCAAAAAGCTGCTTGGCAGCCACCAGAAATGAGCCCTCAGAGCCCAGGTAAGCCCTGGGGAGGAGGAGAAGCTGAAGATGAGTGTGGGCAGCAGCAGCAGATGGTTGGCACTGTCCCAGAGAAGGGGCTGCAGATGTCTCCCAGCATTCCTGGGTGTGTTTGGCAGCCACTCCGAGTGTTGTTTTGCTACGTAGTATTTGCTGACCCTGTTTGCTGCAGGCACTCTTCCTTATCTGTGAAAACTCTCCAAGAGGAAAACAGCACACGCCTCCATGTGTGTGAAGAGGAAGGTATTTGCAAAGAAGTATTTGAAATATGTTTCAAAGATTAACAAAGCTCAGCCAGCTCACTCAGAAGGTGATGGCCACGCACAGCAGGACTTGGGTTCAGAAGCAGATATTGCCCAGCTCTGTTAACGTTTAATTTGCAGTGAGCCAGGAGGACACTGCTCCTGTCCCTGTCTGCTTTGTGGCCACACAAAGGAACTGGTAAGAGAGAGGAGGTGAGATTCATGGCCCGTATCTGGCAGTGATTTTATCAATCCTCCCGAAACAGCGTATCTGGATGGATCCAGTGTCTCCACACTATTAACACACAGTCTCTCTCAGCATCCTGTGGCTGGGCCCTCCTCATGCCAGCCAAACAAGTGGATGCCACGGATAGGTTACAGTCCAGTCACTGGCAATGCACCTACCTTTTCCTTGTTGTCCATGGTGATGGCAATCTGCATCCTCCTGCCCCGTCGGAAAGCCACCAGGTGGTCGGTGTCCTCCTCGCCCAGGTCTGGCACCCGGCCCGGGCCAGGGAAGCTCTCGGCACGTTTCTCGCTGACAATCCGCTTGCCCTGGAAGGGACAGGATGAGTTAGGGACACCTCCAACAGCCTTCCTAGGAGAGTAGTCATCCCAAGGATCTGGGGCTGGCAGAATGGAAAATGAACTGGACAGTCAGTCCCCTTGGTTTATGGAACTGCCACCCCACCTTAAGAGATCTGGGATATTACAGAGGTGTGTTTAGCTGAGCACTGCACAGGCAGGGTGGGATTTACCTTGCAGCATGAACGCTGCTGGATGGGGTTTTTTGTGTTTGTGTCTTTGAAACAAATGTGAAGTTGTCCCCACCCCACACACAATAAAATGTGAGGCTACCTTGGAGCAGAAGCCTAGAGGTCGGAAGAGGAGGGGAACAGTGGGATTGTCTCCAACCTTGTCCACAAAACAGCTACTCCCCTGAATTATATTAGCACTCGAGAATTTATCATTTCACAGTCATTGTGTTCATACTTCCGGAATGATTTATTCAGCAGTGGAATAGTTTAGGAAACTGATATATAAACTCCTTGAGCAAGGGCAGTTACCCCCTCAGATATTATTTCCAGCTGTCCATATCAGCATCATGATTCCCCTGCATAGATTTCCATCTGGTTCTTATTTTGTTAATGATCTTTGCTGCTGGCTGAGCCTCTGCCAGTGCCCTCAGCTATTGCTTCCACAAAACGAGCACATCATTTGTACAAAAAGACATACTTCTTCTCATTTAAAAGTATCATCTTTCAGGTCTATCATGTGCCTTTTTATTTTTGCCTTACAAGGAAATGAGACTTACTAAATCATCTCCATCATTATCTCTGATCTTTCTCTTTTCCCTTCATCTGTATGAAGTCTGCTTGACTTTTCCAGGGATGACAGAACCTCAGCTGCTTCCCTCTGTAAAGGATGGTGCATTTTCCTGTTTTCCTCTTTGGGCTTCCACACATACTCAAATCTTGATTTCAAAGGAGCTCGAGCTCTCCAAGAAAACTTCAGTGAAACTTGGGAACTCTTTGTTGCTATGAACTTGGTTTCAAAACCAAACAGCACACCCTGACCTCTGATTTGTAGGGAAGACTTGCAATCAGGGACTGCCATGATATATGACACCAAGAAGCCTCACGTTAGCCTTATCTTCCTTCAGCTCTGCCAGGAGTGCAGATGTTGGCGTGGAGGGAGCCTTGCTGTGCACAGCCTCTGTCAGCACGACCTTTTTTATGGCTTCTCAGTCACTGAAACTCCTGATAAATGTCTGGGGAGACACTGCAGAATTTCCAGCCGCAGAACCTCAACCTCCTGTTTATTCATTTTTCACATCTGTGTGATTTTGCTCTCTCAGCAGAGGATGCAAGGCAGAGGAGGAGTGTTCCTGTATGGATGATGAGCCTGCTGTCCCAGTTGCGTGGACATGGTGGGAACCACGTTACCCCTTCCCTTGGGGACACACAGCTCTGCTTTTGGGTCTCAGCTGCAGCTCCTAACAAATTTCGCTGCTTTCAGAACAACCCTTGCTGTTTCTGCTTTTCCTGAAATAAGCACAGCCACATGTTGGGTTCAAAGCAAGGATGTGCTGCCAGTGTGTTCTGTGCCATTTTAGCACTGTCTGTGCTGATCTCTGTGTTTGTGTCAGTGCAGGCTGCTGCTCTCACATCTGGGAGCCAGCCCTAGAAATGGCAAGATTATTTTTCCTGAGAGAGAAAAATCTAATCATTTAAGGATGGAGCACAACTGTTTTGGCATCTGCCACAGGCAGGTGTGTAGGTGTCAGGACATGACAGAGGATTGCTTTTTACTGCAGCTGAGGAAGGCACTGAGGAAGTGACTACCTGGTCATTAGACTAAAGTCAGAACTGGAGATTTCATGGACTCTCTATTCTGAGAAAAACAAGAATTTTCCCCCTCACATCAGGAGAGGGTTTGGTTATTCTGGAATGAGATTTCATTTGAACAGGATGTTCATACTCCTGATACTCTATCTGGAACAAAGGGAATGAGAGGTCTCCATCCCTTTCCCCTGAAAAATCATTCTGAAAGGTGCATTATTTCCTAAATTATTCAGTTCCTTCAAGGTAACATATAAAGACTTTCTAATGACACAGTGACTGTGGCCTATTTCTTCCTGGATAACTCGGTCACGGGGAAACAGAAATGAACAGGCATTCGAGGCACAAAGTCCGGAAAACATTTCCAAGCTGCCTCAGAGGGAGAAATGGCTCCTGCCTTTTGCTGACAGCCAAGGTTTGCAGCACTCCTGTCCCGATGTCCAGGGCACAGGAAGGGTGGGGCTTCTCTTCATTACTCTGTCGAATGGCTTTGGATTGGACCTCAGCTCCAAAACCCCCCTTGCTGTGCCTAAAAGGGGACCCATGGGAGCACCACTTGCTGCCACCCTTTCCTTTTGTCAGTGCTGCTGTGACAGAGACAAGGATCATTATATATGTAAGCCCAGGCTCCACAAAGAGTGGAGTAGTGCCCAGGAGGGGATGTTTCAGGATTTAAAAAATTTAGTAGTATTTTAAATTACATTTGCACTTTTAAATAAGTCTGCAAATACTGGGTCACACCTCCTGCCCATCTCATTGGCAGCTGAAAGTGACAATCATCTCACTCTGGTTTTCTTCTACGTTCAGGATGTTCTGGAATACAGTATCAGGGAGAAATGATACTGTTTTTACCAGCAAGCACCACTGCCTCCCTGGGAACAGCTGGGGAATAATGCAGCTAAATCTGTCTGAGCTCCCACTTATTTTCAAACCACAGCAACACCAGAGTGGCTCAGAAAGGCAACGAGGTGACTGATCCTCTGAGAGGGAGCTGGCTACACATGGCTGGGTGGGGGGAGCTGCTGAGGGGGTAGCAAGGCCTGGGGGCTGATCCTTGGGAATCAGAAATGGGGAGGGAAATGTGTGACCACTCAAAATGGAAACTGATGCTGTGCTGAAGGTTTGAAAAATGAGAGAAAAGGAGTAGGAAGGGAACTATTCCCTTTGAACGTGACATGCTGGGCAGAAAGCTCAAGTAAGAGGCAGAACAGAAGCCCCTTTGTAAGTCAAGAGGCCGCAGTGTAAGAGGAATCCTCTTCCCTGCTCACCTTTGCTTTGTTGTCCATGGTAACAGCCAGTTGCATCCTCTTCCCCATCCTGAATGTGAACATATGATCTGCTTCCTCCTCCTCCTCCTCCTCCTCCTCACTGCCAATGCCAAACCCAGGGCTGGTAGAACAGGGGCTTGCCCATTTCTCACTCACCACCCTTTTGTCCTGGAAAACAAACCACTTCCATTAGCAAATCCAGGCCCTTGGCTCGCGGAGGTGATTCCCTTCCCCAAACACACCTGCACACAAGCGGGGAGGTGGCTACAGAACAGGCAGACCTTGCCCCAGTGAAGCTCTCTGTGCCCGGCGCGGTGCCGTGACATTCCTGGGGAACAAGGGGCTCCTTGTCTGCTCAGCAGCAAAACCCACAATTACAGCGGGGCTGAAAAATCCTTTGCACTTACAAATCTGACATTTCAGACTAAAATGCCAGAGTTATGGGAAACAAATGTCATCCTCAGCTCTTTGTGCAGCACTCTGAGTTAGCTTGGGAAAGCCTAAGTCCTGCTGGAGGTGGCCTTGGAAGCCAAGTGGATGGCTGAGGGTGGTGCTCACCATCAGGAGGGCTGGGCTATCTTGTCCATAATGTTCAGTCTGGGTAATTGCATCTTTCAGGTCCTGTATGAGAGAAAAATGTGTGCAGCCACACGCCCCGGGAGAGGCGAGGGCTGGGCCAGAGTGGGAAGGGAGCACTGGTCCAGATCCAACAACCTGGGAGTGCTGGAAGAAGCGTAGGGAGCTCACCCAGGGGTTAAGGCAGGACTGCCCAGTGGCCTCCCAGGCCCCACCCTGCCAGGACAGGTGCACAGGCCTTGTCAGACACAGATTTGGGTCAGTTAGGACAAAAGCCTGGGACTCGCAGCCTTTGGCCTGGGGTCACTTGCTATGCTCACTCCCAAAGCCTAAAGCGACCATGAGTTTCCCCAGCCTGTGGCACTCTCGGAGGCATTCCTGATGCCTCCAGTGGCACACACATCCCTGACTATGTATTTGCAGTGATGCTGACACCTGGGACCTGCCCAGGGCTGTGTGTGCCTGTTCACACATCCATCCATCTGCTGGGAACTTTGCATGCCTGGGACAGGTGTCTGGGCATGGCTGGAATATGTGCAGCACCTAAAATCACTCTGAGCGCACACCCCTGCGGAGTTTTCCCACCCTTTTCAGGGCTTAGGAACTATGTCTGGTGACTCAAAAGGCTCTGCTGTGCAGCATCTCTCTCAGAAATGTCACAGGACTGGAGTGAGAGCTGGCCTGTGGTGAAGGAGAAGCAGCACTTACATTGTGAGCTTTGGTGATGGTAATAGTGAGTCCATCCTGTTTGGGTCTCCTGGAGGTAACAGCCATTCCCTCCTGCTCCGCTCGCTTTTTGTCCTCTTCTATTTCCTGAAACACAGATATCACCTTACCACCAGCCTGTACCTGATGTCTATAGATGTTGTTTGATTCCTGTTTAGGAGTTCTGCTAAACAGACCCACCTCCACCTCTAAGAGAGGGTGGACCAACTTGTGTCCCAGCTGTGGGATGCACACAGAGGAGGGTGGTGAGGGGAGAGAAGATGTCACTGTCTGCTCTCCAAAGCAACTCAGGAGCCACACCTAAAGGCAGAGCTCTGCCCACCTGGGTGGGCACCTCTGAGTGCTTTCTAATATAAACATGGTATCTGTGTAACAAAGTCCCTGTGACAGTGCTGCCAATCTTCTTTACACTGCGAGTTGAGGACCCCAGATCAGAGCTGGGGAAGGGAAGGATCTGCAGACTCACCTGGTACCTTCGGATCAGCGCTTCATTCTTTTTCCTCAAGGCCAAGATTTTCTTATCGAGTTCAACATCTTTCTGCTCTTTCTTCCTTAACATAGCATCATCCACAGCAGCATCCTGGAAACAGAGGGAGCAGAGCTCTTCTCAGTCATCACAGCAACAGGATGAAACTTGCTCCTTCTGTCTGGGCAGGTTGGGAAGTGGAAAAGTCCCCACCACTTCTTCCTGACATTTTCTTGACAGAATGGATGGGGTTTTTTCTTACAGTTTTTGTTTAGCAATGGGGTAGTTCAAGCAAAAAGCTGCTGTCCCACTTTGATGGCAGGCTCTTAACACCCTGCTTAGCTGCATGCAGTAAATGACCCTGCCCTTTAGGTTTCTCAGGCATAGGTTCAGACGTTCTCAGTTCCCCACAGACATTCAGAGCACCTTGGTTACCACAGGGGATCACAAATGGGAGTTTTTACAATTCTACTGACAACAGTGTCTAGTGCAAATAAGTGCTGCTGAAGATCTCTGGAGGAGATCTCTGTCCAGGTGGGACAACAGGGACATTTAAACCTCCTCCATACATTCTCCTGCTGGGCAGTGGGATTTTGACAAGATCTGTGGGAGAAAGAATGGCTTTTCCATTGCCATCCATCATCAAATACACAACAGGTGCGCAGATTGCCTGTGTGGGTGGATACACTTCCATGGGCATTTTGCAAGACTGATTAAAGCTGAATTTGGTGTTTACCTGAACAGAAGCTGTTCTAGGAGCACTAAATTGGCAGGTTCACTGTTTGCTGAGCGCTGGGGTGTTGGCTGCGGAGAGTGGTATCAAAGTGGTGTATGCCCTCAAACACACCCCTTTCATCTTCAGATTCCTTTGAAGGAGGACTGGCAGAGCTGCCGGCTCAGGAAGAATATAAAAATTCCTGCAGAGATTGTATTTGTGCTCTTCTCTTTTCAAAGCAAAAGATGGAAAAAGCCTGTCAGGCCATTCTCCCCCTGCCCGTTTGTCAGCATTTTATCGATGTTGCAACACTGTTGGTGTCAGAGGGAGGGGGGGGTCTTTCCACTTCCAGCTGGAAACAAGTCACCGGAAGAAAAGTTTTGCTGGTGTTGAGCACTTCTCCTGCCCTTTATTAATAAAGGCATGAGGGTGTTTGTCTCTGCACAGATTGTTTCAGCAAATGCTAGGCCTGTGGACAGGAGGTGGCTCTGCACCGAAGCGCCGAGCGGAGCCCACACTGGGCTCCGGGGGCTCACCCATTGTACACTTCAGCCCAGTCAGCGTTTGCTCGTCAGCTGCCGTCCTGAGCCAGCTGATAACAGGGGCCGTGCCCTCTCCTCTGCTTCTGGAATGAACCTGCCACCCAGCCTGTGCCGAGGCTGATGCTCAGGATGGAAAGTGGCTCCACTGTGCCCTTCCCGGAGTAAAGCTCTTCCGGGGATTCAAGGTGCCCGTATGTCGCCACGACAGAGTTATAAATGGCTTTGGCAGCACAAACGTGCGATGGCTTTGAATCAGCAAGCAGCTGAGCCGAAAGCCTCCCCAACAGCAGGGCAGAGCCACAGAACGAGAGGCCTCGTTCTATCGCAAATAAAAATGTCACAAAAGAAGCAAATGGAAAGCTCTCAGCTTCGTGCTTCAATGGAATGACGACACCCTGTTGTGTCCCAGCCCCTCTCCCCAGTGGCACACACTGGCTACGCAGCTCCTTGGGGGCTGGAGGGACGCCCTGCTCCAGACTGACTCTGCGAGCAGTCCTACATCGCCTTCTTGTGCAGCGAGACCTTGGAGGCAGCAGGGCTGGGAGAGCGAGCAAGGCAGGAGGTGGGGGGGAGGGAGAGAGGAGCAGGGCCCTTACTAATGCTCTCCTGCGTAAGCAAACGCATCCGCTCTTTTGCAGAAATATCCCCTTCCTTGACAGCTGCAGCTGAAACCCGCGCTGGGATAGACCCCGTCCAGCACTGCCTGCGTTTCTGTTTGTTATCTACCTCCCAGGAGGCACACAGTCCTGAGCCAGCCCCCGCAACCTGCCCCAGCGATGTACACAAACTCCAGCTCCCAAAGGCTGCCCCCAGCACCCTCCCCGTGGTGCAGCACGGCTCTTTGCTCCGCTGCCTGCTGGCAGGCAGGCGAGGCAAGACAACAACAAAGTGACAGCCACCGCAAGGCCACTCTGAAGGGTGTGCGAGTCCCTGTGCAGTCCCTGGGGTGAGGGACCCCGGCGCCCCGCGCCCCTCCCAGGCCCCGTGCGGGTAAGAACTCACAGCTCGGTGCATGTTGGACATCGGCGCAGTCCGGCGGATTCCAGAGCAGAGCTAAAAGAGGAGAGCCATCAGACGGCCTTTCTCAGCACTGGTTGCACAGCATACAAGATCATGTTTTGATTACAAAAGCCTCGTCTGGGCTCCCAGCCAAGAGCACTGGCTGCCTAATATACCAAGCACAGACAGGGTTCGGAGTGCCTGTGTCCTCCTCTCCAATCTCACTCTCTTTTTAAAAGAAACACTCCCCCTTTTCCCCCCTCCTGACTCCTTTTAACTTCCTGATGCCACAAGCCCTCGTTCAAAGTGGGAAAAGCCGGGTGAACAATGTGGGATGGATCAGGCAAACAGCTTGGCTTCGCTGTGTGGCCATTCATGGGGTTGTGTTGTTTATTATGCATGGCTGGCTGCATGCCTGGCAGGCCGGGAAATATCTGGGGTCCTGCGTGTCTTGTGAGTGTGAGTGTGTGCATGAGCCTTCATGGGAAAACAGGGCTCAGATTTGCCTAATTCTGTTTAATTTCAGTATTCTCCAGGAATGATATCCCTGGTGTTAAAGTGGGCCTGTTGTTCGGCAGGGAGCCGAGGAGCGCTGTGGGGTGGGCATCACCGGCTGGCATCGTGCAGGAAGCACACAGCCAAAGGAGAGAGACCCCCATAAGTCCCTGTCCAAAAGCTGCCAAAACCATCCCCAGAAGTCACAGTAGCAGGGGGGCTTTGCGGGAATAGCATTCAGCTGCTGCAACTTGGGTTGCCACATGAACCCTTGTCTCATCATAGAATGTCCTGAGTTGAAGGGACGCCCAGGGATCATCCAGTCCAACTCCTGGTCCTGCGTAGGACTCCCCACCAATCCCCTCTGCTCTTCGCCAAAACCAAATGACCTCAGCTGCATGTCCTGGCCGTGTGCTGCATCCTCCCTCATCGCAGACTGGCTGCCTTCTCCCTCAATCCTGAGGAACCCAGATCGAGCGAGAGGCAAACAGGAGGTGGAAGCACCCTGGGGAATGTGAATGTTTTGTTGCCCAAGGACTGATGCGCACCCCAACCTTAATGTGGGCCCTGCTATATGTTAAACAGCCCGAGGAGGCCCACTGCAGGTACCTGCCCCCTCTAAGACCTGTGAACAGGTTAGCTGCTCACAAAATCCAAGAAGTTTGGTCTGAAACTCAGAGTGATTCAAGAGAAAGCTGCAAAAGACTTTGTAGAACTCAGAATCTGGTCCTTCCTCCTTGCATGACTCAGGCTGCTGGAGATCAGGGCTAAGGCACTTAGGAGCTGGAAGCACAGCTTAGTAAAAGTGCTTAGAGGGACAGACTGACCCATATTCATTAGCAGCTACTTAAATGATGAAAGGAAATTGAAACCATTTCCAAGGCAGTGCCCCTGGATTCAGGCTTGATGAAGGAAAGGAAGACTGCTGTGGGTAGAAAACTGGGAAAAAGACACAAGAGCTTTGCTAGAGCCCAGGTTCTTGTCAGGAGGTTTGTGGTGGACACAGCAGAGCAGGGGGTGCAGAGTCATGGGGAGCTTTCCCTGCCCTGGGAACACAGGGCAGCTGAGGGATGGTGCTGCCTTGGGTTTCCATGCTGGCATAGTCCCCTGTGAGGGTGAGTGGTGTCCCATTTTTGACCAGGTTCTGTGCACAGTGCAGGGTGAACACCACGTACCACAGGAGCTGTTGTGCTGCCCATGGACCCCAGCAGCTGAGGGGTCCATGCCATGCCCAAGTTGTCGAGGCTTAAGCAAAGTGCTCACAAGGAGCTTCTCCAGACCTCATACTATGGCATCCTATGCCCCTGCCATGATCAGCAGGGTGGCCAAGATCGTCCAGCAATGAGCAGTCCACAAGCAGGCAGGAAGATCCCTAAAATACCTTTGCCTTTGTTGATGTCCCTGGATAGCTGCAGTTCCCTCCAGGGCAGTGCCAAGTACTCCTGCCCTCAACACAAAAAGCTGACATGTCTCAGCTGTCCTTTACCATGTCTGAGTGGCACAAATGACAAGCATCTACTTCTGTGTCATCATCTGAGATGATGAACCCACAGTGAACACAGCAGGAACAGAAACCCGGGGGCAAAAGGGCCCAGCCAAGTCAGCAGCATCTGCAGCTGCAACAGTGGGGCAGAATGGGCTGGTTTGGGGACCTGTTTGTGCCCTTGGGATTGTCACAGGAGGAAGCAGAACCCTATAAATGTGCTGAGATTTATGGGGTTATGTATCTGCACATATATTTGGTTATTCCTAGTGCCGTGGCCAGGAAGGGCTGCAGTAACACACCATGGCTGTCCCCAGTTTGTCAAAAACTGACAAAACTCCTGCTTTGCTCTGAAGGGAAGTGTCAATCCCCAGACTGTGCCTACCTGAGGCTGTGGGCAATCCTTCAGGACCACCATCCTGGCACCATGGAGCACAGATTCCCAGAGGTCTGCACTTGAGAAGGAGAGGAGCCAGAGATGGTCCCCAGCCTCCTGCCCCACTGAGCAGGGCATGCTGGATGCGAGACATTTTGGGGGTTTGGCAGGACCTGAGGACACACTGAACCCTGTTCACGTGGTCACCCCCACCTCGGTGGTTGCAGCACATCAATCCTGCTCTCGCAGGCTGTTGGTGACAGCGATTTCCCACATGCAGCACCCTGACAGAGTACAGAGTGCTTCAGACAGCGAGTGTATGGGGCATCCCCGTGCAACAGGAAGGACATCTGGAGAAACCAGCCTCAGTACTCACTCAGCGGTTTGCCCACCACCCCTAGAGTTATTGCCCTTGTCCTTTAAAATCCCAAAAGACCTTTCAGAGGCAGGATGGCCTGACTGGGCTGCCAGTGCCATCTCGGAAGCTGCTCAGCACAGAAGCCGTGGGGCGCACGCAGGTTGGCTCTGCAGGTTCTGCTTCAGGGAAAGGAGATGTGTTGGCTCTTGCTGACCACAGGAAGGCCCTGCAGGAGCAGTCCCTGGAGTGGAGAGCAGCTCACCTTCAGGAAAGCCTGGCAGCTGGAGGAATCAAGAGGATATAAAGGGGTTTTTGCCGCATTGCCCTGCTGACTGTCCTTCAGCACAGCCTCCAGCTGCCTACTTGGAGGGCAAAGCTTGCCCACTCAGGGGAAAGTTTGCCAGAGATTTTTCCGGGGCAAAGGAAGGAAATCAGAGCAACGACCTTTCCATTTTCTGCTTGTGACAGTGAAATAGTCCCTTTCTCTGTGTGCTGCACAGCCTCTCCCTTTGAGTTTCAGCAAAAAGAACCATCCCTATAGGAGTCTGCCCTCTCCCTGCTTGAGGACAGCACTCAGCACTGGCAGAAAGTTTTGCCCTGTATTTTAACAGCAAGACTCATTTCTTCTCTTTCTGCCTTACACAAAGGCTGAAGAGAAGAAACTGATTCTTCAAAAAACCCAAACCTGCCTGCCCTGAGGAGCATTCCTGGCAAACACTCCCTCCTTTTCCTTTTGCACTCCGTGAAACTCCTCCAGAGCCGCTCAGTCCCACGCTGCCCCTTTTCCCAAGTGCACTTCACCCAGCTTCATCCTGGCTCCTCTCCATTTTTTGCAGGACCGCTGTCGAGTCAACAGATGGCACTCGGGAACTGCCGGGAGGAGGTGGGAGCAAGCTGCCAGGAGCCCACCGGAGGAGCTGAAGGCTCCCTGGTTTTATCTCGTGTGTCGGGACGACAGATAAGCCACAGGGCCGAGTGTCGGGGCCGCTCCTGCACACGGCTGTGTGCAGCGATGGACTCACAGACCGGCCCTGTGATGAACCGGCAATCCCTCTCCAGCACTGGGATAGACGGAGGGATGGGAACACGCTGCATATCAAAGCAGAGTTCCCAGCGGGCCGGGGGCATCTTTCCTACGGAATACAGAGCAAACTTCCCCACAATAACCCAACTTCTCCCTGCAGTCTTTGCCTCCCCAGCTCTGGTCCTTCAGCCAAATGCACTGCAGGGTAAAAAGGCATTTGAGGTGTTTCCTCCAGACAGGAGAAAGGTCAGCATATTCCCTAGAGTGGGAGGAGGGACCAGCCAGGGACCTTAAATGGGCTTTAGCTGGAGAGGCCATGAGGATCAAAGGACTGTTGAGACATTCATTTCTAAATGGATCACTATACAATTAAAATGAAAACTACCAAAGATAGTTAAAGCATACAAAGGCAGTTTGGTCCTGCTGAAAAGCAGTGGGGATCAAAGCTGCCTGTTGGTACTTCCCAGAGGGATACCAAGCATGGCACAGCACACAAACTGCTCAGGATGTGCAGCACAGCCCTGTTCCTCTGGGGGACAAGTCTGCTCCCTCTTTTCCCCCTCCCTGTGCACCATCCCAGCCTGCAGGTTCCTGCCTGAAGCCCTGTGGGTGAGAGCCTACCCATGTCTAATGCCACCTTGAATAACTCATGATTTCATCAGTTCTCCTGGTATTTTCTGCTCCTGAAAACTTGTCATTCCAGTGTAAGGCCTCTGAAGAGGTCATAGGCTGAGCAAACGAATAAAGGATCTGTCCTCTTAGTTCTTCCCACTTCCAGACACACACAACAGGACCAATACAGGTTTGTTGACCCTGTTTGCTACCCAGTCTTCAGATATAGGACACAGAATCCACTCTTGGAAGGGTGTTGGGCTGTGGAAAGTGGCCAGGACAGCCAGTCAGGCAGGTTTTTTTCACCTTTTATGTAGTCCTTGGGGAAAGGATGGAGAGCTGCAGAGAGCAACTAGTTTGTCCTGTCATTAGCAGGGGCCCGGGGAGGTTCCCATTCCAGCCCACGGCCCCAGCTCAGATTTAGGACATGGGCAGCCCAGTGGACTGTCACTTGTAGCTCCCGAGCTGCAAATGAGCATGCCAGGAGCCAGCTTGCTCTTGACACGGTCATGTGCCCTTTGTGAACTTCCAAAAGTCAAAGTTATTCCACACATGGCTGCTTTGGGGCTACACAAGTCGTAAAGACCCACTTTGATGCAAGAAGAAAGAAGTAGCAAATTCAGTGCCTTTCATCCTAAACAAGCTCCACTAAATCCTAACAAGCCATCTCACTTCCCTTTGCCAGCAGAACTCAAAGCAAGCTCCAGAGACCAACCTCGGCTCCAGGGTCTGAACTGCACTGAGGACTCTCCATGGGCTCCAGCGGCGCACGGACGCTGCATGGATTAGGGCCGGGCTCCACGGGGAATCCGGCTCTTCCTGCGCGGAGGGTCACGGTGCGGAGCTGCCTTGGAGGACAAACCCGGGCAAAGTGGAAGGCCCGGCCTGCGAGAGGCTCGGAGATGCCTGGGAAGGGAGGAGATGAAAAGAGGAGTCAAGGTGGCAATTAAATATTAAAGGCCCAGTTGAGCAGTAATTAGTCCTTGGGTGGAGGGAAGGGGTGGAGGTACACGAAGTGCTTGCAGACACTTGCTGGACTGTGCCTGGCTGCTGAGCACTCCAGTCAAGTGACAGAAAGCTCCTGAAAATGCAGATAATCCATTTTCCAGCAGGAGGGAAATCATGATTCAAGAGAGTAAGTTAAAACCCCACTGGAGACACTGGTTCTTCTCCCAGCTGTGGTCAGATCTTGAGCCTTTGTCTTTATTTCAACCCTTGCACAAGCTGAGGAGGCTCAGCTTGGACAAATTTATATCACAGTTACATCACTGAGGTCCAAGAGGAGCACACAAAATTACTCTTGGGATGTTTCCCAACAGGACACATCATATCAGACTCTGAAAATCCCCCACAAAACACCCAGGGAGAAATCCTACTTGCTCAACTCTGTTCTCAGTTTCCCCTGGGCGTTCCCAGGTCCCCATGTGAGCTCCCCAGCCAGGTGGCTCTCCATCGGGAATGTGGATATTTTGTTGACCCTTCTGACTTGATCCCTGCAATGTATCCAGGCTCAGGGCAGGGGGCACTGCACAGCCCAAACACATGGGATTAGGGTTGGATGAAATACAGGGTTTAGAATTGGGCTTGTAAATAGGAAAAATTCCATTTCCTTTCTCCCTGGAGTACTGAGTTTCCTTCAGTACCTTCAGAAGGAATTGATTAAATAACATCCTTCTTTTGCTCTGTTGTTATTTAAACAATATTTTATTAATATGTTATTAAGATATGAGAATCATTAATATGTTATTTTGATGAGAAAAGTTTGGAGCAAGCATTTAAAACCACATTTTTCTGGAAGCACCAGCTGAAGTACTTGGAGCATTTCTGAAGCTCAGTTTTTAACCAAAAAAAAAGCAGAAACATTTCAACAATTTGAGAAATGGAACCTTCCTACTCCACCCATCTATCTGCTCTTGAGCCAAAACAACTGCTTTTTATCCGTCCATGACTCTAATTCTCCTAAAATGGGACATTTCAGCCAATTTGCTTTCCAAGATGTCAGCTGTGATTCCTGGATGACACCAACTCACTGACACCGATGCCACTGGGGCAGGAGAGAGATGGATTGGGGCTGGGGTGGTATGAGCTGCTGCCCATGTCCTGTCAAGGAAGCTCAGTGGCCTCAGGAAATTGCTGGTGCCATCAGCACTAAGAAGCTTATGGAAGGAAGGTTAACAGTAGCTGAGCTCTGACAAGCAATTAAAACAATCAGGAATGGGGCTGGCAGCTCAGCCCTGCAAGGATGGGATGGCTCAATCCTTTCTTGGGATCTGCCAACCCTGCATAGGCAGGAGGAGTTTCTCCTAGCAGAGAGGAAGACAAGACTTAATATTCCTATTTTGAAGGTCTTGTGGTAAAGCTTCAATTCGCCAAGACAAATAAGGACACAATAAGGTTGCAAAATAAAAAGCTCTTCCCATGTTAAATCAGCCTGGCTGGCATCACTGATTTTCTTTTCCTTGCCATGGACAGACTCAAACAGGCTGAGACTTTCTCTTGTCCTTAAATGTTAGCACTGCCCTAACACCCCACATGAAGAAGGGGAGGGCAGAAGCCCCTTCAAGCATTGGCACAGCAGAAAGAGCAACACAGCCCTGTTTTCACAGGGCTGGGCAGAAGGGCAGTCAGGTTAAGTACTCCCTGGAGATCCCAGGAAAACTTCCCTCCAGAACAACTGGATCAGTGAGGCTGAGTCTCCTGGTAACTGACACCTGGGCTGTATTTACCAAGTGCTGATAGCACAGGTCGATCAGCCTGCAAAGCACCAAAAGCCAGCGGCACTTGTGACCTCGTGTGAGGAACAGGGCTAAGGAAGCAGGAGAGCTTTGGGAGCTCAGGGTGGAGGGGGAAGGCTGCAGCCATGTGCAGGGTGGGGAGCTTCACACACTGCCTTTGGAGAAGG
>JAOXXN010000065.1:9422917-9441231 GCA_026770055.1 Myrmophylax atrothorax | reverse complement strand
ACACCGCCCTGCCTGGGCAAACGGGCGCTGCCTCCACGCTGCGCCTGTTGGACCGGGAATCGCCGCCAGAAACGTGATCACGGAAGTAACAGATCGGTTGGGTCTCATCCGATCGTCTCAAAAGTGTTGCAGCTCTCCCAGCTTGTTCTGCCCAGTGAAGCACCTGATGATTTAGGATAATGATTCTTAGACCCTATCGCAACCTACAGCTCCCTCCCGAGAGGCAGCACTGATTTCTGATCTGGTGACCAGTGTCAGGACCCGAGGGAATGGCTGCAGCTGTCAGGAGAGGGTTAGGCTTGATATTAGGAAAAGGCTCCTCCCTCAGAGAGTGGTCTGGCACTGAACAGGCTCCCCAGGGCAGCGGTCACGGCCCTGTGGGTGCCAGAGCTCAAGGAGCGTTTGGACTACACTCAGGAACAGGGTGGGGTTGCTGGGGCTGTGCGGGGCCAGGAGTTGGATCATTAGATCCTTTGGGGTCCCTTCCAAATCAGCATATTCTGTGAACGTGTCGAATGTGCTTTTTGGGGTTCTTTCAAGATTATAAATCCATGAATGGGGAGAAGGCTCATTTGGTGGTACTGGAATCCAGGATCTGGGTGGCCATGGAAATTTAACATATCTTAATTATAAAAAAGAGGATGCTTGGATTGTGGGGCTCAGAGAAAGGCAGAGAAGTGTGGGTGTATCTTGGGTTGTTCCTGCCCCTTGTACGGGTTCTGGTTAAACAGCACAGGGTTTCAGTCTCTAAAACTGTTCCTTCACCAGCATTAGTTTGTGGGAATAAAGAACAAAAAAAAGAAAAAAGGGATTATTAAACTCTGACTTAATATACAGACCAAATTTTTAAATCTTCATGTTAAAGACACCTTATTATTCAAGTGTATATAATTTCTTAGTATGTGTATAGACTTCTGCAGAATGCATGTAAGTATTTGAGTATATATTTAAAATTTGGATAGAGATTTTGAGTTTTTTAACACTTGGATCAATGAACATACCTGGCTCTGTCCAACTTTCTGTCTGTAGAAAACAGTAGGATAGATATTGTCATTCCAGTTGGATACATGGACCATTTTAGTTAGTATTCCTCCTTATTACAGGCTTCTGCAGGTAATTAAAGGGCCCAGTAAGTAGCTACTGGTTGGGCTTAGTACATTATAAGCTCAGTTCATCTGCTTTCCAAGTTCCCTGCCCAAAAATATTCCCCAAAGCCCAAGAGTTCAGGAACTCACGTTGGGGTAAGATTAAGGTAAAGGCTGAGATGAACTTGGGTACATCAGCTCCTCTAAAGGTTAAAAACCATGACCCTTTTATGTGGCATTCCAGCCAATAACCTGAACCATGGATTTCCTTACAGTCCCATATTTCTGTTGGAATGCTGGAGTTGCCTGGCATGGGAATGTTGGCAGGATCCAGGGGCAGAGGTCAGCAATGTACTGATTAGATGTAACGTATATGTTTTTCCTCCCCTCTTCTCCCAGCTTAGACAGACCATGACAAAGTTCTGCCAAGAGCATTTGGCTCCAAAGGCCCAACAGATTGACCAGGAGAACGAATTCAGAGGCATGAGGGCAAGTATTCTGTGTGTGTGTGAAGGAGGTGGTTCTTGGATCTGTACCTTAGTCCAGACAGTCCCAGTCCACACCACAGGAACATGGGCATTAACTTTTCAAACTTAAAAACCACAGAGAACCCTTTTTGATTTCTTGTTTTAGTGTTTGTTACCAACTTTCAGCACCCTGGGGCACAACCCAGAGATAATAATAAAAAAGATGGATAATGGTCTTGTTTAGGTTCTTATCATAGGATTTCTGCTTAGCTCTGTTCAGGTTTCTTCCCCAACATGTGCTTTGTGTTTTCCTGAGTCAGTCCCTTTCTTGGACAGGAGTTTCCTCTCAGATTTGTTGTGAAACTATTGTGTGTAAATGCTGAGACAAGGAGTTTGACTGTCAAGCTGCAACTTGCCTTCCTCATAGACCCAACAAATTCTGTGGCACGGGGTGCTTTGACTGAATGGAAGCAAGAGCTCTGACTGCTGTTTTTTATAACCTCCACAAGGCTCAAAAAGCTCCAAACAGGTGCCAGGATTTCCCAGAGTTCTCACTCTGACATTTCCAGGGATATGTGTGGCTTTGAAGTGAAGTGTATAAACTGATCCTAGCATTCCAGATGTCACCCAGAGCTATTGAATGCTAGTTTTGGGAATCTTTAGAGACTATTCCCTGGTAATTATCTTATTGCTGGACACTGAGGCCATGTGAGGAGAGCTCACCTGGGTGTCCATTGTGTAGCAGAGGAAAGGAGCAGCAGGGAGATGGTCCCACCAGCATGTGTGTGGTCCTTGGTGACAACATCCCTTCGTACCGTGTTAGGGTGTGGCTGTAACAGTCCCATTTTTGAATCTCTCCTGAAAAGGCTTCCTTGGATTTAGTTGCCAGTTCCTATTTCACTGGAAGAAAAATAGAAAAAAAATAAAAACCACTGGAAGAAGTGGTTTTAAAGTGCCAGTCACAGTAACTGTATTTTGGTCATGGAGAGCTTATGCTATTTCACTGAAATTTTACTTAAAGTGGGCAAAGAGTTAAATCTTACAAGTTGTTCCTCCAGATTTAAATTTAGGCATGTGAATTTTCACCGAATTCCACAAACTCCTGCCATGGGTAGCATAAATAGTGTCCTTAAGCCCATCTGGGTTCCCAGTCCCAAGGCTGAAGCTGCACTGCAGGAGTGATAGGTATCAATGGATTTACCTAATTCCTGGGATATCCCTGGGATATCCCTGATGTGTCCAGTGAGCTGCCTGGAGAAACTGGTTATGCTGATGCCCTGACTGCGAGTTTGGGCTGATTCCTTGTTCTGTGTTCACAGGACTTTTGGAAGAAACTCGGAGAACTGGGAGTTCTGGGGATCACAGCTCCTGGTAAGTCTGTTCCCACCTTTTACCTTCTGCTGGGTGATGCCTCAGACAGAAGAGAGACCACTTAAACTCACTTTTCAGTCCCTAACAGACTTGTCTGTCATGTGACATCCATTCTGTCCTATCTTTGTGTTTTTAAAAAAGTTTCCCAACTGTTACTATCTAAAAGCACTGCTCAGAAATGTTTTGTCCAGATGTAACATGTGCACCTCAAACAGGTTTGTGCATTTCTAATATGGAGCAGGATTGGAAGAAGGAGAGCTAGAGATAAAAAGTATCCCAGAACAAACATTCATCTGTAATGAAATGAGTTAAATGGTCTAAAATAATGCTCTGAAAAGTTGAGATAAGTAATGAAGAGCTGACCACAGCCCACCAGCCAGAAAAAAATGAGGGTAAATCTTACTCAGCCCTGTCCAGGTCAGTGAAAGTGTTTTGATGAGTGTTACAGGTGAGTGTGGTCGTGCTGAATGCACCAGAACAGGGGAGTGAGGAGAAGCCCTGAGTGGAGAAAAGGACCTGATGGGGCCTTTCTTTCCCCATGGAAAGTCTGTTTTCTGGGTGTGACTGTAATGGCCTCTGCAGAATCCAGCTGAATAGCAACGTGTCAGAATAATGTCTCTGCCTCTCTCAGTGCTGAGAGATCCTGCTTTCTGTCCCTTTTCTCTTCCCCATTTACTGCTGCTTCTGTTTTTTCTCACTCTCTCTTTCTCCTTTGATGTTGTGCTCGAGGCTTACAGCAGGTGAGCCGTCCCCTCACGAGTCCTGTCCTTGATTTCCTCAAAGGTTTGCCTCTCAAACCCTCCTACACCCACGGGTTTTTGCCTTGTTTTGGATTGTGGAGTTGTGTGTTTATTAATACTGGGTTTGTTGGAGGAGGTGGAGCCTGGGCTGTAGGGTGTGGAGGTGGTGTGGAATCTTCCATGGACATACACAGTTAAATGTTTGGGCACTGGTGGAGCAAGTCTGTTAAGGGAGCATTTTGAATAACAGTGCTGTTTGTTTTCTTCTCAAAACTAAGAAAACTGGGTTGTTTGTAATTCCCCACTTACTTTATCAAGGGCTAAGTTAAGAAATGCAAATATGTACTTGCCATGGAATGATAATACAGGTATGTCACATACACACAGTAACTCTGAAAGGGCAGCAGCATTTTAATCACACCATGGCTTGTGTTACACGAGGAGGTGTCTGGAAGGATCATTTTCCTGTTCCTCTTGCAGTGCAAGGCAATCCTAGATCAGCTGCTCACAGTTTCCTGGCCTTTCTTGAGGCAAAAGCACTGACCCAGCCATTCTATAGGAATTAATAGAAAACTCTCTTGCTTTGGCATATATGAGAAACTGCTAACCCATCTTGCAGGATGTTGATAGCAACCCCTAGAACTCTGGTTTCTGGTGGAGAGAGGAGATTTCAGAGGGTAAAGAGCCCTGCAGATCAAGGCAGGAGTCGAAACAAGTCAAATGGGAGGAAAGGCTGCACGTGATGCCAGTGGCTGTGGTGTTCATTTGAGGAATTTGGGACCTTTCCAAGCTCAGCCCTCTGGTCACTCTGAGCACATGAACAGATTTGCTCTTACTCCTGTTGCTCTTGTTTGCAGCCCTCACACTGATGATGAGTAAGTGCTCCCAGGTTACCTCCCCCACTGCTCCTCAATGTTTGTGTCCTGTTGTAGCTCTTCCCTGAGCAGCACAATCACTTGCTTCCTACCTGTAGAACAAAGCATTTAGACTGGGAAGGGACTGTATTTGTGTGTAGACAAATGTGTTTGTAGGTATATATCTAAATATTTGTATAGGCTGTTGGGTGTTCAAGGCCATTACGCATTTCTCAGCCTTGTCTTTTTACTGCCTTCTCCCTCCTTGCTCTACTCTTTAATCCTTACCACTAGTTTTAGGCTCAGCTCAGTGTGCCCAGCTGGGGTCTCCATGCTGCTCTGTCTCACTTCATCCTCTCTTGAAATCCACGTTTTTGTCACTGGTGAATTACATGTTCTTCATATAATTCACAGCAGTTACATTTATGGATCGTTCTTCTTCTGAATTGGCCACTCATCAAAATCCTGGTGTCCTGCATGTTCATGGGCTTAGAAAAGTCCTTAGCGTGCCATTTTTTGAGCAGTTTGAGGATTCCTCACTTGTTTAGGGGCAAACACATGTGGACTTAACAAACCTTGCCTGTGTTCCTTTGTCCCCTCAGCTAAAAGAGGTTGCACTTGGTGATTTCATCTTTATGGTCGTATTAAGGTTGCACCTAAGGATGGTTGACAAGGACTGATTATTGCACAGTGTCAATAGTATGTTTGAGATGTGTCCTTGTGCATGTTCTGCATATAAACTGTACTGTACAAGTAAATGGCTGATTGTGATGAAGAAATAATGTCCTTGTGCCTTCAAGATAAGAACTGAAATTGAGAGAGGATGGGGAGAGCCAGAAGTGCCCAGCTTGGGGACAGTGACAGAACCAGAACGATTTTAAGTGTCTCAGATCTCATTTGAGGCTGAGCCCAGCCCTGGGATCTCGAGTGTGTGGTGGGTAACAGGAGGCCTTTCCTCTTCCCCAGCGGAATACGGTGGGTCTGCCTTGGGCTACCTGGACCATGTGCTGGTGATGGAGGAGATCTCGCGCGCGTCGGCGGCCGTGGGGCTCAGCTACGGGGCCCACTCCAACCTGTGCGTCAACCAGCTCGTGCGCAACGGCAGCGAGGCCCAGAAACACAAGTACCTGCCCAAGGTCTGTGCCTGGAGCAGGGGCAACACTGGGAAGCATTTGGGTTTGGGTTGCAAGGGTGGGTGTCGGTCGCAGTGTGCAACATCAGATTTCAGGCACCAAACCTTAGGGAATACTGAACTTCCCAAACTTGCCCTTCTCCAGCTGGTCAGTTGTCCTGTTAATCCACACTGACCTCATCCCGTGCCAAGCTCCACGTCTGCAGGTCTGGAGCTGTGTTACTAAAGGAGGCTTTGAGGTGGCACTGGGTGGTATTCTTCAAATTCCCAAATGGTTTTGAGATCTCTGAATGAAAGCCACTGCTTTCCTATTTTATGTTCTCCATTTCTCGCTGCCCAAATGCTTGGTTTGCCTGTTAATTAATTACATGTGAAACTTCATCAGCATTTGAGGCATTGATGTTCGTGACTCAAGTGTGTTAAATGGATTTCAGTTTTTAAATGCATGGAAAAACAATGAGCACATTGAATTACAGATACTGAGATTATCAGTGAAATGATCAGCACAAAAAACTTGATTTAAGCTACATACAAAGTACAGTGTCACTTCCTCAAAGCCCTTCACCTTGCAGATGTGGGACCTGAACTGTCCTCGTTGCTCAGGTGTATTTTCATGCCTCATTCTCTGCCTCTCAGGGAGATGTGCAGCCACTTCAGCTCTGACTTGCCTTGTTTCCTGACAGAGCACTTGAAGATGCTTAACTAGATTTAAGCAGATCATAAAAACTTCTGTAGTGAGGCACTGATGGCTTGAATTGGTTGAACGTAACCTTACACATTGAGTCTGGTGTTTTTTTAAAAAATAGAGTTCAAAAAGGGGAGAAGATGGGTAAAAGTATACAGGGAGGCAAAAAAGGCAAGGGAAAAAGGGCATATGAAATCCCAGTGAAGAGAAAGCAACAGCTCTGGCAAAGCCTGGTGTGAGCAGGCACAGGAGGAGGGTGTCCATCTGCCATTGTGGGGTGAGTGTGAGGGGACTGGGCTGTGAGAACATTGTGGACAACTTGTCCAGCCCTTTTCACCCCCTCGTTGGCCTTGTGTGTTAACCAGCTCCTGTTTGTGTGAAAGGGCAGCACAAAGCACAGGCAGGAGCTGGGCAGAGGCATATGGTGCCTGCGTGGTTCTTTGGCACCTTCCTCGTGTGTTGTGCAAGCAGGGCTGTGCTTGTCTAGCTCAGGCAGAGCTGAGTCATCTTCTCATCCCACTGGGCTGTGGTTCTGTTCCCTGAGCACAGCACAAAGCAGCCCTGGCCTGGGCTGTGCCAGGAGCGGTGCCTCTCGTTCGAGTTCCTGCAAAGAGCAGCGGCTGTGGGGGGTCAGTGCAGGAAAACAGGCAGGGAGGGTACAAAGAGGAAACAAACAACGCTGCTGCTCTCCCCCTCTTGCTTATATTGGTGTTTCCTTCCAGCTGATCAGTGGGGAGCACATCGGGGCCTTGGCCATGAGCGAGCCCAATTCTGGCTCTGATGTTGTGTCCATGAAGCTGAAAGCAGACAAGAAAGGTGAGGCCTGTCCTGTGCTGCCCAGGGAGGTGGTGGCATCCCTGTCCCTGGAGGTGCCCAAGGAAGGACTGGATGTAGCACTCAGTGCTCTGGGCTGGGTGACAAGGTGGGGGTCAGGCACAGCTTGGACTTGATGGTCTGGGAGGTCTTTTCCAAACAAAGTGATCCTGGGATTCTGTGAATTCTGTTTGGGAATAAACAGAGTGGGGATATTGGTGCAGTGAGCTAACAGATTTCATCTCTTGGCTTCCAGGAGACTACTTTGTTCTGAACGGGAACAAGTTCTGGATCACCAATGGGCCAGATGCAGATGTGCTCATTGTTTATGCTAAGACTGATATTAATGCAGTCCCAGCCTCCCGAGGGATCACTGCCTTTGTTGTGGAGAGGGTACGTGCAGCCATTTCCACGGGTTGTCAGAGCAAAGTCCCTCACCCTCGCTGCCTCATTTAAAGCCAGCTGGTTTTCCTTCTGTAACTGTCAGCCCCTTGCTCAAACTACTTTCTGCCTGAAAAACACAAAAGGAACCTTTAATAAAATATATAGCAGCAGAAATATAAAATCTCGGGGATCAGTAAACCTTCTGATGGACTTCACTTAGTGATTAGAATAGTTCAGTTACTGGCAGAGCTTCCGACCCTTGCTGTAGGAGAGGCTGTGTCAGCAGCTCTCCAAATAATTTATTTATATACCACTTGTGTGCATCAGGAAATGGGTGCATGAGGTTCATATGTCTGTGTTTCTCTGCACTTGCACTTAGACCTGTTCTTGTTCCCAGTTCTCTTTGACTCCCTCCTGGCACTCTGCACATGTTGCTGTGGTCAGGGAAATTTCACAGGCCTCTTGTGACTTTCTGTAGTTTGTCAGAATTGAGATTTGACCTGTATTTTTCCTGCCTTGGCTTTTAGGGAATGCCTGGTTTCAAGACAGCCCAGAAGCTGGACAAGCTGGGCATGAGGGGTTCTAATACCTGTGAACTGATCTTCGAAGACTGCAAGGTCCCCGGTGAGTTGGGTTCAAATCAGGGTAGTTTTCTGCCTGATCAGATAAGTTGGATCACTAATTACACCCGTGTTCAGCCTGTGACCCAGAGGGCTTTGCAGATCTTATCTGCCTCCAGGGGAGCTGGTGGAACTGGAAAAGTGCAACCTGCTGGATTGCAGCGAGAGAGCACATCCCTTGCCAGGTCACTGCTGCTTCACCCTCATGCACCCAACTCTCAGCCACTTACTCTCCAAAGCCTTGCTGAGGCTTCCTAGGAAACTTGTTTCCATTAGAGCTCCCATCTCTTACGTAGCTGAGCTGCTTTCCCTTGAGGGCTTTTTCACTGGAGACTCTCCAACAGGCTTTTGGGTTGCCTGTAACATTGAGTTCTTTTGGGATCAGGGCCTGAAAATGGACATTCTTACTCCATTACTTATTAAAGCAGAGGCCTCTGTAATAGCAGTATTTGTTATTCCAGTAGCTATTTTTGTTAATAGAAAAATTCCAGCTTCTCTAGAGCAAGTGGAGATGTCTCACCCAGAATCATGAAAATCAGGATTGTGCATCTGCAGAGCCAGGAGCTCTCCTGCTCCCCATACACCACCCAAAACCAAAGTGGAAGAGTTTCAGCTGAAATCTGACATTTCTAACTGTCCTGATCCCTCCACTCTGAAATGGGAAAGGCCAGTGCCCCCAGTCTCTGATCATCTCCCAGGAATCATCTGCAGGGAACAGCGTTTTCTCCTGGAGTCCATTTTGGGATAACCTGGGGAGGCTCATCATTGCAGTGTTGGAAGTTAACACACTTTGCACTCTGACCATTAGTGCTCCTTCTAGTCTTTGGCCTTGGAAGCTGAACCAGTTTGGGGCCATTTCATGGGACTGCAGGATATTCAGAGTCCCAGACAGCTTTAGGTTGGAAGGGACCTTAAAGCTCATCCAGTTTCACCCTCTGCCATGGGCAGGGACACCTTCCACTAAACCAGGTTGTTCCAGGCCCTGGGGAACACAGGTCTTCAGCAGCTTGTCTGAGTTTTGCACACAAATAAATCATTTTTCCCCTGCTGTTTGCAGCTGAAAATGTCTTGGGGGCCCTGAGCAAAGGAGTCTACGTCCTGATGAGTGGATTGGACCTCGAGAGGCTTGTGCTGTCTGGTGGGCCCCTGGGGTAAGAGCCTGTCATCTTTGATGGGGTGTAAGGCCAGCAGGGTCCTTGCAGACCACTGGGCTCAGTGGGGCTCCCTCAGGGGCTGCAGCTCTTGGTAGGATGTGTCCTGGATGGAGAACTGGGATACTGGGGGAGCAGGAGAGAAGAGGCTGGATCAGACATGAGAAGGAGGTGCAGAGGAGTCAGGAGCCGGGAGATCCTGTGGGGTATCCCAGCCCAAACCAGCACAGGACACCAGCACCGGTGTAGCTGCTCCACTGGACTCTCCTGGAGAGTGTTTTGGAAAAGAAAGCATTTCCAGAGATGGTAAATCTGCCTCAGTCCCCAGTTGCTGGCTTGTGTATCCCTACAGTGTGGATTACTCTGGGAATGATTAATGATTCCTTAAAATCTAGCACACTATCCAGAGAGTCACATGCAGGTTTGTTCTTCATTTATTCAGTTCTTAAACTCCCCAGTAACTATTTGTACCCTTTTGCCTTCCCAAGTGGTCTCTCTGGACTAATCCTCATGTGGAAAGACCAACTTCCACAAAGCAGGAGGAGGATCTTTTCCCCTGCTTGTTCTTGCCTGTGCTTTTTTATGGCCTTGGCTGCTATTCCTTGAGTTGGGGGGCTCTGGAGATGTGAGGCAGCATGAACTGTCCTGTGAGAAAGCTCCTCAAGTCTCAGTCCCTGAATTGCGAGGTCAGACCTTACCACAGGATGCCCCAAATGAGCTCTAGGGAGGAATGTGGGACCTTTGGGTTTTATGCTTAGCCTTGCTTAAGTGGAGCTGTAGGAAGAGAGCAGGATATCATTTAGCCCTGAGAATGTCTTGGCTTGGGTTAGGCTTCCAAAGTTCAGTCACTGTCAGTTAATAGTTCTGCAGTTTCCCTTGTCCTGCATACCTGTGCTTCCCTTAGGATCATGCAAGCTGTTCTGGACCATGCAATCCCATACCTGCATGTCAGAGAAGCATTTGGACAGAAAATTGGCCACTTCCAGGTGAGGCAGAGAAGGAATTAGGAATTTTTATCTTATTTTCTCTTTAAAACTGAGAAGACCAAGAGCTTTATTGTGGGGAGGGGGGCTTTGCATGCAGTTTATGCTGGGGCTGCATAATGTGATGGTGAGCAACCTGATCTAGTGGAAGGTTCCCTGCGCATGGCAAGGGGATGGAACTGCATGAGCTTTAAGGTCCCTTCCAATGCAAACAATTCTGGGATTCTAAAATGTTGTGAGAAGGTGAAAGGATCTCTGAGCCTGCTCCCCTGAGGCTGCTGGTGAGGGTTGAGAGACTGGCTGACATCTGTGAGTCTGTCAATTAACAGCCTCCAGCTCCCCCATGGCTGCTGCATCCACGTCTTCTCCCCTGTTAGTTTGGGAATGGTGATGGCCCTCACTGCTGTTACTCAGTGTGATGATGTCTCCTGCCTGTGCCACAGCTGATGCAGGGGAAGATGGCAGACATGTACACGCGGCTCATGGCGTGCCGGCAGTACGTCTACAACGTGGCCAAGGCCTGTGACCAGGGACACTTCAATGCCAAGGTGAGCTCAACTCCCACCCGGGCTGGCTGTCCTTGGGAATTCCTCTGGGCCCAGGGCCTGGGCAGGGTGGAGGCTCTGTGCAGTGAGCCCTCACAGCCCAAAGGGCCTTTTTTCCCTCCCAAAAGGCCTTTTTCCACTCCCAAATTAAAAGCAAACCTCCTTCTACAAGGCAACAGATTTAGCAGCATCAGTAGGTGTTGACTGGAAGCCCAAATACATCTCCTGGCTGTGTGAGGGCTGAAGCAGTTGTTAGAGGTGTTGTCACCTTCACAATGTCACCACACCTCTGTCAGAAGGAGGGGACTGAGTGTTTAACAGTGGGAGCACAGAGCTCTGCATCCCAGATCAACTCACATTGGGCTCCTGGGGGTTTGATGGGCATTTATGACGGGCCAGCTCCCCTGCTGTCTCTTGTTCTCTTTTTTCCTCCTTTTTCTGTCTCCATACAGACCTGCCACGAGTGTTGTGTAGCGACAGGGATGCTGCTGCAGCTCCCTGTGCTCTGTGACCAAGTGTTCAGGGTTCTTAGCAGGTGTTGTAGAGTTATGGCAAGGACAGGGCAACACGGGGGTTGGAGAGGGGCAGGTGCCACCTTCTTCTGACTGTGTCCCTGTGACTGTCCCTCAGGACTGTGCCGGGGTGATCCTGTACTCGGCAGAGAGTGCGACGCAGGTGGCTCTGGATGGGATCCAGTGCCTGGGTGAGTCACTGATGGCTCCAGACAGCCAAGCACAGTGGGAGAGCACTTCTCTCTCCCACCTCCCGCTCAGTCCCTGGAATTGGGGACAAGGAATGATGCGTGGCTTGTTGTGGGTTGCAGGTGGGAACGGCTACATCAACGACTACCCGATGGGGCGGTTCCTGCGGGACGCCAAGCTCTACGAGATCGGGGCGGGCACCAGCGAGGTGCGCAGGCTCATCATCGGCAGGGCCTTCAACGCCACCTTCCAGTAACGTCCCCGGGCAGGGGCAGCACCAACACCACAAGGCCTTGAGCATGAGGCTGGAGCACACAACTCTGCTGCTTCCCACCTGCCATCCTGGCATTGCCACCTGTGGACTCCCCTCTGCCTGTACTGGGAACAGGGGCTGCTGGACTGGGCTTGGACAAATGAATCAGAAGGGTTTTTTCTCTTTGTGATCATCCTGATCTGTGCTGTTCATGGGCTCTTGATCCTCAGCATTGCAGGGCTGGGGTTCATCCCCCCACCAGGACAGGCTGGCGACGGCTGTGCAGCCATTGCTGAACACAGAAAGTCAACCCAAATGGACAAGGAAGGAACAGTTTTGTTCTTTTCAAAAAGTGCCATTAACCATTGAGCATTTAGCATATTGCCACCGGAAGGTGAAACTTCCTTCTGTGCCCTTCCCATGGGATTAATGCCCTCCATTCTGGGAATGAGACACCAACATCATGAGGTGGCTGCTCATCAATGCTCAGCATCATCCACGCACAAGCCATATTTTAGGTGCTGATTCCTAAAGCCTTCTTAAATCCCAGATTGGTTTCTTTGCAGAATTCCTTTCCTATTTGCAGAATTCCTTTCTTATTCCTGCTGCTTCTGGAGGTATTTCAGTGCAGCCCTGAGTCTTTGCTGCACTCACCAACTTCTCCCACCGGGTCATTCCCTGAGAGGTGCCACCACCTATCCCTCTGGGGACAGTCAGACCTGTGCTGGGACATCTGTGGATGAAGCAGGCAGAAGTTCACTCTCTGGGGTTTTGTTCTCCTCTGAAGGTTGTTCTTTTGGCAAAGCCTGTCCTCACACTCCACCTTCCAGGCAGCTGCAGTGAGTTTGTGGGTGATCCCAGTGTGTATGATGTACAGCAAATCGAGTTTTATCCAGCTTTTTTAAAGGAAATTGTCACAGTGTCTTGGAAGCCTTAAAGAGTGAATCACAAATCTAATCGGGACACTGGAAATACAACTGAACAGTTAATTAATTAAACAGTTGCCATGTAGGCAGTTCCCAACAGTTTTAACAGAAATCACCTTGAAATGTATTTTTTCTCTGTAGTTGGCACCTGCCTATACCAAGTAACAGACTAATACACAATTTTGAAATGCCACAGATTGAAGAAAACTCACTTTCCTGAGTCACCAGGCAGGTCACCAGGAGTTTATAAAAGTCATAAAGAGCCAGAAGGAGCTGCTAAAGTCCTGGTGGAAGCACCTTCTTCCTAAACTTGGTATTTATTCAGCCTTGGTGGGTCGCTTTCACTTAGGAAGTGTCCCAAGCTTTAATTTTCAGGCTAAATCTCTGAATGGAGGGTGGACAGAGGTGACCTGTCAGGGGTATCTTGCTGAGCTGCACCTGAAAACGCTGTGGAAGTGAACCTTGAGGTGCACTGCACATGGCAAACACAGTGCACTGCTGTGCAGGGGCGTAAGAATTTACTTTCATGACAGACGTGTTTCATCACAGCACAATTCCTGCATCACTGTTAAGATCCATCCCTGCCAGAGGAGCTTCTCCAAGGAGAAGCCACAACAGGATGGTGTGACACTCAGATTGTTAAAAATAGGTTTTCTAACGTAGAAGGGACCCAGACATTTTTAAATCTGTCCTGTGCCACTGAAGAGGTCTGGGTGTAATACACATAATAAATAATGCCTTCACTTTGGAGGCTTTTCAGCACCTTGGAGTGGAAGGTAAAATGAATCAATGCCTAATGGATCACAGGACAGGGGAGGGAGAGATTGATAAATCCTCAGCAGGGTTGGGTTATTCAAATCTCACTCCCTTCCACAGCAGCTGCCTTGGGAAGGGGCTGGCAAGAAGGGCTGGAGAGGACTTCTGGGCTGAAAAGGGGGTTAATATTTTTACTATACTAATAAAATCAGCTTTTGCTGTGGCCTGTGCTCCTGGAGGGGTCCCAGCAGAGGGAAGTGCAGGATCTGGTTCTGGTTCCCAGGCTGGCAGCAGTGGGTACAGTGTTGCTTTCCTTGCTTATCCTTCCCAACCACAGCTTTTCCCCCCAGTTCTCATTTTAAATAAATACATTTACAGTGATCCATATGGGCTGTGCCTCAGGCCTCCTCTGGAGAGCAGCAGAGATAATGGGGAAAACTGAGGGTGCTCTGTCCCTGGACATGATCCAACTGTCTGCCATGGATGTGTGATGGAAATGGGCCTGGCCTGACAGCCCCTGGCTGGTGGGAGGGCTGGATGTGTGCTGCATCTTCCCTGCTTTTGAAGGTCCTTGCTGTGTGTGCAGCTGGCTGGCCACTGAGCAGAGAAGGCATGGAGAGCAGAGGGAATTATTCATGAAGGTAACACAATTTATTTCAGCAGTGGGATTTGGAATGAGGTTCAGCAAGTGACAGGAAGAGAGGATGTAGCCTCAAGCTGCACCAGGAAAGGTTTGGGTTGGACATCAGGAGGAATTTCTCCAGGCATTGGAAGGGGCTGCCCAGGGAGGTGGCAGAGTCCCCATCCCTGAAGGTGTCCAAGGAATGACTGGACATGGCATTCAGTGCTCTGGTCTGGGTGACAAGGTGGGGATCAGTCACAGGTTGGACTGGATGGTCTGGGATGTCTTCCAACCTCAGTGATTCTGGGTTCTATAAGGAAATGGCTTGTAGCTTATTGGGAATGCACAAATGCTGCCTGTGCTGGGGAAGGCAGGAGGGAGAACCTGTGCCCAGCAGAACCCACCAGCTGAAGGGGTTTTGAGGTGTTCCCAGATTGCTTTGGTTGTGTGAAGCCTGTCCTGGAGCAGTTAAGTCTCAGGTCAGCAGCTGACTTGCTTTGGGCACAGGAAGGGCTGGACTGTGTCCTCCTGCCATGAGTGCTGCAGCTCTGCTCTCTTCCAGCATCTCGGCTGTGCAAGGAGCTGTGGTAAATTCCTCGTGCCAGTGCTGTCAGGAACTTGTTTTTAACTTGTTCTTTAATTGATCCCTTTTGCTCCATGCATCCTCTCTGGACTGCTTGCCAGAAAAGTCAGCCTGAGGTAGAACAACTGGGCTCATGCTGAGGTGGGGCACTGCCAGTGTTCGATGCAGAAACTCAAGGAAAGTGGAAGATGGGCTGTGACATCTCTGGGATCCTGTCTGAATCTGCTTGGGGCAGAAGGGAGCACAGCTCTTCCAAGCTGTCCAAAACTGGAGTGTAGCAGAAGCTGGTGTTTGTGAGGTTGCCCACAATGTGAGTTTGCTTTAGAAACACACCAGGGACATCTGTGTTTAAATCTGTCTGCAAGGTAAAAGCTGCTGTGGAGGGTCTGGGCTGCAGTGGGGCTACCTGGGCTTCCAGCCCCTTGGCCTGGGGAGCCACAGCTGGGCTGTGGGGCTGGGCTGTGGTTAAAGCAAATCTTGCCTCGTTGAGCAAGGTCAAACCACACCAAGAGGTGCAGGATGTGGGAGAGGGACCTGTGTTAGCACAGCACTCGGCAGGACAGTGGTTGTCCCTGTGGAGAAGCGGGGACCTGGGTGCCGTAGTTTCCCTCCCAAAAAACCCTCTGGAGTCCTGCTGGGACCGCCAGAGGGGATTCCCAGCTGCTCTGTCCCACTGCCTGTTCCAGGGGAGGACAGGAACTCTCACTCCGTTTTCAGGGCAGTGTGAGTCTGCTCATGGCTGTGTGCATGTGGGGCAGAGGATGCGGTTTCTTGCCTGTGGGGCTGGTCCGTGAGGGGAAGGGAGGCTTCGATAACCCGTGGAGAGCTGGTGCTTCCCTCCCGTGCTGAGTGATTTCAGTACAGCGTGACACATAACGAAAGTGTCAGCGAGTCCTGATTTCGCTGTACGGGGAGGTGCTGAGGCCAAGCCCTGCGGAGACGCCCGAGCAGCGTGTGGTTCGTTGCTCCATCCCTGTTCACGAGCCGCCCTCCTGCATCCCCTCCGCAGCCCCGCACGGTGTGTTTGTTACTCAGAACCTCTGCCTGGTTGGCTCCCCACTCGCGTCAGCCCCGCGGGCTCCGGGCAGATCTCGCTGCAGGCAAACACGGGTGGCACAACAGGGACCCGCCGCTGTGTTACCGCCATGTTCCCACTTGTGGGTGATGAGCTGGTTTCTCTGCCACGAGGAGGTGAGAGCCCACAAAGCCACACGTACCCGCAGCCACGGGTGCAGGCAGAGAGGACAGGATGCCCGCGTCCTGCCGGCAGCTGCCCGCTCCTCCCGCACAGCTGTGCCGGCCACGCTCCCCTCCAAGCGAGCCACCCGCTCCTCCCGGGCACGGCCCCGCAGCAAGATTAAAAAGAGTTTTCTTTTCAATCTATACAAGAATTCACAACTGTGAAGGGGAGACAAAAACATTCTTGAGCCGAGGGGACAATATTGTGCGAGGGGGGCGCGGGGGGGGCTGCGGGATTACTGTAGCGCAGCCCGGGGTCGCCCCGCTTGCACCTGCTGTTTGCTGAAAGGCTGATGCTGAGCAACAAGCAGCTGATGCTGAGGCCCAGTTGTCAGCCTGAATGGGGGGAAAAAAGGCTGGAGCAGCGCTCGCTGAAGGGAATGGCAGCGGCCCAGCGCCGGCGGGAGGCGGGAGCTGCTGGGCGGGGGCGGCGGACAGCAGCAGGCTCCGCTCGGCACGTGGAGCTCCAGGCAGACCCAGACATGTGGGGATCTGTCATTCCAAAGGGATCCAGGAGAAATGGGGTGATCCTGAACCCCTGAAGAGCTCAAGCTCTCCCCAAGCCCTGAACTGCCACAATGAGAGAGGGGAGGTGATGTCCCCCCAGACCTGAAACTTTGAGGCAGTGCTGGTGCAGGACATCCTGCCCATCTTCACTGAAGTACCCCAGGCAAGAGGAAAGATTCTTTTCAGGCAGAATTTCCTCACGGAAAAGGTTGTCAGACATTGGAAGGGGCTGCCCAGGGAGGTGGCGGAGTCCCCATCCCTGGAGGTGTCCAAAGAATGACTGGATGTGGCACTCAGTGCTCTGGTCCGGGTGACAAGGTGGGGATCGGTCACAGGGTGGACTTGATGATCTGGGAGATCTTTTCCAACTTCAGTGATTCTGGGATTCTGTGATCCTGCTGCTCCCAATCACAGCCTGCTCTGGCACGGCCAGTGACAGACAGATGTGCCCTGCAGCATAAGGACCAGAGAAGGACTTGGATCACTTGGTGTTGTCACCCAGAGGTGCTGAGGCACCTTGATGTGGGCCCAGCTCCTCAGGGCTGTACAAGGAGCACTGAATTACCCTGCTCAGCACATGCCCATGGAGCATCACCTGTGTCTGAGCCCTTCCCACACAGAGCAGGGCAGAGAGGGAACAGGGAGTTTTCAGAGGTGTCTCAGTGGACTGAGGGGCTCGGCACAAGCACAGCCCCCTTGTGTGGGGCTGTCTCATGTCAGAGCTGGGGCTGCCTGGAGAAGGATTTTCCAGCCCTGCACTGCAGCTGCCTCCCAGAACAGAGACAGAAGGGTGTTTTCCTGCAGCTGTTGGAGAGATGGAAATAGTCTGTATGCCCTGGATGTCTGCAGGGCCAAGGGGGCTGGTCCTGGGTCAGTGGCCCCACGGGCCAACCATCCCCTATGCTGGGGCTTTAGGAAAAACACAGCCTGTGTGCTCCCTGTGCCTTGCTGCAGAGCTGGGAGCTTCTCTGGATGAAAACAAGCCCAGTGTTCATCTGAAGAAGCTTGAGAACCACAGGAAAGGAAAAAGCAGGAGCTGTCTGGTGAGTTTGACGCAGAGGAGAAGAGCAAATGGTTATTTTTGCAGCTCAGTGGGGTCCCTGATGTGATTCAGTGCCCCCGTGCTTGTGCTGGCATGAGGAGAGGTGGCTGTGCCAAAGGGGTGGCCTGGGCCTGTCCCCACCAGGAAATCTGCAGGGGTGGTTTCTTTAGCTTGGGCGCAGCTGAAGGTCCCAGCTCTGGGAGCTTCCCCCAGGTCCTGCTTCCCTGAGGAGTTGGCATCACATTGGCACTGAATGTGCCACGAGGGGCTGGTATTCCCAAGAGCCGGTGTTTCCAACACAGTTCTGCAGAGCTTCCCGGTGGGACCACGAGGGTGTGTGCAACTCAAGGCTGATAAGGGCACTGCCTCGGCAGGATCTTTACAGGGACCATCCCCTGCTCTGGGAGCAGCCCTGGCTCTCACATCCCTGCGGGGATATGATGTCAGTCTCCCCCCAGGGATCCCTGTGCCTGTGGGAGCACCAGTATCCACCTGCTTTCTCCCCCAAGGAGACGGCTGCCTCGAAGCATGCAGAGGAACCCACCCTCTTGTATGATGACTAAGCATGACTTGGAAAAACAGCTTCCACAGGCTGCTTTTGTTATTAGAAACCCCCTTTCATTTCTGTTTTCTCTGTGGCAGCATCCCCTGGGAGCCATAGGCAGGATGGAGCCCTTTCTGCCCAGGGTCCCTTGCACACAGATGAGAATCTCAGCACCCCTGAGGTCCCCAAAATTGCTGCCAGCAGCAGCATGTGGGGTGCCGCCTCCTCTGCCCCCAGCCCCGGGTCAGGCTGGAGGCAAACGTCCTCGGAGTGATCCTCAGGGGCGGGAATCCTCTGCCTCCTGCTCTTGA
>JAOXXN010000065.1:9385812-9396489 GCA_026770055.1 Myrmophylax atrothorax | reverse complement strand
CCCTGTCCAGCCTGGCCTTGGGCACTTCCAGGGATGGGGCAGCCACAGCTTCTCTGCCCAACCTGTGCCAGGGCCTCCCCACAGGGAAGAATTTCTCCACACTATCCGATCTAACCTTGCTCTGGTACAGCAGTCAGGGCTGTGGTGATGAGTGAGAGAAGCCAGCCCTTTCTGCAGCCTAATGAGCTCTGTATAAACAGTTTGCTCTGGAGCATGGGGATGATGGAACTTTCAATGGGTCTCTGGAGAAAAATCCAGGCTGGACCCAGGGAAGACAAATTGCAGGCTTTAACAATGACAGGTTTTCTGAGCATTTGACACGGAAGTGATGTTTTCACTCTCACAGGACATGTACGGTGGGTGGGTAATTCAGCCTGGGATTCCTGATGCTGCTGAGATTTATCTGGATTACCCAGAGCTCCTGGGAGGCTTCCTCTGTGCAACACATTCCTTAGAGCACTGGGACTTACTCTCCTGTAAAAGCAGCAGGGAGAAAGGAGCCAATCCTGCAGGTACTCAGGGCTGTTGTCACAGCTTAAGCTGTTCCAATGGAAGTGGATAGACAGGATTCAAGTAGACTGGGCTGGGAGTTGGCATCATGGAGAGGAGGTTGGTGTTGGCGTAACTCTTTGTGTGTCACTGCAGTGCCAAATGGATTAGGAGCTTTAAAAGCTTTAATTTCTGTGCTTTTGGCACCGTCTCCTTGGAACGCACCTCTCCGTGGTGGAGCTCTGGAGAGGAAATGGGGCTTGAAGGGGTAGTCCCAGACTAGTTTCTTTAATTTCCCTTGCAATCAAGTGCTGGAGAGGGAGAGACAGATGCTGCAGCTGCGTGATTACAGAACGTGCAGCTGTTATCACACTTGCTCCTTTTCCTGCTAATGAGGCATCAACTCTCTCCTGAGTTGGCTGTTTGGGTCGTGGTTTTATTCTAGCAGAAAATTAGAAGTACTTTTGTTTCTTTATCCTGATCTCGTTTGGGTTCAACAGCTGTGAAGGCAGGTTTTCAGAACTGTTTGAGATTTAGTCCAGTTTGAGGAAGGAGTTGGCAGAGGACAGTTGCCCAGAGAAGCTGTGGCTGCCCCATCCCTGGAAGTGTCCAAGGCCAGGTTGGACGGGGTTTGGAGCAACCTGGGACAGTGGAAGGTGTCCCTGCCCATGGCAGGGTCTGGAATGGGATGAGCGTTGAGGTCTCTTCCACCCCAGAACATCCTGGGATTGTATAATAAGGAGGCAGCAATTCCAACGAGCTTAAAAATTCCTGGTGGGCTCTGGATGCAGCTGCTTGGAATTTTAATTTCCAACATAGTCACACCTCAGTGTCTTGCCACCATTAATCCAGTTCCTCAGCCACGAGCAGCAAACGGCTGGTTCTGGCTCCAGTACCTTCACTTTCAGTTCTTCACATTATCTTGTGCTTTCTTGGAGACTTGTGGGCACAGGCAGCTTTTCTTTGCTTTGTGAAGCAATACAAAGGTGGAGAGAGCATGAACAGCGCTGCCACTCTCCCTTCCCAGCTGGCAGGAGCACAATACTCACTGGAAGGGAAGGAGGCTCAGCAGGGCTCTGATTTGAGGGATGATGCACTTGCCTGTCAGATGGCTGAGTTTCGAGCAGCGTTCAAAGGCTCTGTCTGTGCTACCCTGGAGGAAGAGAAGGGATTGTTGGATCACAAGGGAGCTGGCAGGGGGAGCATCCTCCTTCCAAAGAATTCCATGCACTGCAAGTGATTGGGGAGGTGTGGAAAGACTTCTGGGAAGTCCCCATGCTAAGGATGGGTTTTGTTCCATGGGTGCTGGCAGTGAATCATGGAGTCTTGGAATGGTTTGGGTGGGAAGAGACCTTAAAGCTCATCCTATTCCTCACCCTGCCATGGGCAGGGACACCTTCCACTATCCCAGGTTGCTCCAAGCCCTCTCCAACCTGGTCAGGGACACTCCAGGGATGGGACAGCCACAGCTTCTCTGGGCAACCTGTGCCAGGGCCTGCCCACCCTCACAGGGAAGGATTTCTTCCTGCTATCCCATCTCACCCTGCCCTCTGGCAGTGGGAAGCCATTCCCCCTTGTCCTCTCACTCCAGGCCCTTGTCCAAAGCCTTCTCTATCTTTTCTGTTGGCTCCTTTAGGTACTAGAAAGGGCAGTTAGGTCACCCCAGAGCTTCTCTTCCAGCCTGAACAATCCCAAATTCTCTTGAACCCCTTGCCTCAATCTCTCCCAGCCTTTTCCTAACTTTAGAGCAGCCATGGTGTGAATGAAGTCACATCCATAGTGTCCAGGTTTTAATGGATATTCCAACTCATTTAGGGACTAAACCTTCAGACTGTTGTGATGCCAGGTCAGGTCAGGTTCTTTCCTGTGGAAGCTTGAGGAGAACAAAGTGGCTGATGCTGGGTTAAGAAAAAAATGGCTGTTTATTCGAGGATTTTCACCTCTGCCAGAGGCTCAGCCTCTTATTACGGACAACAGAAAATAGGATAAGAGTTGCAAGGAAGCCATTGGTCCATATAGCCTGGGAAGAGCTGCCTTCCCCAGGCCATGGATCTGCAGAATGCCTGGTGTGCCGGTGCCCGAGCTGGTTTTTAAATGACAGTCCTCTTCCCAACTCCAGAGGTGGTGTGTGCTCAGTTTGGCCTCTTGTGCAAGAAGAATTCCAGTTCTGGAGGAAGTTCTGTCTGACTTGATCCTCCTAATTCCCTTGTTTCTGATAAGAAAACACACACGTACATAAGTGTTTGCTCCCCCCCGAGCTCTCCTGTCGGGGCTCCAGCCATGGGAAATATCCTGTGTTTAACAGGGTGGAAGAGCTCAGTCCCCCCAAACACTCCAGGAAGGGCCTGACATCCAGAAAAGCGCTGTGCAAACCCCAGCGGGTTTCAGTCCCTGAATTTCCCTTAGTTAACACATATATAAGCAAGTCAATTAAAACACATCGGGCTTATTTCAAATAGATAATCTAATTATCAGCTTGATTAAGCCATATCAAATGAGCAGTTCTTGTAATTCGGGAGCTTTGTTCTAATCACTGCCAAAGCAGTAGGAGCTTTAATTAAAAGCCTCAAAAGTGGCAGACCAGTGTCAATTGAAGGGAGTTGCAGCCCAAGTCCTGACTGCAGGGATGAGTAAACCCCTCCTAGGTGGATCCTGCTACAAAGATCAGCTCTTTGGTGCCAATAAATGGAATTTGACTGTTTCCTAAATACCATTAAATTCAAGTAATTGTCCTTTTCTGCTGCTTCTGATGCTGAGACAGACTTAATTAAATCTATTCCACTATCACTCACTTAGACAGACATTTTTAATGTTTATGGATTGGTATCACCCACTCATATCCTGTCTTAGCAGTGGACCTGCAGCTTCTTATGTTCCTTCAGACTTAAAAATTCCTGAATTCCTTAATTAAAAATCAGGTTTGGTTTGCTGGATAGCTCAGGAAGCCCGGGTTTCTTTTTCCTCACATCAATGTATCTTTAGAGCATCTCTGCCCGATGTGATTTGGTGTTTAATGTCCACAACTTTTATACAACACAACTACAGGGAACAACAGGAGCAGCGTGCAGCCAGGTCCCAACTTGCTCAGGGAGCTGCATGGATTTAATTTATTAATGTTGGCAGGTCTCTGTTTAATAGCCCAGGTTTTTCTTACACCTGAGTAGGTGGACTTTTTGTTTTTCTTTTGCTGTTTGTCTCAGAAAATGACACTGGAAGAGCCTGCCTGTATCAACATGCAGCAAATCACAGGCTGGGGTCTGTTTCTGCTCAGTGCCCTGGACCAGCATTCAGATTTTGGAGATTTGATGGGAATTTGTATCGTGCTGGGAACAGCACCAGTGTAAGAGGGAGCTGGGTGAATGGCTCCCTGCTTTTCCAGGCTGCTGTGGCATTTGCCATCACCACCTTGCTTTTAATTACTGTTGTGTTCCATGGCCTGATATTAAACCACATCTAATTGCATCCTGTCTCTTAATTGGCTTCACTGGCCATCGCCCAAAGAGGCTCCGCTTCCCCAAATGTTCCCTAATTGGCAATGGGTGCTGTGTGAGGAGATGGGTCCCTCTCGGCGACATTAATGGCTGTTTTCTCCTGTCCGTTCCCAGGATTGGACATTGATCCTATGACGCATGCCCGGAAGAAACAGCTTTTCCTTCTGAAACATCCAGCTGGTTCTCCTGGCCAGGCCTCGTCCCCGACGGGCAGCGGGAGGATGGACAGGGCCAGCACGGAGCGCGGGGAGCAGCGGGACGGAGACGCCTCCGAGGCTCCCAGCTGTGCCGGGGGCTGTGTGGGGACTCACAAAAGCAAGAGCCTGCGCGAGGTGCGGAAGACGTACCCCCTGCGGAGGCGCCTGCTCCCCTCGGTGAGCAAAAAGACCTGCAAGGTGCTGCTCACCCGGCTGGAGGATGTGGCCGGGTCCCTGTCCAAACAGACCCAGAGCTGTAAAAAAAAGCACCTTCCCAGCTGGATGGAGGGTTTGTTTTCTGAACAAGTTCAGCCTGTGGGAGCGGGGAAGAGCGATTCACCCGGGGAGAAGTGCACAATGACTTACCCCAGGCCGGAGCAGGACCTTGATTCTGCTCCGTCAGAGCCCAGGAAGCGCCGTCTGGCCTCGCTGAACGCCGAGGCTGTGAACAACCTGCTCTTCGAACGGGATGATGGCTTGTTATCCGGCCGGCGCTGCCGCAGGGACTCTGGAAAACCCGCTGGGGACTGTGCCCTGAAGGGCTTGCAGTGCAAAGCTGGGGACAACTGGCCTGCGCTGGAAAAACCAGCTGTGAAAACTGGCAAAGGAAAGATCCAGCACGAGCCCAGTCAGAAATGCAATAGCTGTGAGCATTCGCTGGATGAGGTCTTTGATGATGGGACAAAGAGGGAGGATGGAGCCATCTCCTACCATCCCACTCCAAAGAGACTGGCCAGCCTCAACGCCGTGGCCTTCCTGAAGCTGACCCACGAGAAAGACCAGCCCCTGAAGCAGCGGAGTAAATCGGATGGAGAGGGCAAGTCTGAGAACCACTGTTCGAAATCCACACACAAATGGGCCAAAGCCGGTAGGAAGAACTGTGTCAAATCCAAGAAGGAAGCGGCCAGCTTAAAAATGGACGGGCAGCATGGCTGGCAAGGCCAGGCTCTGGGCACCTTTGGGAAAGGGGAGCAGCGGGACTCCTCCAGGCTCTATGGGACGACAGAGCCTGTCCCCTGTGAGTCTCTGGCCGGCTCCTATGCGAGCACAGAGGGCTTCTACCACAGACTGCCTTTGCTCATGGGAGGACAGGCTTCCATGAAGCCCGAGTATGGAAGACCCGGAGAGAAATCTCCAACCCCCAAACAGGAATTTCATCAGCCTTCCTTTCCAGTGCAGCAGTTCCCTCCCTTACCTGTGCCCGGGAATCACGTGGATTGTGGATGTGTCTATGAATCCTCAGATGTGACTCCGTTGAATGGGTTTTACATTTATTATGGCCAAAGTGGATACAGTGGCTACTCCCCCTGCTCCATTTATCCCAAGGATGAGCTGTCGCAGGCTGCCACCTGCGAGGGGCTCCTGGTGTCCCCGGGTTCGCTGCCGTCGGGCGCGCACCTGCAGCCGCTGCACTGGTGCAGCTCCCCGTACTGCTGCGGGGAGGGGGCGGCCCTGAGCACCTACAGCGTCTGCGGGGTCGTTCACGTGCCCGAGGGCCGGATCGGCAGCGTGCACACCGGACGGAACAGCCTCCCCTACAAAATGCCTTTTGCAGCAGGTAAGAATCATAGAATGGATTGGGTTGGAAAAGACCTCCGAGATCATCAAGTCCAACCCTTGGTCGAACTCCAGTCCCTTTACCAGATCATGGCACTCAGTGCCACGGCCAAGCTCAGTTAAAAACCCTCCAGGGATGGGGAATCCACCCCCTCTCTGGGCAGCCCATTCCAAGGCCTGAGCACTCTCTCTGCAAAGAATTTTTTTCTGATCTCCAACTTCAATTCCCCCTGGCAGAGCTTGAGCCCGTGCCCCCTTGTCCTATTGCTGAGTGCCTGGGATCTTAACGCTGGCCCCAGAGGTAACAAAATGTAACAGCAAACCCCGCAGTAATTACCTGCAGTCAGGAGGCTTTAGGTTTGACAGTGCAATGAAGGTCAGTGGGGACACAAACCTGAACACACACTGACATTTACCTGTCGTGTTCCTTGTCCACCAGGTGGTACCTGGCCCGGAATGCCACCAGGTGAGCGTAGTAGGCCGGGGCAGGGATGGAGACGGAGCGGGTGCAGCGCACGTAGGTGTGGCACAGCTGGTACGTGAGGAGCTGCAGCTCATCCGCCGTGAAACAGTTGTCGTCCCACAGCACGTGGTAGTGGGAGGGCCGGCTGGTTCCCTGTGAGAGGGGAACATCCATTCACTCACCTGGCTTTCCATACAAACCCGTTCAGAAAGGGTCAGACTGTCCAGTCTGAACTCCTACGGAAAAGCAGCCAAGGAACATTCAGGCTCATGTGAGCCCTAAATGTATTTAAAGATGATACAGTAACACTTACACAATTATATTGCTCTAATTATTCTTACTTGGATAGAACCCCACATGCCTTCCACATAACCTTCAATGACCACCTTCACTTCAATCATCACCTGCTCCCCATGACACCACCTCTTACCCACCTTCAATTAAACTGTTTCTCACCACAACACATTTCCCAGAGAAATAACCACTGCTTTTACCTCTTTCCAATTCCTGAACTTTCTAATTTCAACTATGAACACTAAAAACTACAGTTAAATCTTACAATACATGTGAATTAGGTCAACAGTTGTGCTTTAGCCAGGCTACAAGTCTCTCTTTTTTAAACATATATCTAAAGTATAAATTTAATTGAGGCTTTTTTGTTGCTTGCTCTATTAAAATATAAATTAAAATGAGCTGAAACTACATCTGACATTTCTGCTTCAATTTAAATTGATACAACTTTTTTCCCAAAGGGCCAAAAACCAGCTTGCCCAGACCTAGGGCCAGACAAAAAAACACTGCCAGTGATTCAAAAATGGAACAGAAATCATGCCCATCCAACCTAAACATGATAAAAATTAAAGAGTTATTTTTTTTCCATTTTAAGCAATATCCTGAAAGAAGTAGCAAGTTCTATTTTCAGAAACAACAAAGGTACCAAAAAAAGTGACCTCTTCAACATAAACTTTAAAAAGCATCACTTACCATCAGTGCAAGTCTAAAGGTGCATCTTAAGCAAATAACACTCTTAGTTCCAAAATAATGTGGTATCTCATATTAAACTGAGCTAAAATTACATTTCCCTCCTAAATAACTGTTTGCAGAGAAAAACAACATGTTCTAAATGCACATTTACTTACAAAGAAAGAAGCAACTGTACCTGTATTCCAGCATGGCTACAGAGGTAAAAATCAAACTCGTAGGGATGTGTAATGTCTGTATCTACAGTTGTCCCAGCTGGAATGTTGCCACTCCGTCCAACCTATGGAAAAGTTTGTTAAGTGCAGCCTCAGCTGTTCACACAGCTCAGATCTAATAGAAAACACAAGTTTCTATTCACCACTGGCAAGGATTTGGTGCATGAAGTGCTTCAGAACTGTCTGGAATGTGCCACTCCACAGCCTTGGAGGCTTGACAAGGACACTGGATGGCTCTCCAGCACCTCAACACTGCACCTGCAGCACTTCACAACTTTCCATCTCACACTCAAGAGCTGCACAGACATTTGTATTTTAGAACTGTCAGCTTCAGTTTGGATCGACTAACTCAGAAAAAAGGCTCCATCATTTTGCACTTTCTTCTGTTCCAGTTGCTGGAGATTGGTCCTGGTTACTCACATGAACATCAGCTCCAGTGGGGATGTTTTTTAACATAATTAACAACAATGATTTGTCAATTTGGGGCCACATTTTATCAGTCCAACACTTCCCTGAGTGCACAGACCACCAGATGGACACAGAAACCCACACTATAATTTCTGCAGCAGTGTAAGAGCCTGACATGAAGCTTTCCCATAAGGCTCCTGAAGGAGGGCAGTGATTACCCTTTCTGTTCTGTCAGCACAGAACAACCGCGTATGGTGTCGCTTCTGCACCACAATGTAGGTTATTCCAGGCTGGTAATCCTTCTCCAAACTGATGCAGGCTTCTCTAATGGCCAGCAGCTCGTAATACAAAACCTATGAGCACAAGAACAGAAGTTTCGGTTTTCCTTCCATTGTATTCTACACACAACACCTAATAAAGAGGTTGTAGTTAACACTAAGTGCAACTTTGCTTTAGTAATCTTAGGAAACACCTAGAAATCCGTGGTTTCCCAAGTTCTAAGACTTCCCCTTCCAGCCAGGAAAGAAACAGCAGCTCCTCTTACACAACATGATTAAGAAATTCTCCACTTTTAAGTCTCAATTACTTTGTGCTACCTTGGTGTAAATGTGAGCAACTCAAACAGCACAAAACAAGACCTCGAGTGACTGTGGGGTAACAAAACCCCTCCAGAAACCCCCAGCTGAACCCACCTGTCTGAACTGCCCCTCAGAGACCCCGTCCCTGTAGAAGATGATACGGGTGGGCTTAAACCGTGTTGACTTGTAGAACTGGATGAGCAGCTCCCTGACCATGGAGGCCAAGTCCTGGATGATCTCCTGCCGGGGCCGCTGCACCCTCACCGTGGCACAGTACCGGCTGGGATGGGCATCCATGCTGCCTACAACCTGCAGGGAGAGCACAGCAGTGAAGCCTTCAAGAGCCAATCTATCCAAGAGCAGCAAGTTTCAAGTGAAAGATGCTCGTGTTAAACAAGACTAACACTTTAAATGGGAAAACTGGAGTAGGCAGAGGTTTAACACCTTCCAAGAAGAGGTAATAAAACTTGCCCCCAGGCATCTTGGAATGCATCTGCAGAATTTGGCTTTCCTTCTCAAGTCAGAATCACAGACTGTTATGAGTTGGAAGGGACCCACAAAGATCATCGAGTCCAGCTCTCAAGTCAATGGCCCACACAGGGGATTGAACCCATGACCTTGGCTTCCTCTCTTTCCCCATCTCACTAATGCAATATTCTTATAATCCAGACAGACCTTTTTCTGTGAATTCTCACTTTTTTACACAGTCAAACACCTTGGTTTCCCTTAGTTACTTTAAACACAGACACAGTTTCTGTAACTGCAATCAATGGCAACTAAAATGGCAAAGGGACAAAACAGGAGAGGACTGACCACGCCTCCAACCACCACCTTCATCTCCTGGTCTGTACAACACAAAAGGTAAGAAGTCTCAAAAATACTTCTGCCAAACCAGGCCTTTAGTTACATTTTTCTCCTTTAAAAAGATAAGAATGTCATTAGCTAACATCACCGAGCTGCATTATTTTCTTGAGAACATTTCTGCAGAAATACATTATTTAGCAATGCTATTTTACCTTGATTTAAAAATTAAAGAGCTAAGAAACCAGTCTGAAATATCAAGGAGTGGTTTTTTCTTTTAAAGACATGATTTTTAATGTCACTGGGAATGTGTACAAAGAACTGGCATAAGCCCTGACAGAAGTTTGACACAGACATAGTCCATGAGCTGCATTTAGCATTCTAACATTTACCTAAGATGAAAAAACACATTAATTTTAATAAAACTCACAGCAGCGATGGAGGGCTTCTTTCCATCTCCAGCTGGAGGGTGAGTGACATCAGCTCCCAAAAAGATCACTGGCTGCTGGAACACAGAAGGTCTTCAAAAAGAAAAAAGTGCTAAGTCACACTCGTAGCTGAGCAGCTGCCGCAAGGTCGTCGCTCACTGGGGGGGTTGTTTCTGTCTCAGCCTTATCAGGTACTGGGGCCAAGGCTCAACAATGGGATCTTTGTGCACAGGAGGTGAACTTGGAACCCTCCCCAGCAGAGAGTCCAAAACACACTGTGAATACTCTGCCAGAACTGGGGCAGGATTCTGGTGGGGAACAGCCAAGGAGCTGTTCCATGGGGCATTCTGGTGGGGAACAGCCACAGAGTTACACCTCAGTTACATCCAGCTGCTTCCAGAGCCTGCCAGGCTGCAGGTGATCACAGCAGTGCCTGGAGGTCACCCAAGCCCCTCTGAGGTACAGCATCAGCCCTGCAGCTGGGCTGCAGCTGGGCGCAGTGGCACACACATTACTCTGGCTTACAGGACTTGAGCAGCAGGATGGTCTCCCAGGGCCTTTAAAATATTCTCCCACACACCACTGTTTCACTTTTCAACTTTGATACTCATCAAACTTGGCTTTAAGACCAAACTCACAGGCCAACAACCACTCAGAATCTGTGCTGGACAGAATTGAACTCTACCTCAAATATCAGGTACTATTACCAGAGGAATGTTTCAACTTAAAACTTGGCCATGTTTAAATTTTGGGTGCTGAGTAGCAAATGTAACCACATCTGTTAAAAGAAAGCCCAAGCCAGTCTCCAGAGTCTTACCGTTGATGAGGTACAAGGATGTTGTTGATTCCTCCTAGTTTAACATTAATCTTCAGGCACAGATTTGAGAGGGTCTGTGGAGATGTTTTTATGACGTTCTTGACCTGAACACACTGTGTGGCCATTCCCAACAATGTGTCTCCCACGCGCTTCACCTCCGCTGAGAAGCAAATACGAAGAGACAACCTGAGGCCATCTGAGGTTATTGCTGCATTCAGATCTCTGATAAGTCACAATAATCTCTGTGCACAT
>JAOXXN010000065.1:9359334-9375842 GCA_026770055.1 Myrmophylax atrothorax | reverse complement strand
CAAGCAGAGCCCGACCCCCACCTGGCTCCTCCACCCTCCTGTCAGGGAGTTGGAGAGAGAGAAAAGATCCCCCCTAAGCTTCCTTTTCTCCAGGCTGAGCCTCCGCAGCTCTCTCAGCTGCTCCTGGTGCTCCAGACCCTTCCCCAGAACTCCTGTGCTCCTGTCGAGGGGCTCCCAAACAGTGGTGCTTGTGTGTAAGCAGTAAAAACAAGAGGGGTTAATTGTTTTTAATCTTTGGTGCTGTATGACATTCACCAGGATGAAAATAGAAACTTGTGCTGCTTCCTGCGTCTCAGAGTGAATGGAAAGCAGGAGTTCTCCTTGAGCAAAGCTTTGTTCTCTTTCATTCTCCTCCCCTTCCCTTATCCTTGGGAGCCACAGTTGTACCTTCCAGCAGGTCACAGGCAGCAAATGAGGGAATGAGTTCATGATCCTCAGCACAGAAAGGACATGGAGCTGCTGGAATGAGTCCAGAGGAGGCACCAAGGTGATCAGAGGGATGGAACACCTGTGCTGTGAGGAAAGGCTGAGAAAATTGGGATTGTTCAGCCTGGAGAAAAGAAGCTTTGGGGTGACCTAATTGCCCCTTCAGTACTTGAAGAAGCCAACAGGAGGATGGATAGAGACTATTTACAAGGGCCTGGAGGGACAGGACAAGGGGGAATGGCTGTGAGCTGCCAGAGAGAAGGATTGGTTTGGATATTAGGAAAAAATTCTTCCCTGTGAAGGTGCTGAGGCCCTGGCACAGGTTGCCCAGAGAAGCTGTGACTGCCTCATCCCTGGAAGTGTCCCAGGCCAGGCTTAACTGGGCTTGGAGCAACCTGGGCTAGTGGGAGGTGTCCCTGCCCATGGCAGGGGGTGGAATGAGATGAGTTTTAGCCATTCCAGGATTCGGTGATAACTCTTTGTGATGTGATTGCCCTGCAGATTTTGTGCCTTGGCAAAGCGTCGAGTCGAAGGGATCCCAGGCAGGAAAACCATCATGGTTCCTCCCTCAGAGGAGTATTCCACCCCTCTGCACCGCAAGGTGCCCGAGGACACGGACCCTGAGCTGGTTTTCCTCTGTCGTCACGTCTATGACTTCAGGCACGGGCGCATCCTGAAGAACCCCCAGTAGGACCCTCCTTCTGTCAGAGTGTGGCGGGAACGAGCCCGTGGTCTGGGACACCTGGGCACTCCCAACTCACCTTGTGCTGCTGCAGGTGGGAGCGCCCAGCGCTCCGTCCTGGGACTCTGAGTGTGCGAGGAGTGGAGCCCACGGAGGGGAGGCAGCGATTGAAAGCACAGCACTTCATTTAAAAGCATAAATGAAAATATATACATATAAAATAAATATATGTATATAGATATAGGGATTTGCATATGTAAATCTATATCTATATATGTATCTAGAGATGCATCTATTGGGAAGGTTTGCAGGGGATAAAAGGCAGGAAGCAATGCAGAGCCATGGCTGGAAGAGGTGGGAAGGGGCAGGAGGGATGTCAGGATGCATCACTGAGTCCAGATGGGACAGGTCAGTGGGTTTCAGTGGGAAGTGAGCCCAGTTCCTTGGCAGAGCACAGGAGAGTCTCCTTTGTCCCACAGGACAGACTGAGGTTTCCCAGTGGGTGAGAGCTTCTTCAAAATACAGCTTTGGGAGCTGCCTGGATGCAGAGTGGCCTTGTGTTGTGCTTGGATAGGTGTTGCTCCATCAGGGGAAGAAGTCACCCCTGTCCTCCCTCGTCCTTCTTCTCCCTCACCTTGCTGCTCCAGGATTCACCACTGGGGCTGGGGCTTGGAGCAGAGGGAGCTGCCAGGGTCACAGGTGGTACAGCCCAGTGCAGGGTTAGAGCTGGGCCCATCCTGGGTGTTCTGACCATGTCCAGAGGATGTCACGCCCCATTCCCAAAGCCCAGCACCCACCAGCACACGTCACTCAGAAGGCTGGAGCTTGCAAAGTGGGCTCTGCCAGGGAGAACCATTTTTCTCTTTGAGTGTTGCTCTTCCTCTGATGGCTCAGGGGGCCGTGGGTTTTCTCTTCCCAGTTTGTTTCCTGTAATGTTGTTTACAGTCCCTGCTTATCCCCATGTGTCGGCAGTGGGAAGAAGCCAGAGTGGGAAGTGTCAAACCCTTTTCTTGTGTGTTTTTTGCTTTTTAAAATCCCCTCTCCTCCCTGTGTGACTGTCCTGATCCTGGGCCTGCTGTTAAAGCCATTGGCAGCCTCCCCGCTCCAAACTCATCCCAGTATCCGAGCAAGCTCACCAAAGTGGCTTTGTGGCTCCTAAAAGGACCTGAGCATCGGGAAAGGTTTGCATGGACCGTGCAGCCCGAGCCCCACAGGTCCTGCCTCTTGCCTTACCTGTACAGATCCCAGACAGCCCTTAGATCCCAGACAGCTCTTGGATCCCAGACAGCCCTTAGCTTATCTCAACGCAAGCTTGGAGTTAATCCTAAAGCAAACCAAAGGACAGCGTCACATCCTGAGGAGTCACTGCCCCGAGCTGGGAGCCCAGCCTGAGGTTGCACTACCAGACAGAAGGAGAACCAAGCCCATGTCACCCAATTCCTGCTGGTTGGAGCTGCCCACTGAAATGAGGGATCTGCATTTTCCCAGGTTTTGGGGGCTTCTGAACTGGTGTTCCATAGTGAAAGTGTCCATTCTGCTTTAATATTGTCCTGTCAGTGGAAGCAGCATTCCCTGTATTCCCTGGGGATGAAGGGCTGGTCACCTTGCTCTGACAGCCACCTGCCTGCCCATCCTGGAGAGAGGACCCCACGGCATCCAATCCCTTATGTGGAATAGTTCAGGAATGCAGGGGTTCTCCAGAGATTCGCTCTAAATACCAAAGAGAGGAACATGTCCGGAGATGACGGTTTGAGGGGATGAGAAGCCTGGAAGCCACCGCGGTGGGCAGGCACCTCCTCTCTGCTGGTGGGTGATTCCTGCTGGAAAATTCCTGGTTATTCCCTCCTGCATGACCCAGGGAGAACACCCAGTTCCAGGAGGTGGGATCCTAGGTGTGCAAGCAAGAATTGGCAGGTGAAATATCTTCTCTCACTTATACCTCAAGATACTGTTGGTGTCCAAAGGGTCGCCTGGATCTCTCAATTCACTTGGCATTGGGGGTCTCTTGGAATGATTTTGAGGGTCTGTGTTGGGGTGGGAGGTGGCAGCACTTTGGAGACACTGAGATGAAGGAGGTGTTGGAGAACATGGTCTCTGCTGGTTCTGGGGGAGGATATGGAATGGTTTTCCCCCATAACTGGGAGGAAGGAGGCAGGAGAAGCAGAGCTGCTGCTGTCTGTGGCATGGAGGGAATGGGCAGAGCAGTGAGGGGAGAGTGGAGCAGCTGCACCCCAGGGTGGGTGGGACAGGATGGGAAGCCCTGAATCCATGTCTGGTGCCATGGGGACCCCTTTGCCCCCAAGCCTGAAGCAGGTGAGCTGCCGTGGCCATTTCCCTCTGGCAGCGCCATCGGACATGGAATGCTGCGAGACCCACCAGCTGGGAGAACCTGAGCACTGCTGCAGTCGGGGCCTTGGAACCTCTGCAATTCCTCTTTCTGCCCCCTCTCCCCTTGCTCCCACATTGTCCTGGCTCTTTTCCGGGTAGCAGAGGAATTATCCTTGCCCGGGGTCTGGAACGGGCTCCGACCCGGCTCTGGAAAGGACAAACCTGACTCTTCTCATGCAGAATCTGCTTCAGGCCATGGACATTGAGGTTCACGTGGTCGCTGATGCTGTTGTGCAAACAGCATGTAAATTAATTGAAATGTCTTATCCCTAATGAAAAGATTTCCTGCTTTTTTAATCTATTAGATATGGAAATATTTTTTGAAACTGAAAAAAATGCAGTCGGTAGAATTTAAATCGAAGCGTAATACATGTAAAATATATTTTAGTTGATAATTTTGTAAAATGCACTTTTTTGTGTCTCTTCCCTGGTTTCCCAGATCTGTATTTCAGTGTTTACAGATGGAATGAGAACATTCCCTATCCCCTCCTTCTGTGAGAAAGATATATTAGAAGTAATTCTTAAAAAATAAATTTGAAAAATCGTATTGATTTAGAAAACAAACCAGTGCTGGGCTGTTCTTCCCATCCCTGCCCGAACTTCTCACCTGGACCTGGTGGTTGCAGGAGTGCCTGGGAGCAGATTTGGGTCCTTGGGGTGAGTGATCTGTTGGGTTTTTCTTGGAAATTGAGCAAGTGGGAGCAGCATGGGCAGGGATTGACTTATTTTTTCCCAATCTGCTCCTGACAGCTGCTGTCAGTGGAATATATGAGTTTTCTCAGGCAGGGAAGGTGTGGTGGCAAAGCTTGTCTCAACTAGGCTTTAGGAAGCCTGAAGAAAGCATTTGGGAATGTTGCTTTGGAAAAGCATCTGCTTGGAGCGCTGTCTCCATCAGCTCCTGTCACCAGAGTGTCCCAGCCCCCTGGCACCAAGTGCCACACCCCCCCCAAGGACAAGCATTCTACACAGACATCCCAAACAGCCAGGGGGATTCCAAGTGGGAAGAGAGTAGAGAGGAGTCAGATAACCTGCTTGAAATGATGCAGCAAGGAACGGGATAACGGGATGGGGATTACCTGATGGGAATGTCTGCAGCTACAGCCAGATGAGAGTTGTCTAGGGGTGCTCGTGGCCAGTGACAGGAGGTTCCTTCTCACACTCATCTCCAGGGAGAGCAGCCCTGGATGGTGAATACCCCAGGGAATTCATCCCAAAATCACAGGGACCTTGGTTGGAGCTCAGAGCCCTTCCTGTGACCAGGCTGTGCTGAGTGCCCACATGTGGGTGGGGAGGTGACATGGCCCTTGGAATTGTCTATTCCTACAAATAATGCCATGAGTGGACCCTTGGACACCTGGGGAGGGAGGGGATAACTTCTGGGAACAAAAGGAGCAGAAGGAAAAAGTAACATCCAACATGGAATTAGTTCCTAATTACAGAGAAGAGAGTGAGGGCTGCGTGTGTCTTGTGGGGTGGGATGGGAACTGCATCCATAGCATGGCTTGGATCCTGGCTGCATGCAGAATTTGCAGCATGTTTCACTTCCCAGGTCACCTGGAGCAGGAGATTCTGAGATTGTCCCATGGAGTGAGCTGGGGTCGCTCCAGAACTGCCTCAGTCCCTGTCCCATGGCAGCCCTGCCAGCATCACACCTGTTCTTAAATTCCTGCTTGGATTTCTTCAGGGGACTAGGGATTTTGCTGGATCCCTGCTTTTTCCTTCCTGCACCCAGCCTTGTCACAGCACAGCTCCTTGTAGGGAGCTGCCAGCAGAGGCACAAACCTGGAGAGGAAACCACCATGGTGATGAAGTGAATTAAACTGGGAATTATCCTCCCAAGGGGAGAAAGGAGCTTGTCGAGTGACATTTATGTTTGCAAGCCAGTGTGAGGTCACTGAGCACAATATTCCTGACCCCATGGCTTGGGATTTCTGCTGAAGAATCCATTTGAGATTTTCCAGTTGGATTTAATGTGACTTGGCTGCCCTGAGGCATCAGTGATGTGGGTACCAGGAATGGAGTGGAAACCTGTGCCCTGTGCCTGCCCCACAGCTGGATCCGGTGCTTATCCAGGTGTGGACGTTCCCTTGGAGGGGTCCATTGGAAAGAAAACCAAGAAAAAGCTTTTCCTTCCCAGCTGTTCCCAGATGGTGTGCCATCACTGAACGGATAATCTGCGGTGGGCTGAAAAGTTTGGATTAATGTCAAACAAAATTGGATTTACTGTGGGAATCTGCCACCCGAGGGAGCCGCGTGGAGCCGGATCTGGCTCTCCTGGATCCGGCATTCAGCAAACTGCTCCTGTGTTGTGGCTGATGCTGCCAGCAATGTCCTGCTGCCACCTTGGCAGAGTCCTGCAGGCCACGGGCTGTCCTTGAAGTGATGTGGTGCATCAGGAAGGCTGGGCTCACCCGGCTGGGAAGCAGGAGGGGTGTGGCCACTGGAATCCCACCTGGCTTTGGCCAGCTGGGGATCCCATGGTGGCTCCGTGGCTGGTTTCCATCACCAGCTGTGGTTTGGGTTCCTGACAGAGCCCACCTGCTGTGTCACATTTCCCTTATTCCCATGTGCAGTGTCTGGAGGTGATGGAGCATTGCCAGCCTTGAGGGAATTGCAGGGAGAAGGAAGCACTTGGGGCACTGGGAAGGAGCAGTCGGGGCTGTGGGCACCTCCAGAGGCTTTGGATAAGGTTTGGGCACTGGGATGAGCACACTGTAGGGGTGGGAGATGTTCCAAGGTGCAGGGGCCTCCCTATCTCATTCCCCACATCTCCCAGCAAAGCAGATCCAGAGCAGCATCCAGGACTGGCTGGAGTGTCTTCCCATCCAGAGCGAAAGCCACAAGCTCCTGGTTGCATTTAAGTGCTGCTTTAATGCTGCTAATTACAATTGAGTGTAATTGTGCCAGAATCCATCAGAGCCAAGGGACAGGAGCAGCTTGGACTGTCCCATTAAGGTGATGGAGCACTCCAGCACTTGCCTGGCTCCGTCCCTGCTGATGGATGAGCCATGCCAAGCTCTGTGGAGGCTTTGTGCCATCACCAGGGGCAGGACCAGCCCTGGCACAGTTGGTGCCACACAGGGGGAAGGGATTTCACATCCTCCTATCAGCCCAGGGGCTCTAGGGACCTGAGCACAGGGAATTCCCTGTTTTACTGTGCCCTTCTCACCCCATCCATATGGGATGAACACTTGGCTCACCAAGCTTGGTGTTTAGGGGGAGATAAGGGATAAATGCTCACTAATCCCTGTGTGCCAGCGTTGGCTCTGCTGCTCCAAATGCTGCTCTGGCAGCACAGCGAGCCCCCAGTGCCGCTGGCACTGGATCCATCCATGGGAAAGCAGCCGCAGCCTCGGGGAGCCACTCTTGGAACTGCTCCCGCACTGTCTGTGTCACTTGAAGCTGAATAAAAATGAGCTCGAGCTTTTCACATTCCTCTCCAGCTGCTGCTCCTGCCGTGGCTATATCCCTGTGGCTGCATCCCTGTGCCCAAAACCTTGGAATCCTGGAGCAGCAGGAGCCACAGGTCACCTGCATGGTACTGTTTTTTCAGAAACATCCAGCTGGACATTCCTGGAGGCTGTTTCCTGTGCTAAAAGCCCTCACAGCAGAAAGGTAATTCCCATTCAGGGAGGGAGGTGTGCTGGGGGACCACGTGGTGGGGACTGGCGAGGATTGCATTGCTCCAGCCTCCTGCAAACTCCCCAAATGCAGGTAAATCAGCCCTTTATACATAAATTTTCCTTAAATTCCAAATGCCAGCCTGGAATGTGGATTTAGAGCTCTGCAGGGCCCCTTGATTTAAAACCCCTCCCTGTGCAGAGCTTTGGGGACAGGAGAGGTTGAGGACCGAAGTAGGAGAAGAGGGAAACAATGAGCCTGAAGTCAGGGGAATGGAGGAGGAATTGCATGAGCACTGCCAGTATACTGGGAAAGGCATCTGGATGCTGTCCACACATTCCATATGGGATAGGACCCACTGGTTCGGTGTGAAGTCATCGTGCTTGGGGCCAGCCCTGGGGTTGCAATTAATAAGGGGACATGGTGACTAATAATCAGCAATGGTGATTAATAACAGGAGGTGCCATTATGGGGATAACCTGGAGTGGGACAAAGCCCAGGGCCTGGTGTGGATGGGGCTGTCAGAGCGCGGCGTTGCCATAGGGATCCAAGGGCTTCTCCGTCAGAGCCTCCAGTGAGAGCAGTTAATCCAGTTTTAAGAGGAAAGGATATTTAATAAAGGGAACCATTTAAACTGGATTTACAAGACATGCTGAATGGAGGCACCATTTATTCCGTGGCTTCGTATTTAATTTTAATATCTCTATAAACCTCTGGAGTGTTCTGCAAAAACAAGCTGGAGCCGGAGCGGTTCGACCGCCCAGTGGTTCTTAAAAGCAAATCAATTTAACAAGGCTGGAAAAAAAATGCATCTCCATGAATGTCTTTCCACTCTTGGAGTGGCAGGAACACCGGAATATCCATATTAGAAAGCAACAAACAAGCTGTTCTGGTGGAGAGGGATTTTTGGAAGGATATGGAGCAAGAGCTTGGCAAAGTGGTGCTGGGAGTGTCCGGCTCTCCCGCAGAGAGAGCCAGGCTGTGTGGGGTTTTCTTTGTTGCTCTGCTCTCTCTGCACTCATAAATAATGTAATTAATATAAGAACTTCATCAATAATCCAGCTTTTTCCCCTCACTGTGCTCACAGCCTCTCCCATGCTGCTGCCTGAGCAGGGATGTGGCGACGCCCACAGGAAAGCCAGGATGGGGACGATGGCACCTGGCGGTATTTAGCACTCCATAAATGAGAAAATCCCAGGAACTCAGCCAGGTTTCCCACGAGGAAGCGGTTTGTGACTGTTCCCAGAGTGTTTCTGCTTCCCGTGCTGGGTGTGTTGTGGTTTTGGGAGCTGGTGAGAAAACTCCCTCCTTCCTCTGCAGCAGGTAAACCCTCCTGCTCCTCAGTGCCTGGCTCAGGGCACAGAGCAAATTCCCTGGGTTTCCCTTGTCCCTGGAACATCCCATTTTTATTTCCCTTTTCGTACATAGGGATTGAGCCACATGAAACTGGCTCTGGTTTCTCCTCCATTTTTTGGGTGGTCCCTGAACCCCGATTTAAGGAGCAGAGCAGGTGCATTTGGTGATCCCACCCTGGTCAGCCTGAGCAGTGGTTTGTGCTCTCAGATGTTCCCTCACCTCTTAATCCCTTTTCCCCTCTTTTTCCTCATACACAAGTGACCTCCTGACAGGAACAACATCCTCTGCTGTCCATGGACTAAGGAAATGGGTCTCTCAAGGAGGGGACTCTGGATTGCTCAGGATGAGGGTGATTTAGCATTTCACTGCTTTCCCTGTCTCAGGCTGAGGGATGTTTCTCCCTATCCCAGCCAAAGATCCGTGAGTGGGGTTAGATTTGTACCACATTGGATAATTAGTCTATAAAAAGGGAATTATATGGCACATTAACGAGCACGGTTGGGTTTTGTTTTCACCTCCCTGTGAGATGAAATCTGGGACACCCCATGGGAATTGACTTCCCAAAGGGATCTCCCTGTCCTGGGAACCTGATGTCCCCTGATAGCAGCTCCAGGGATGTGTGTGGGTTTGGAAACCGGGATCCAGGCAGGCAGCACCCCCCCTTTCCAGGGGCAGAGACAGACCCCTTGCTCACAACTCATTTTTTTTTCCAATGTTTGAGCAAATTCTCTTGTAATTTAACTTTCCTAATGAGTTTCCTCCAAAATCTGGAAATAATGCAGCACATTTTTATGGATTGAGAGGGGGGGAAAAAACCTCTTTTCATGGCTTTTCTGCAGAAAGCCTCACTCCTCCAAGGTCTGGAGCGAGAGGAGGCACAAACCAACTGATTTATTTCATTCTTCCTGATGTTTATTTTAAATTAATCCTGTTGGGACAAATACCAGGCAGGAATTCTTGCTGGAGTCACTTCTGTTCTGTGATCTAATTAACAATGGCTCATGTTTTATAATAACTCATTTTTCTAATAATTGATGTTTCATGAGGGATGGGATTCACTTGCTCTTTGCCTTTCCCTAGATCCTGAGTTTCCTCCCTCATTTTTCTTCCCTAGATCCTGAGTTTTCTCCTTTGTTTTTCTCCCTTTGTATTTTCCAAACCACACCTGTATGCTGATACATTTAAGGCTTGAAAACATTAGAAATAACTTCCCAAATATGCTGCATTGAAAGAAAATTTCAGATTAGCTGCACATGTTTGTTCATTAAAAGCACCAGGAGGATCCTGCTGTTCACACACAGGGAATTTAACAGGGAAAAATGCATGGAGTGTGTACATCAGTACTAGTAAAGCAGGAATGAGGCTGCTGTAATTCATTGACTCAGGATTTCCAGCTGGCATTTACAGTGGGCTTGATGCTAAACCCTCAGACTTTCCTTGGAAAGTGCCTCTGGAATACTCAGGAAAATGCTTTTTAGGGGCTACACAGCAATTTAAATAACATGCTGCCCTTGTATGGCCTGAAGGCATAAGAATTCCTATAAAAACCACGGAAAACCTTATTGAGAAAAAAAATGAGGATATTGGGAAGTTTTCACGGATACCACAATTGAAAGTCAGACTTGATGGTCTTGGAGGTCTTTTCTGAACTAAATGGCTCTGGGATTCTGTGAGTCAGCCAGCCTGGGCTCCACACAGATGGCACAGCTCCCACAGTGCCTGACTGTCCTCTCAGGGATGAATTTCTCCCTATTTCCAGCCAGATCCCATCTCTTTCAGCTTAGCCCCCAAACCTCCCAGCACCCATCCACCACCAGTGTCCAACATCCCCCTCAAACCATTTTCCTGGGGCAAGGCATGTCCCTCACTGGCTATTTGTTGTTCCTGACACGTGGCAGTATGTTAAAAACCTAAACAGGGCTCAGGCAAATGGGTTCCTGTCAGTCCCTTCCTCTTTTTTTTTCCTTTTCCTTGGGACAATGATTTCTGGTGTCTGAGATGAGATGGTGCAGGCTCTGGAGGTGTTGGAGCAGGTTCAGTCCTCATCCTGCTGCCTGTGAAACCGCAGTAACATTGCTTGGTCAAATTCCAGCAGGAATCTCACACACACACACTCCTGAGTTCATTACAGCCCTGCAGGAGCCGCCTGGGAGCTTCGGGCAACTCCATGTAAAGAGCAGGAGATAGACCTGGAATGAGCTAAGAGACTTGGAGACTCTCCTCCGACACAGGTTTGAGCTGTGCTGGATTTAGTGTGTGTTTGTACTGAAAAGTGGTGGTAAAGCCCCAGCTGGCTCCAGCTCCGATGGTGTTGGTGTGTGAATTCAGTAGCTCGGGGCTGAGAGGGATCAGCGGGATCAGGGATGGGTCAGTGGGAGGATAAAGGGTAGAACAAGGGAGTTCTGGTTGTTACTGATTTAAAAATGGATACACTCAGCTCGGCATGGGCTGTGCATGCCAGCCTGGGATTTTTTGGGAGCAGGAAAATGTCAGGAAACTCTGACTGAGACACAGCCACCGATCACCATCCCCATTGCACTGGCACCTGCAGCATTCCTGAATATTCCTGACCTCACTCAGGTGAGTGTGCTCTGTACGGAGTGTGCAGCCTGGGGGGATGTGTATCCATGCAGTGGCTGCCAGTGTGGTGGCTCCCTGTCCCGTTGTCCGTGCAACCCTTGGGGACTGGGATGTGCTCCCATCTCCCTCCGGGCATCCTCATCCCAAATCCAGGGGGGAAGAGCTGTCACAGCCCCTGCTGAGCGTGTGGTGCCTGCTGGTTCTGCTGGCACAGAGGAGCTGAACCTCCCGGGATGGCTCCATTCAAAAGCAATTCCAGAGTCACGCCCAGTGGAGCAGGAAGAGCAGACCAGCTCAGAGTGAAGAACCAAGCTCAGGGAAAGCAACTGAGCTCGGAGCAAGGTCTTTGCAAGTTCAGCCAACTGCATATCAATGAACTTACAGCCAGATCCTTCAGCACAAAATTTTCCTTGAGAACAGGGATTTCTGTGTTCTGACACAGCCAGTCGTGGCCGGCTCCTCAGAATTATTCAGCATATTCATCCAGAGTGTTTGACTTTGTTTAAAAAGGCTTTTTTCCCTAGAGATAAGAAACTGCCTTGGTCATGAGCTGATTGTGGAGCGGCTTCTGTGCTTATCCCCTTGGATAAGAGGCTTTATTATACCAAATTACAGGATAATCTCTGGACACGAAGCCACAGCATCGGATCTCTCTCCTTCCTTTGCTTGTTACACTTTTTGATCCAGAGCTGCTCAGACCCATCCAGGGATCTCCTTTGTTAGGAATCACCATCCTGGTGCTTGTCTGGAGAGTCAGCATCAGCCCGAACTGGTTCTTTTTTGTTTTTAAAGAAACCTCCTTTCTCTGGCTCAGCTTCCAGAGGCCTCTCATATTCTTCCCTTTTGCAGTTCCTCAGCCCAAAATGAATGTCTGATCTCAGCCCAAAGGGCAGCAGAGCCTTGGCAGGACACTTGTGATGACATCAGTGTCCAGCCTCACTCCAAGTGGGAAGGACAGGAGTGTCCCTCCATCTTTCCCTCTGTCCCCTCTGGGAATTGGCCCTTCCCTTGTCAGACTGATAAATATTCCCTATTTCTGACAGCCCAGGTGAATTCTGCAGCCTCTCTTAAACCTCAGTGTGCATAAATGCTGCTGGGAGACTGGCTCAGTGTAATGCAGATGATATTATAATGTGATATAATAATAATTTAATAGTAATTTAATAATAATCATAATAATAATCATCATAATAATAAATTATTTTAATGTTTTTCTGCTTGTGTTAGTAAACAGTGAGGAAAATGCCCAGAGATTTACTCCTCCAGGTACCATGGGGTGGAGGCTGTGGTGCTCTTAAGGTGAACATTGGGGTTTGGAAGCATCTTGAAAAGGGCTGTGAGTTAAAAAAATCCTCCTTTTATACCTGTAAGTGGGAATTGCAGGGATGAGGCCTGGCAGAGCATCTCCTGGGAAGGGCTGTGTGGGTTTCTCTTCTCCCTCATAAGAGAGAACCAAACCTTTCCATCGCTGTGGTTTGTTGTATAAACAAACCACAGGAGCCCGAAGATTTGTTTCCTTTGTGACATTTTATTTTCTAAATGTACCTTTTCTGAAGGAATGAATCTGTCTGGGAAATACCTTCCTGTAGCTTTGCATACTCTGAAAGTGAGGTGGCTTTTAACAGCTTTGAAAATCACTCTGGGTGTTAACCAGGCACATTGGCTGTAACCACAATTAATTTTCCTCAGTGGCATGGGGTCTAACCCTGCAAACCAGCCCCTGAGGTGTGTATTTACTTGTGTTGTTCCCAGGGGGACTCTGCATCTTACCCTGTACCTGTGCTTTTCAGACCAGTCCTTAAATCCAATTCCCTCTGGGAAATAACCCAGCTGAGCTCCTGGGCAGTCTCCTATTTCTCTCCATTTCTGGAACCACTCTGTTATATGTAACTGCTCCTGACCTAGAGATATTAGGGGGAGAATAGGAACAAAGAAGGGTGAGCAGTGCCAGACTAATAACTGGCTGCTTTGGAGTTTGCTGCAATGAGGCTTTTTCTCCAAGAGGAGGGATTTTCAAGGCTTGATTTTTGCCTCAGTGATTATATATGTTGGCACAACTTCAGTTTGGGCTGGTGTTGAGATCAGATCAGGACCTGCCCTCTGCAATCAGAGCAGGAATCTGGTAACAGCTTGTGTGTGCAGCTTTGTTGGTGGCAGGGTAGGATATCCGTGTCTTCCTAGAGCTAATGCTGTATTTATATCCAAATAAAACTGGGAAATGTGAAATAATGTAGCTGCAGGCTCTGGCACTGCACTCCAAGGGCTTTGTCTGCCTTGGCTGACAAAACACTCTTGGCTTCTGATCAAAGGGGAGTAAGTGGAAGCTGGTTTTCTCTTGATGTTATAAAAGCTCCTGACAGAGAGTCCCTGCAAGGCTGGTTGAGAGCCCAGGCCCCGTGGTACACTTGGAGAACTCCTGCAAGGAAAATAGGGAGAACAATGGCAGTGTGGAATGATTTCTGCTCTGGAAGGGGCCAGATGAGGAAATGGCATCCTGATGGCCCAGTTAGTGCTTTGCCTTAAGCAGAGGTGATGGAACAGCTGGAGTCATTCACAGAGGTGGTTTGGGTGAAATGCCTGCAAAGTGTTGGAAAATCCCATCCTTTGGCTCTCAGGTGGTGGCACAACATCCTCAGCTCAGCAGGTTATTGCACCTCCTCCAGGTGCTGAACCTGTGCAGCAATTATAGAATTGGAGAATAATATAAAGTGTGGCACAATGACTAATTTTGGCTGGTTTGGCCTGGTATTGCAAAAAACATCTCTCATCACGGGGTGCTGGGGGAAATCGCTCCAGAGGGATGGTTAGTGGGAGTCAGTCAGTGGGAGGCAGCTGAGGGAGCTGGGGAGGCTCAGCCTGGAGAAAAAGAGGCTCAAGGGGGACCTTCTCACTTTCTACAACTCCCTGACAAGAGGGTGGACCCGGGGCAGGTCTGGCTCTGCCCACAGGGAAGAAGTGACAGGATGAGAGGACACGGCTTCAAGTTGTGCTGTGGGAGGATCAGCTTGAACATGAGGAGGAATTTCTTCATGGAAAGGGTTGTCAGGCATTGGGAGGGGCCGCCCAGGGAGGTGGTGGTGTCCCCATCCCTGGAGGTGTTCAAGGAACAGCTGGACGTGGCACTCAGTGCTCTGGGCTGGGAGACAAGGTGAGGACCAGTCACAGGTGGGACTCAGTGGTCTTGGAGCTCTTTGCCAAACTAAGTAACTCTGGAATTCTGTGATTAAAGGGCTAGAGCCCCTCTGCTCTGGAGACAGGCTGGGAGAGCTGGGGGTGTTCAGCCCGGTGAAGAAAAGGCTCCAGGGAAAACTTAGAGCCCCTTCCTGTGCCTAAAGGGGCTCCAAGAGAGCTGGAGAGGGACTTTGGACAAGGGTCTGGAGGGATAGAAAAAGGGGGAATGGCTTCAAACTCAAAGAGGGGACATTTAGGATAGATACAGGGAAGCAATTGTGCCCTGTGAGGGTGGGCAGGCCCCGGCGCAGGTTGCCCAGAGAAGCTGTGGCTGCCCCATCCCTGGGAGTGCCCAAGGCCAGCTTAGGCAGGGATTGGAGCCACCCGCTCTACTGGACCGTGTCCCTGCCCGTGGCAGGGGGTGGCACTGGATGATGTTCAGGTCCCTCCCACCCCAAATATTCCGGCGCTCAGTGACTGCCCCTCTCCCCGCCCCGGCCCCCGTCGGGGCGGGACCTGCGCGGCTCCGCGGGGAGAGCACGGGAAGGGGGTTCGTGTGCGGGGAAAGGCCTGGGAAGGGAGCGGGACGCCTCTTTGGGAGGAGAAAGGGATTTTCCTGTCAGGGAAAAGTTTCTCTTTGGGAGGAAAAAGTTTCTCTCTGTTCGGATAAAGTTGCGTTTTAGGGACGAAAAGTTGCTCTTTGTGAGGAAAAGGTTTCTCTTTGTGAGGGAGAAGTTGCGTTTTAGGGAGGGAAAAGTTGCTTTTTGGGGAGGGAAAAGTTGCTCTTTGTGAGGAAAAAGTTACTCCTTGTGAGGAAAAAGTCGCCTTTTGCGAGGGAAAAGTTCTGCTTTGTGTGGAAAAAGTCATTCTTTAGGACAGAAAAAGTTTTCTTTGTGAGGAAAAAGTCACTTTTTGGGACAAAAAAGTTCCTCTGTGGCGAAAAAGTCATGTTTTGGATGGAAAAAGCTCCTCTCTGTGAGGGAAAAGACACTCTTTGGGAGGCAAAACTAACTTTTTGTGGGAAAAAAGTTGTGAGGAAAGTCACTCTTTGTGAGGGAAGAGTTCCATTCTGTGAGGAAAGTCACTAAAAAGTGAGGAAAAAGTTGGGGTGTTTGTGAAGAAAAGTCACTTTAGGGGAGGAAAAAGTTCCTTTTTGGAGGAAAAAAAATCCTTTTTAGAGGAAATAGTCACTTTTGGGAGGAAAGAGTTACTTGATTGGGAGAGAAAAGTTTCCATTTGGGGATAAAACTCATTTTTGGGTGAAGAAAAGTTTTCTGGGGACAACAGTCACTTTTTGGGGGGCAGAAAAGTTACTTTTTTGAGGGGAAAGTTATTTTTTGGGGGGTAAAAGTCACTTTTAGGGAACAAAATACACTTTTTCTGGGAGAAAAGTCAGTTCTTTGAGGGGGAAATAAATTTTGTTTGGAAAAGTCACTTTTTGGGAACAAAGGACTTTTTGAGGAGTAAAGTGACTTGTTTGATGGGAGAGCTCCATTTTGGGGGCAAAAGTCACTCTTAGGAGAGAAAAACCAGTTTTGGGGGGAGAAAAGTGCATTTTTTTAGGGAGAACTTACTTTTTGAGGGGTGAAAGTCACTTTGGGGGTGACAAGACACTTTCTGAGAGAAAAGTCACATTTTGGGGATGCAAGTGCCTTTGGGGGGAGAAAAGTTCCTTTTTGGGGGACAGAAGTGCCTTTTGGGGAGAGAAAAGTTTTTGGGGTGAGGAGAAGCCACTTTTGTTTGAAAGCACCTCCTTTTTGGAATAAACTCGCTTTTTGGGGGGAGAAGTAACTATTGGAGGGGAAGTTTTGGGGAGGAAAAGTAACTTTTGGGGGGCAGAGAACCACTTTGTTTTTCACGGGGAGGCGCCGCTTCTCAGAGAAACCACCACTTTTGGGGGCAGAAATGCCTTTTTTGGGTCCCAGCCCCGCTTGTGGCGGGGGATGAGGCGCGTTGTGGGGGAAGAGAAGGGCTTTTTCGGGAGAGCCGCGCACAAAGAGCTGGAGCTGGGCCGCATCCCGGCTCGCTCCGCGGGAGGACCACCCAGCCCGAGCAGAAAATTAAAAGGGAAAAAAAAATCCCCCGAAACTCCACCCCCGGTTTGCGGCAGCCCCGGAATGCGGCGGCGGCGGGGCCGGGCTGTCCCTCCACGCCGTCCCCGGGAGCGGGAAGGGATGCGGGATAACGGCAGGGACGGTGGCACGGGGGGGTGGCACAGGGTGGCATGGGGGTGGCATCCCCTGTCCCCACCCCTGGTGTCCCCCCCGCGCAGCCTGGCGGGGAT
>JAOXXN010000065.1:9337493-9356611 GCA_026770055.1 Myrmophylax atrothorax | reverse complement strand
GGATTTGGGGAGAAAAAACGACGAGTCGCCCCCGTCCTTACGGTGCAGGGACCGGCGGGCCGGGGCGGGAAGGGGCGCGGGGGTTGCGCGGGCGTGCGCGGAGGGCCCCGCCGGGGGCAGTACTCACCCGGGCGGCCCCGGGGCTGCGCCTCCTGCTCTGCGCTCGCCGCCCTCATCCATCGATTTGTTCCTGGAAGAACGCGGCGCGTTCTTATAGCAGCTACGAGCAATTAATATTGCATTAACCCTATTAAAAAAAAAAAAAAAGAAAAGAAAAGAAAAAAAAGGAAAGGGGAAAACCCGCACCCCGGCAAAGCCATCTATTATTAACGCGAGGGTAATTGGAGACCCGAGACGTGGGTGTGTGCGTGTCGTGGGGCAAGGCAGGCAAACACAGGCGTGACAGTGTGGAGGAAAGGAAGAGGAGCCGAGGGTGGCTAATATTTAATTTCAGGTCTGTGGTTTTCTAATTCGAGATTAAAAGCAGTCACGTCTTTGAAGCCAGACACTTGGTGTAAATGTACAGTTAAAATATTCTATTCCACAGTCCCCAGACAGAGCTCTGCTACTCCCAGGCTTCATTAAATTTTAATTATCATCCCAGACTGGAGCAAGGAAAGAGGGGGAAGACTGTCCACCTAATTGCAATTGATAAAGGCAAAGAAGCCGAGATATTTTTCCTTGCCGTGCACGCACAGCAGTTGTTTTTGTTGTTGTTGTTGTTCTAATGCGGGCAAAGCCCGGAGAGTGCAGCGTGAGCATCTCCACCTATAGATCTGCTGTTTACAAAAGATGCACGTGAAGGAAAGCCGGAAAGTGATGCTAGAGGTGGGTGTTGGGGGGGGAAGGGGGTTGCCTTAGCTCTTGGAGGATCTGGAGAAAGATCAACGAAAGAGACAGGGACCCTCATTAGAGCTCGTCAGCTTATTGTCTCCCAAAACAAAGCCCGCCAGTGTCTCAGCCTTTCCCGGCCCGAGCAGCGGAGGGGCTGCCCTGGTGTCCTCCCCGGTTCTCTCGGATCCCAGGCACCTCTGCCCCCCCCCCACAAACCACACCACCCCCCGGCTCTTCCGTGGTTTTTCGTTTGTTCATAATGTGCAAGTGTGGGACAAGCAGGTACTGGGAGAAGTCGACTAATTGCCCCAGGTTTTTAATCTGGGAAACTAGAGAGCGATCTATCTCCGGGCAGTAAAAGGTAAAAAATAAAACCCACCGCGTTTGCTTTCTAAGCAGCTTCCTATTATCACATCGCCACTTAATTTTATTTCCATTCTCTCCAAGTTAAATAGAAAGCCGAGCTCACAGGGGAGCTGCCATGTGCCTACAGACTGGGGATGTCAAGCAGAGAGACTCACTGTGCAAAGTTAATTTCAATTCCCGAGGAGGATTTCACATTCTCGCTCGCTCTGACCCACAGTAATTAGCTGAGATAACTAATGATTACTTACTTATTCCTTGTAATTATCTGGATTTAATAATTCGCTGTGTAATTTATTAATTCGCCCGTAATAGCCTTTAAGTGAATGGCTCATTTAAGAGGGCGAAGCGGCGGTTCAGGGGCTGTTCGCCTCTTGCTGCCTGTGCCTGCTGACGGTCTGGGGGGGGCTCCCTGCTGCTTTCGGGGGTCCGCCTGGTCTCTGCCCCCTCCGGCTGGCTCACCCTGGCCCCCTGACCCACAGCTTTCCTGCTTCTTTCTGCCCTACCTCCCCTCTTAGAACGATCCCCGCGGAGGATGCGCTGCAGCGCAGCCCACGGGGAGGGGGCAGGGTGGAGGTCTCGGCGGGGCGCGCAGAGGTGCGCGGAGGGACAGCGCCACCCCTTCCTCAAAAAGCTGGCAGCCCCGGCCGCGGCTGGAGGAGAAGGCAACCCACGCTGCGCGCCCGCGGGACCGAATCGCGACGCTGCGGGAGCAACGAGGGCAGAGACAGGGACAAGGGCTTGCGGGGGCCGCGGGGAGGGCGGGGGTCTTGTGGATAGCGCCAGAGACACATCGCCTGTGCCGGCCGGACACGAGGCCCTGCCTCCGCGCCCGCGGAGCCGCCGGCACCCTCGGCGTGCCCGGGCGGCTTTGAAGATGCAGCTGGAGCTGGTGGCTGGGCGGAAATATGAATATTTAATAGCGGCTCGTGTATGATCTCCCTCCCTCCCCCTCTCACCCGCCGCCGTCGGTTTTTCTTTCACTGTTTTTTGTGAGCGCCACTCGGGGAAATTACACTTTTCTTCCCTTTTTTATTTTTTTTTTCAGTTTCGCTCGTGTGCGTGCGTGGCACCTTTGCCTCTCGCTTTGCGCCGGGAGGCAGGGCGGCTCGGATAGCTCGGAGGCACTGCCGGGGCACCCCACACCCCGCTGTGCCCCTTCCCCACGCACAATCACGGCCGCGCACACGCTCCCCCTCCGGGCGCGGAGAGGAGCGGAGCTGTCCGTGGTGCTGCCGCCGGCACTGCCAGTGCTCCCCGGGCCGCCCCAACCCCGGGCAGTCCCCAAACACCTTTTTTCCCCCTCTTTTCCCCTCGCAGGACCCCGTGCCACCCCAGCGCTCCGTGCCCCTCGACGGCGCGGCAAGTCCGAGCATGTCGCGATAGCCCCACGCAGCTCCCACGGGGGTCCGAACCCCCCTGGCCGCACTGCAGGGGGGGTCCCCACGCCCCAGCCGTGCCCACCTACCGCGAGGAGCAGCAGCAGGAGTTGGCAGAGCGGTCTGATCATGCGGAGCATCGCGGCGGCGGCGGCGGCGGAGCGCGGTGGGCACGGAGCGGGCACAGGGTGGGCAGGAAGGGGGCACGGCTCGGAACAAGTTCGGGAGCCACCACAGGACAAGCAGCTCCGATGGCGCTGCCCCGAAGAATGGCAAGGACCTGCCCGTGCAGCGCTTATCATTGCTCGGGGCGGGACGAATTCCGGAGGAGGAGGAAGCGGATGAAGCAGCACCCACTCGCAGAGCAGGTTGAGTCCACGAAACCTCCTCGTGATGGTGTGGCTACCGAATAAACCGCAGGCAGGTTTTTCACGTGAGGTTTCGTAGCAGTTCAGTTTCGCGAAGTCACTTTCTCAGAACTTTCAGTTTTTAGCGCACCTCATTTTGCCCCCGGTTTGTTCTCTTCCAAACTCCTGATCTAGGTGGGAACCCTCAGGAACGGTCCCCCCAGGGACTTCTTGCTTCTCCATATTGCATTTTTCCCCCATTACTCAGCGTCCCTGAGTCAGAAAAGCGACAAGCCCCGACTGTCTTCTGGCGGCTCAGGTTGTAAACCCAGGAGAGAGCGTACCAAGTTAAACTTTGAACTTCTCTGCCGACACGCAAACAGCTCGGCTGCTGCAGGTTATCGGGGTTAGTGTGTGGGAAACAGCACTCCAATGAAAGTCTGATCTCACTGAGGTGATGGAGATCTGGGGTGGCTGCTCTGAGGGTTGGAATGGAAGGACAAGGAGGCACAGGCGGCTTTAGAGCCCCTTCCAATGCCTAAAGGGCTCCAGGAATGCTGCGGGGGAACTTTGGACAAAGAACTTGTAATAAATGTAAATATGATTCGTGTCCGTGAAAAAAAAAAAAAAAGACCAAATGAGAATTGCACCCCCTCTATAAAGATATAAAATGGCCATCTGTTAGACCCAAAGTTTGTAAAAATAAACATGTTAGTGTTAAATCACTCCACTCCGGACAACGATGCCAGGAGGGCATGAGCTATAACAAAGAGGATAAAGGAGCCCCTAAATTTTCTCAGTTCCTCATCAGAGAACTGAAATTTATGACCTAGGATGTTAGAAAGCTGTAAAAGTTAGAGATAAGACAATACTGTTTTAATTATACCCATATAAGGAGTGTATGTTAAATGATGCTTATGCATGAAGCCAAATGAATATGTAAATATTAACTGATTGAAAAAGGACTAAGTTTTACCCTGTGGTGTGTGTTGGCAGAGAGAACTCTGCCTCACACCCAGGCCTGTAATTGCTTTTATCATATAATAAACTTTATATAAAAATCTATCTGAGACTCTGTTTTTCACATGCAACATTCCTGCTTGTCCCTGGGGGGTTTGGTGCCTGGTTCTGGAAGAGCTGGAGATCTGTCCTGTCCTCCAGCCAAATGCACCAGATCCAGCTGGGAATCGGATTTTACTTTGTAAAACAGATGCTGCTGGACGGATATGCTGAGCTGTAATTAAACCTGATCTCCAGGTCTCCCTAACTAGGAATAAGCTGGTGAGACTTTGCTATCTTTCCTTCTGGGAAGCTGAGGGAACACTTCCTGCTTGTTTGGTGATTGGGTTTTTAATTAAATGTTTGTTTCTCAGTAGTTTTCAAGGTTTATGCTGCGTGTTTGTTTATCTGCTGCAGCTTCTGTTCTCTATATTAAATTTCAGTCTCTTGTCCCCTTAATCTAATTTATTGTGCACAGAAGGATTTTGCTTTTCTCTGACTCTCTCTCTCCTTTTCTGGGTATCACTGGTCACTTTTTTCTCTTTAAATAAAGGAAACAGGCTCCCACCTCCTTTTACCCTCCAGTGAGGAGGATTCTGATGCATATGGAACCAGCTGTAAGTCAGCAAAAATGAGAAATGCATCAGGTTTCCATTACTGGGGCTTCACTTTGTCTGTGGCCAATGGTACAATTCCCCAAGGAAGCTTTGGACAAGTAGGAAGAAAAATAAGTCACCTCCCTCAGCAGCTGTATAATCTCTTTCCTTTGTCAGGTGTTTCTCCAGGGTAGAATAAATCAGGAGGAGATTCCACAGCTGTCAGCAGGCACTGGAGGTGGGAGCAGGATCCAGCTGTCCTCTGGAGAACGGGGAAAGGGGTGATGGCTGTGGGAGCAGGGAGGAGGGGGACTCACAGCAGCTCCGGTACAAACAGGGAGGAAAACGTGGAGTTATGAAGTGGTTTGATTCAATCAGGCTGTTCAATACTCCTGCTTTCCAGTCTGCTCCAGTCCAGCAGCTGCTTTTCCCATCTTTCCATCCCTACGAGTGCACTCATCCCACAGAATCAGAAGGGGATCTTTTCTCCTTTCAGCTCTTATTAATCCTCAGCACTGCACTGAATGCCTCAGACTTCCCTAAGTGAATAACCTGAGGTTTGGGGCTTTGTCCCTGTCTTTCCCTCACTTGATTTCTCCAATCTTGTGCTCTCTTGTTCCCCTGTTGAGCTCTGTCCAGTTTAATTCCACCTTGTGACATGGGAAACTTCTGATTCCCTCTAAATTACCACAGTGTTACTGTATTTTAGTTCATCCTTAGTCCCTTCTTAGCCTGCTCCATTTTTGGAATTCAGAGTTGGTTTGGTAGCTCCCAGAGAGCAGGACTGGGCAGGATCCTTTGTTTTTCCTATGGATTTTGCAGGAATAACTGACTTCCTTGCCAGGCACCGAGGCTGAAATAAATGCATTAAGGCTGCCAGTCGCTGTGCTGGCTGGTAGCCATGGCCCTGGATTTCATGGGAATAAAGCTTTCGGAAAGGCGGCGGGAGCGAGTGGTGCCAGGGACAGCTGCAGATGGAATCACCATCCTGGCTTTTGCTCCTCTTGGCTTTCAGCTTCCCCATGAGGGAGAGTCACCACAGGCTGGCTTTGAGCATCACCATCCTTGGGATGGTTCCTTCCTCACAGACAGGATTTTGAGAAAGGCAAACGTCTCCAATGGATCTGTTGCATGTAGGGATGTTGTAGTCATAGAATCATGGAATGGTTTGGGTTGGAAGGGACCTTAAAGCTCATCAAGTTCCAACCCCTGCCATGGAGGGGGTTGACAGAACCATGTCCCAGCACACGGCGTGGATCCCACAGAGCGTCCCTGGGTGAGGCTCTTTCCCACTGGAAACCGAGAAAAGGAGGAAGGCTGGGGTGAAAAGGCCAAGTGCTGCCCCCACCCCGCACCCCTCGGATTTTATCGAGGCTCTTTTGCATGTGAATGAGAACTTTCCCACTTCCTTCTGGGGCTTGAATTGGCAAACGGGGAGTTGTTAAAAAATCTCCACTGTCGTGAGCCCCGACAAAGGATGGTTGCCATGGAAATAATGGAAGTTGCACCGTGAGCAAAATATCTCCAGGCCCAGGGCCAAGGGGAGGGAGGAGGGGACACCGTGTGGGTCACGCACCTTCTGCCAGGACCCACGTGCCTCCACGTGGTTTTCCTTGGGCACCCTCATCCTTGGCAGTTCATCCTATGGGTTAAAACAGGAGAAATCAGAAACGTCAGGGTTGGATGGGAAGGGCTCGTAGAACCTCAGCCGCTCTCCCTGCAGTGCTGGTGCCGCCAAACTCAGCAGGGCTGCCCCACATTTGGGATCCCGAAGGGTGTTGGCAGCAGGGCTGAGAACCAAAGCTGGAATCCCATCTCAGGTAGTGGGCAGGAGTCTCCTGCCATTGTTGTATCTGAGCTCTTCTCCATGTCAGGGCATTTTCCAGGTCTGTTATCCACTTGCCTATACAGACATTTGAGGTGGAGTCCTTTTCTTCGGGGAAAAAACACCTTTAGACTTAAAGTTACCAAAAGCTTTTCCTTTGCAGACCAGAATTATAAACTACATCTTCTGTTGCTTTTTGCAAATCTTAACATGATTTCAAGCCAAGAAACTTGAGGAGTTTGCTTTATATCTCCCCAAAGTGCTTGCTAATGGGAGCCACAGCATCCTTGCTGAGCTATGAGAGGGACTGAACCTCCATCAGGATTTATCCATGGGCTGCTGAGCTCTTGGGCAAGGCCCGGGATCAGCACCTTCCCGAGGCTCTGGTGAGTGGTATTTGCTGGTGGGAACTTGGAATGGGAAACAACAGGGCACTTTGGGACTTAAACACATTCTTCTGCTCTCCTGAAAGCACCAAGGGCTTGGGAAAAGCTCCCAGCAACCATCAAAATCCTGTTTATTAGGGAGCATCAGGTGAGGAGGAAAACAAATGTGGGAACCAGCGGCAACACGCAGGTGCCTGAAGAAACCCCTGCTGAAGCTGCCACTCTTTGAAGGACTTTTAAGGTGCCAGAGTGAGGAGTAAAGGATAAAAAGTGTGGTTGGGCATGTGCTCGGATCTCCTGCTGGCAGAGGAGCGGAATTGATGCTATCCAGGCTCATTTTCAGCCTGGGAAAGGACTGGACAGGGGGAAGCAGCAGAGACTTGAGATTTAAAATAAATAAATACATACAAATACATATAAATATCTGGATCCCCACGCTGCCTGCTCATGCCACACCTCCATCCCACTGCCTGATCAATAGCAAGTCCAAGTGGGTGTTAAGCTGATGAGAGCCCATCAAGCCTGACCTTTGGAGAGAATCCCGGAATGATTTGGGTGGGAAGGGTCCTTAAAAATCATCCAGTCCCACCCCCTGCCTTGGGCAGGGACACCTTCCAGTAGAACAGGTTGCTCCAAGCCCCGTCTAGAATCAAGTTGTGGGATTGTGGGAGGCATTTTGGGGCTGCGAGGTGTTTGGGGGCGGGGGGTTGGAAGGAACCAAGTGGCAGCCGCTGGAGATGAGGAGCTGGGGATGTTCTGGGTGGCCACAAAAACATCTGGTTTGTGGCAGAGCCCTGATGGGAGAGCAGGGCTGGGGGCTGTTCCCTGCTCAGTGCTCACAAAGAGCTCCCTGGAGCCAGGGCTGGCTCCGGCAGCGAATTCCCGGCGCTGACAGGGCGGTGCTGCCAAGGCACAGTCTCTGCTCAGCCCATCCCTGCCAGCCCTGTGCTCTCCCAGCGCTCGGATAGGCCCGTTTTCAGGGTGTCTCACACAACCCCATCCCCTCCCCTCGGCTCCCAGTTCCAAAGCTGCTCTGTCAGAGCGCTCTTTTCCCGGGGGGCGGCGGGAGCTCTGCCAGCTGCTCCCTCCCATCCACATGCAGCCCCGGAGGGCTCGGCAGAATTCCTCATCCCACAGGGACTGCTGGTAGGAAGCAATCTGGCAGACAACATGTTAAGAGGAGACTGATGTCTCGGAGCCACTGAACCATTTAATTGCCAATAAACACAGCCCACATGTAAATAATTACGGAGACCCAGGAGCTGTGTCGTCTTCAATGGAAGGAAGGAGCTGCCAGCCTGCAAACGCCCCGTGGCAAGGGGAGAAATTAAGATTTCCTGTTCACCCAGGAGGATCAGCATCAGTAAGCCTGCCTGGATATCTCCAGGCATTGCTGTGGGCTCGAGGTGGCCCCGGAGGTGACAGTCCCTGCCATGGTGAGAAAGACCAGGTTGTGCCCTGGGCTGAAAGTAAATCTTAAAAATTAAACCATTTGCTTCTCCAAGCTCTTGTTGCAACCCAGTGGGATTATTGTGATGCCTTTTTTTTTGGATAAAGAGCTGCTAGGATCATTGTCCAGAGCTTTGGAGCTTTGCCAGCATCACGCACACATAGCAATGGAGCCCTGGTAAAACCTGCAGGGACCTTTCATCCCCCTGCCTGGGCAGCCCATCCCATCCACCCCCTGCCATGGGCAGGGACACCTTCCACTGTCCCAGGTTGCTCCAAGCCCCATCCAGCCTGGCTTGGGACACTTCCAGGGATGGGGCAGCCACAGCTTCTCTGGGCAACCTGTGCCAGGGCCTGCCCGCCCTCACAGGGAACAATTTATTCCCAATATCCCTGCCCTCTGTCAGTGGGAAGCCATTCCCCCCTGTTCTGTCCCTCGAGGCCCTTGTCCAAAGTCCCTCTCCAGCTCTCTTGGAGCCTCTTTAGGCACAGGAAGGGGCTCTAAGGTCTCTCTGGAGCTTTAAGCATCCCCTTTACTGGGTTTCACCTCCTGAGTTTGCCCTGATTCCGTTCCTGGTTCCTGGAGCAGGACAGGTGTCACCAGGCAGAGCCTCCCACTGCCACGGCCAAGGGAGCCTACTCAGTCCAGCAATTTGGCTTTTCCCGGGGGGGGTGTGTGATGGGTTCCTATGGCAACCAGGAGCCACTCGGCAGCGCTTCCCTCGGCGACAATCACAGCGCCTGCCTCCTTTGTGCAACTAGTGCCTGGGGCGTGTGTGGCCTCGGCCTAATTACCCCAATCAGATCCAGCATATGGGCTGGAGTGATCCAGGGGTGGAAACAACCACCCACCACCCCCTACCTGGGACCCCGCTGCAGTGGGACCCCGTGGGGGGACCTGGAGCATCACCCCAAGTTCTTTCCTGCCAGGGGACACGAGATGAACCTGCCCCTGCTACAGGAAACATCTGGGTCTTCATTACTCCCCAAATTGGATATTAATATGCAGTAAAAGGGATGCTTTGGATGTGGGATTTTTGGGGTGTCTCCCAGCCCGGCTCCATCCTTGCTGTGTGGGGAAAGCCCTGGGCAGTCACACTGAACTGGGATGTGACTGTGGGTTTTTGGGACTGGCACAAAGAACCCCTCATCACCAGCTTGGAGACAATGTTGAATTAAGTCTGGCAAGTGCCAGGTTTGTTCCTGAGTGAGGGCGTGGTGACCGTGGCATGTCATTAAGTAGCTTCTTGGCATCTCCTGCAGGAGCAGAATGACAGACAAAACTGATGAATGAAAAGTAAACTGGGGTTTAGGAAATCTTGGTTAATTTCCTGCAGCAAGAGCTTGCTACGCTTACAGAAATTAAACTGTGAGTGCTCCAAAGTGTCTCACAGCGAGCGGAGGCACCGGGGGAATATGGGACGAGTTGGAAGCAGGTGCATCCATAAATCAGCTGCAGTGCTTTCAGAAATTCACTGTTGCTAAAGGAGCCAGAGGTTCACAGGGAAGTGACATCCATGCAGAGGTGTTAGGTCTGCCTGATCCCATGGGATCCAGTCACAAAGTGTACAAGGCCAGGTTGGATGGGGCTTGGAGCAACCTGCGATAGTGGAAGGTGTCCCTGCCCATGGCAGGGGTTGGACTGGAGGGACTTTAAGGTCCCTTTCAACCCCAGCCATTCCAGGATCATTACTGGGACCTGAGCTGTAGCATCTGTGGTTTTAGCCAAAATAGGTGATAATAAACCTAATTTTACTCATGTACATGTTTCAAGTCTGCCTCTTTAGCTGGAGCCAAGACCTGGGAAGAAAAGACTTGGGCACAGTTTGTACATCCCATGGAATCTGCTAACAGAGAAATGTGAAAAGTATTTTGCAAGACCTGTCAAGGAAATTAGAAGTGGTGTTTTGGGTCAGAATACTGTTCTTAATAAACCAGGAAACAGTAATAATAAGATAAAATGAATCAACATGTTCTAAGCAATTTCCAGCTCCACAAACAAAATTTGCCCAGTGATCTCAGCTCAGCCAAGGAGCTCCTCTGCTCTGGCTGTTTTGTCATCACTGATGATATCCAGACAGAACAAACAGAGCAAGAGGAGGCTAAAACCAGTGGAAAACTACCAGGCTAATTTTATTTGTTGTGCTTGATTAGGAGACAAAGGAGGAAATTTCCAAGAGTACACACGGAAGCAGTGTGGATCCTGGGTGTGCAGTTAGGGCTCATCTCAATTCAGTCTGCAGTGCACGACAAAGGCCTCATCACCTGTAGCCGTGGGAGAAACCTGGATGGGGATCAAATAATGGGAATAATATCTTGAATGTAGGTTAGCTCTTTCAAATGATAATCTCTTGAGTGCTTTTGAAAGAACAGCACTGTAATAAGTTATATTATCTGCCCCTTAGAGCTGTAGACACCTAAACAGGCTCAGCCTAAACAGCCTGGGTGCTTCCTGCTGTTAAATCCCACTGTAGGTTGGTCTCCAATATTTCCCCTTTTGGAGGTTTCTGATGAGGGAAACCCCATTGGCAGGGTCATTGCACTGAGGGAAGTTTTCCAACTTTCTGAACAGCCCAAGGCAGAGAGAGATGAGAAATGAGATGAGCAATGAGCAGGTTTGGGGAGGCTGTGCAGATGTTCTTCTGTGCCAGATGCTAAGACAAGGAATCCTGGAATCCTGGAATGGTTTGGGTGGGAAGGGAGCTTAAAGGTCAACCAGTCCCACCCCCTGCCATGGGCAGGGACACCTTCCACTAGCCCAGGTGGCTCCAAGCCCCATCCAACCTGGCCTTGGACACTCCCAGGGATGGGGCAGCCACAGTGTCTCTGGGCAACCTGTGCCAGGGCCTGCCCACCCTCACAGGGAAGAATTTTTTCCTGATATCCCTCCTAATCCTGCCCTCCTATAAACAAAAAGTCCCTGCCCTCACACAGCTCAGGGAAGGGTCAACATCCCACGTACCTGAGGGTGAGGAAGAAGCCACCGAGTCACCAGACTGTCCTAGTTACAGGGGCTGGGGCCAGTTTATCACTGTGTGGGTATAACCAAACCCATGTATTCTACACTATGTTATTTCTGATGAACTATTAATAATGGATCATTTGCAGCAGCTGCCCAGGGCACAGCTGGCACCTCAGGCTACAAGCTGGGTGTTACAGAACCCTGGGAGACAGGGGAGTGTTTCTGTCCTCACACCAGTGACTGAGCTGTGATAACTCCCCTCTGGGGAGGCATCAGCACCTTCACACCAGCCTGAGGGGTCCTGTCTGCTCATGGGCCATAAGGGACTGGCACAACAGGCAGCTGCAAGGACCTGGACCATCAAAGATTCCAAAAATATCCCATGACTCACAGAGTTAAATCACCCACTGTGAAACTCCTCGCCCTGGGGAAGGTACTGGGCATTCCCAACTGAACCTGAGCATTTATAAGCTTCAGATTTTGGGACTTTGGGTACCACTGGTCAGGTCTGGAGGAGGACCAGAACCTCAGCAGGACTCCGACTGCCACTCTTGACCAGACTGCCACCATCATCCTCAGCAACAGGTTTCCTTTCCTTTTACTTTTCACTCAGGGGTCCCATGTGGGGCTCAGCACAGGGGCCAACGAACACCACTCTGTTCATGCCCAGGGTGTTGGGTTATACATCTGGGGGTTTTTTTGTGGGTTAAAACCGTTTTTTCTCTGTGTCATTGTATTTTTTGTAATATTTTTTAGTAAATTGAAACTCTGACTTGTAATCTCACTTGAGTTGGGTTCATTTCTCCTGCCAGTTTACCTTTTACACCAGAGGCAGGAGGGTGGTTGAAGGGTGGGCAGGGGGGACAAAAAACAACAGGGAGGCTGAAGTCACACACCTGGGTTATTGAAATCACTAATTATAATCAGTTTAAGGAGGATCATGTGAGCAAAAAGGAGATGCAGATGCACCTAAGCATTCCAAGTCAATGACAACTCCAAACAGGTGATCTTGGATGTGTCCTGGCTGATGGGAGAGCTACAGGCACCAAATCCCAGTAGAAGAGAGGATTGTGGAATTATGGAATTCTTTAGATTGGAGAAGACCTTTAAGATCATGAAGTCCATCCATTATTAACCATTTTTCAACCCACAAGAGAGTTTGTCAGGAGGAAATGTGCTCAGGCAGAATATTGGGCAAAACTTTAAATAATTGGGGATGATTTAACAAAAATATCCCTTATACCCACTGGTTCCTGGTGGAAAAGCTCCCAGCAGGTTCCCGAGGAAAGCTGTGCAGAATCAGCCTTCAAACATGTTTTCCTCCTCAGTTTATCTAATTAATTTACTTTTATTAAGAAAACAAACTGTGCTCTCCTTTATGTATCCGGTTTCTGCGAATCAGAGATGACGGCTCGGGGATTTCTGGGTTTATTCTCAGAAGTCTCTCAGCTTTTAGCTCACCCTCCCAAAACAGTGTTTTCCATTGCCCTGCAGGTAATCTGGGGAATGAGCAAAACATCTCAGCAGGGGTATCTGAGGGTGGGGATTTGTTCTTCCACAGCTCAGTAACTGCAAATTCCAGTCTAGTCTGGAAACACAGGGGTGGAAACCTCCTCCTCTTTGTGGGTCAGTTCTCCAGGATGGACATATGGATTTTTAAATGGTCCTGAAGATAAATGGTTGCAGGGATGGGGATGAGTGGAATGTCTCCTCTTTCCATGATACCCACATTGTTGCATTAATCCATCTGAGCCAGAGTTGAAGGGAGAAAAAAGGGCAAGAAGAGCCATTTAGGGCTTTTAATTGAGTGAATAGAGGCTGTGATGGGAGGAAATTAAGAGAGAGCAGGAATCAACACCTGTACTGACAGGACAAAGGCTTCAAACTGACAGAGCAGGGTTAGACCGGATATTGGGAAGAAATACCAGACAGGTAGGGGGACAGAGCTAAACACATCCAAGTCAGCATCTTCCTGGGATGTGACTGAGCTGCAGTCAAGGATTTCTTGGTTTTGTGGGATTCATATCAATACATACACACCAGCCAAGCTTTTGAAGCCTTTATTACAGAAAGGACAAGCAGGGCTCATCCTCTGGGATGAGCAGCCCAGCACAGCCCCAGGGAAGCTGCAGGAAGCCAAAGAGGGAGCTGCTCCGTGGGAATGTGACAGAGCTCACTGGAATCACATTGGCTGCATCCCTGTCTCCACTGCTCACCCCGCGGGAAGGTCATATGGTCCTTCTAGGACCAGCATGAAGGTCTCAGCAGGAAGGTGTGTGAGTAGCAGCTCGTGGATGGGCATAAAGGGAGCGGATTAGGGATCTTGTTGGGTTCCACCCAGCTGTGTCTGCTCCAGAGGAGCTGGAGCTTCTCACTGAAGCAGGAGGGATGGCCAATGCCACGGGCAGTTTCCATGCAGGGGTGAGGATGTGCTCCCTGAGGGCTTTAAAGTCCTTTAAAGTGAGAGACCATGGCTTGGCCCCAGAGAGAACAGCAGCACATGGTGAGTCAGAGGCGCGACCGTGGGTGGCCGGGAGCTGCCGTGACACCGAGACGTGGTGCCCGTGGGAGTGCTGGTGCCTGCGGGCTGTTCCCAAAGGCTTCTCCTGGGAAATCAAGAGAATAAAACCGAGCTGGGCAGTAGGGACAAGGAGATGCTGCTTTCTGCATGTGCTGCTTGCATGGAGCAGCGTGATGGGCTACAGAGGTACCTGAGACACTCTGGAGCATCTGACAAGTGAACCCATCCTTTATCCCGGCACTGGGATTTCCACCTCCATCACAAGAGCCTGAACATGGACACACACCACCTTAAACTGTCCTGGGAAGAGAGATGGAGGCATCACTCCCAGCAAACTCATCACTTGAGCTTTGTTGTGTCCTCCTTGGCCATGCACAGCAGTGACGATTTCAGGGATGTGCCCGGCTCCATCCGCATGTTTGGCTGGAGAAACTGGGATGCCCTGTCTGCCTACAAGGGCAGCTCCTCCAGCAAGCCAAGCAGGTTATGGAGCCCCCCCCGTTCCAAACCAGCCGCCTGCTGTTGGTGGCCACGCGCCCCCGTCTCCACCTGCAGAATGCACATTTCAGAGCCTCCTTTGTCCTTCCACCAGTAAACCACAATTTAAAAGAATAAATGTGCAGCAATTTCACAGCTCCCTGTGCGAGCTGACCTCTTCCTACAGCACAAAGTGCCTCCTGTTGCTTAGGAACAATCTTTATCCCACAGAATGAAGACGTGCACTCTCCAAAGAGTTTTTTAAATGCACCCAAGGGGTGTTTGCCCTGCTCAAGTGCTGACCTACCTTCTAAGTCTAACATGGGGTGAAGTCTTTGTGCTCCAAATATACTGCCAGATGCCTACCACACCCAGCCATGATTTGGGATGGAGGGATATGCCCCATCCCCAGCCATGATTTGGGATATAGGGATATGCCTCATCCCCAGCCCTGATACTCATCCATTGCACTGTTCCAACGAGCCAAGAAACTGCAGTTTCATCAAAACCTTTGCCTGGCTCACGTGTTTGTTGTTGCACTGGTTTGTTGTCCACAAAGAACAAAACATCCTTGAGCTACAACTTGAGGACGCTTTCCCCATCACTGAAAGTGTTCAAGGCCAGGTTGGATGGGGCTTAGGACAACCTGGGCTAGTGGAAGGTGCCCCTGCCCATGGCGGGGGGGTTGGAGTGAGAAGAGTTTTAAGGTCCCTTCCAACTCAAACAATTCCATGATTCTATGACACAAAGCTTTTGAATTTTGTTCCCTTTCCAGGAATGAGAGACTCTTCTGGGATCAGCAACAAACCAGCTCAGCCACCTCCCACATCCAATCTCCAGCCAAGTGCCCACCAGGTCCAAACACAATCCCTCGAGGTCCTCCAGCTAAGATAACCTTGTTTGCAAAGCTATCTTATCCAAGGTGCCAGTGGGAGCATCTGCCAGGGTGGAACAGGTGTTGAAGCGAGAAGCCTTGCAGGACATGGTGCTGGAGCTCTTCTTCTTGCAGTAGAAGTGGCTGCTAAGGTGGAACCAGAACTTGTCATGGAGGGAGGCGTAGATGAAGGGGTTGTAGCAGGCAGAGCTCATGGCAATCAGGTGGCACGAGACCTGGATGACATTGACGTACCTCTTGTCCAGGATGGTGAACTCCTCATCAATGTCCCGGATGAAGTTGACAACCTGGAGAGGCAGCCAGCAGATGGCAAAGCAGACCACGGAGACGGTGAGCACCCGGAAAGTCTTCTGCTTGGTCCTGGTCCACTTGTCCTGGCAGCGATAGGCAGCGCCTGGCACATTCCTCCTGCTCAGGTGGTAGGTGATGGCACAGAAGGAGACAGACACGGCCAGCAGCGGGAGCATGTAGGACAGCAGGAGCATCAGACAAGAGTAGAGCAGCCGCTCCCTCTCCTCATGCTTCCAGAACTCTTCACAGATAATCATGTCATGGCCAATGGTGTTGAGGTCCAGGTAGTGGGTGTGCAGCAACGTGGGGACAGAGGCCATGATGGAGAGCAGCCAAATGCAGACCACGAGGCAGATGCAGGACCTGCGGCTGATCTGCCTGCGGATGGGATACGCCACCACGACGTAGCGGTCGATGGCGATGGCCGTGAGGGACAGCACGGACACGAACACAGTGGCAGCCTGCATCAGGGTGACAAAGTGGCACATGAACATCCCAAAGAGCCACCCCCGTGCCTCGAAGGCGTAGGACACAGTGAGGGGGACGCAGGCCAAGCACATGACAAAGTCAGCCACCGCCAGGTTCCCTATCAGGAAGTTGGTGGTGCAGTGCAGCTTCTTGGTGAGGGCGATGAGGAGGATGAGGAAGAGGTTCCCAGTGCAGGCCACGGCCACCAGTGTGGCGTAGAGCGGGATGAAGAGTGGCTTCAGCTCCAGGAGCAGGTCCAGGCCAGTGAACAGGGGGGCTGAGCCGTTTTGCCAGGAGTCGTTGGGTAACTGAGCCATGGGAGCCCCTGCAGCTGATGTGGCTTCTCCACACCTCAAGTCAAATAGAGACAAGCCTGGGAGCCCTGGAGAGAAATGTGTTGGTTGAACTTCTGGGTGGAAGGACCCGTGCCCAGTGTCCAGGTCCTCCTGCACAGCCCCGTGCTGAGGTACCAACTGGCTTCAGTGACTGTTTCAGGGTGAGGGTGGCCTGTGGCAGACACAGCGGAGCTCTGATACAGAGCAAAGTTGGGAAGATGGCTGTGAAATGGTTAAATCAGCCAGCCCAGATCTGTGGGAGCAGCCAGTCTGGGGCAACAGGACCTGGAAAGCCTCCAGTAGCCTCACAGAAAGTGACCTGGGAGTGCGCTGACGTAAGGCAGAAATAAAAGGTACTCCTGCATTTCTTGCTTTTCATTTTTCCCAGCTAATTCCACCCTCACCCACCACCTGGCTGGGCAGGAGTGTCCTTTCCATTCCCTGCTCTTCCATGTCTCTCCCTCCCAGCCCATCCCACCACACCCTCATCCCATCGGGTTATTTCACCCCCTTGGTTATTTCTCCACCACACTCAGAACTTTGGCTTCTCCTGTCTTTCCCTGTAGCAGCTGGGTTGGGAGGGAGGGAAGGGGAGAGGGAGGAAGGGAGTGCCTGGCTCCCAGGGAACCTCCACAAACCCACTCACAGCAGCACAAAGGGGATAAGGTCAAATATATTCCAGCAGAAAAGTGTATGGAAATGAAGAATTCCCCTCCAGGACCCTCCTCTTGGACCCCACACTGTCGAAATTACTGTTTCATTCCCCTGACCAGGATCTGGACAGACTTTTCCCTGCAGTGGAGAGTCGAACCAGCATTAATTAAGTACCCTCTGTAATTAACCGAGGGATATTGTGGTTTTCTACTCCCCGGCTGCACACGCAGAGTGCATGCTGTGATATCACAGCTCCGGTCCCCGTGCCCTGCCCGGGGCAGGAACACAAAATCCATCAGGAAATTTGCAGCCGAGGAGCAAAAATGCTCGTTAACTTAGAGAATGAAAATTCTGAAGCTCAATTAAACTCTTTAATTCTGCTTCATGCCCCAACAGGAGTCGACCAGCCCTTCTGTGCATCACTGGGTCCTGCTCTTGCTCCAACAAAAGCCGAACCCCGCGGCTCTGGCTGTTTTGGGGTCTCCAGGTCTGTCCTGGTCCCGTTCCCGGAGCGCTCTTACCTGCCGGGAGGTCCGGGCTGCTCCGGGCTGGGAGTTGTCCCTTGCCCGCCGATGTTCCCGTGAGGATGAGGAGGAGCGTTCCCTTCGCAGGTTGTTGTTCACCGGCAGGCTCTGGCACCGCCGTTCTCAGCCAGGCTTTTGTGTTGTTGGGGGGTTTTTGTCTTGCTTTGTTGTTTGGTGGGTTTTTTTGTTTCACCCGCTGCCCGAGCCTTTCAGTCCCCGAGGAACAGGACGTTCCCTCCCCTGGCGCTCGGAGCTGCAGGTGCCGGGGAGGACGCACATCCCACCGCCCCGCACCGCGGGGGGAGCCGCATCCCGCCCCCGGCCCCGCGGGGAGCCCCGGGAGGGTCGGGGAGGCTGCGGGGCCGGCCGGATCCAGGGACATTCCCCCGGCAAGGAAGGAGGGGAAGGCGCGGGGGGGACGGGGAGCGTGCAGGGACCACGCGGAGCTCCAGGGCGTCGGAGGGTCCCGGCCCGGGGGCGAGGGAAGAGGGGGAAAAGTGGGGTGAGGGCAGAGTGGGGTGAGAGTGACCCAGCGAGAGGGTGATAGGCACCAAACTACGGGGTACTGGTGGCCCAGCTGTAGGGCCAAGGCAGGGTGGGCTACGAGTAGTCCAGCCACTGGGAGTTGCCCCAGATGAGAAGGGGAACCAGAGCAGGGCACTGCTGGTAATTTTTATCTTTTCTTTTCTTTTTCCGTTGAAGGGAAGCCAAACCTTTGCATCTCCACAGGTTTCTCCACTTTGAAGCCTCAAGCATTAATTCCCATTTTCCCAGGGATTCAGTCCAGGGCTAATGGATTTTTACCATGTGCAGTACCTGGCTCCTGATCCAGAGCTGCTCCCTGCCCATCAGCTCCATTTCCCTTAGAAGCTGCTGATTCCACAGCCAAGATTTCTTCATCTTTTCCATCCTACCTTACTTAAAGAAGGGAAAATTAAAAATGATCATTATCCACTGGAATTTTTTTTGTAAGAGGAATGGAAATTGTCAGAGCAGCCATGGCAGTTCTGCGAAATTGTGAGTTTTGGTGCAAGACAGTGATTAATTCATCCCAATCTGATGGAGCTGGGCTGGTTATTAAAGCTGGCAGAGCTGATCCAGAGGCTCACCCCCACCATATAATCATCAGGATGAAAATCATCTTAGTCTCTGTATCAGTGCCTGACAGAGCTGCTGTTAATTTTAAAGAGCAGAAGAATCAGATAAGGAGAGCCAAAGGTGCGTTTGAGAGGAGAGCTGGGCTCTGGGGCTGACAGCAGGATGAGGAGTTGCTGGGTGCCTGGGACAGGGCACATCCACCCCGAGACAGCCACAGGCTCCATCCTGGTCTGGCTGTGCCATGGCTGGGGTGACCTGGCTGCAACACTGGGAGCTCTTCCCTCTGCACGAGCTTATCCTGGAAAAACCTTCTTTGACCTAATCTTTGCTGCTTCCAGACCCTGCAGGAAAAGTCACTCTTATTCCCAAAGCTTGGATGCCCTGCACCAGGGTCCTGGCTTAGGGGCAAAGGATTGGTTGGAAAGCTGCACCCCACCCTGACGGTTCCCAGCTGGAGAGCTGGAGATACTGGAAGTATCTGCTGTGGCATCCCAGTGTCCCTCCCACCCTGTACAGATGATTGACAGGACTCTGTTTTCTGTGATTTTACCCTTTCCTTTGTCACCAGGGTGGTTTCTAGAGAGAACCACAGGTTTTCCTAACCCAGATCCTTAAGAGCTTGCCCATTCCAAAGCAGGATGAGATATTTAATGGCCATAAGCTGAAGGAGGGAAGGGTTAGATGGGGTATTGGGAAGAAATTCTTCCCTGTGAGG
>JAOXXN010000065.1:9270861-9285638 GCA_026770055.1 Myrmophylax atrothorax | reverse complement strand
AACCCATAACATTCCATGGCCTCCCTTTATAAACAAGCACCAAACTACTCAAATACACATTCAGTTTAACCAGTACAAGTCAGCTGGTAATACACAATGTTAACTTTGTTTTAAAGTTTCAAGGGAAAGGATAATACTGAAACAATGACCAACCAGAAACACAGCAGGACTCACTGGCATTACTTCCAAGGCTGCTGGGACTCCTCGGCGAAGCCTGGAAAACCTTCAGAAGCGATGATGATTTGTCCTGTTTTGTCCCAGTCTCTTCCTGGACCTGGACTGCTTTTAGCACAGATGCTGCTATCTCAGTAAGGTCTTGGAGTACCACCGTAAGAGTTTAAGAACTCACCGACCGAAAAAGCATAAAGCTTTTATGATGGATATCTTAACTCGCACAAACAGCTCCTTTCCCCTCTCAGTACAAAATTATTTCCATGGTATCATTTAATTGGAAGTGAAGAGTAACCCAAGACAGTGCTCTCCACAACAGAGGGAAGCAGCTTTGCACAGGCTGCAGAACAGACCTTACTTGATTTTCACTATTTGTGTTAAAATATTTCACAGAAAAGCTCCAGCAGAAAAGCTGGTACATCCTCAGCGGAAACTTGGGAGTGGACCTGAGAGCTGAGTCCAGACCATGGCCCCGAGGTCATGGCCCCTACAGCCAGGAGAGGAGCCCAGACTATGACCTCAGGGTCTTGAGGGTCCAGTATCCAATCCCACTTCCTGAGGGCCCAAAATATAACCCCACTCACCTCAGTGGGTCTGTCAGCTCCTTTCAACCAACCGGGAACCACGGACGGACCAGGAAGTCAGGATTCCATTTTTTGCTTTCCTCATGTTGTTTTTCATGTCCATGTTCCTCAGAAGACAAGTGGGTTCAGCGTGGGGACTGTGATGGAATATAGCATGGAGAGCACCTTATCCTGCTCAAAGGAGTGGTTGGAGACAGGGCACAGGCTCATGAAGAGGCACCTGCCATGGTACAGAGAGATGGAGACCAGGTGAGATGAGTAGGACACCAGGATGAAGGCCATGGTGCTCAGCACGTTGAATCCCACCACGGCAGGATCCACGGCTCAGCTGACATGGGTGTCGGAGCAGGAGAGGGTGAGCAGCAGTGGCCTCTCACAGGGGAAGTGATGGACCACCTTGGAGTGGGAGAATGGGGCAGGGAATATAAAAACTGTATGTGGTGGGGCTGATCCCACCAGCCAAGTAGGCACCGTCCAACATCCCAGTGGAAAACCTCTGGGACATGGCCACGGAGTAGAGCAGGGGAATGCAGGAACATGGCAATCATAGGCCACGGTGGCCAGCATGTAGCAGCCAGTGGTGGCCCAGGTGGTGAAGGAGAAGAGCTGAATGACACATCCAACAAAGGAAATCACCTTCTTCTCCATTGAAAAACCCAGGAGGTTTTGAGGGATGGTGGTAGAGGAGAAGCAGATGTACAGGAGGGACAAGCAGCTCAGCAAGAAGTACACAGGGGTGTGGAGGTGCAGATGAACCTGGATTCACATCATTCCTCCCAGATTTCCTGTGAAATAAGGAATAAGACAAAACACATCACCTGCAGGTCTGCTCGGGCTGTGAAGCCCAGGAGAATAAATTCAGATGCAAATGTCTCATTATCTCCAACCATGTTTAGTATTTTATATATGCAGTTCAGCTGCTTTATGTTTTTCAAATTGAAAAATGTAATAGGCTTAAATCCATCAATATTGAGAACATCAATTTTTGTCAAGCAGTTACTAAACTTTCAGTAAATAAAAAGCAAATTCTCTTTGAAAGAGGCAAACCAAATATTCCTGACACCAGCCAACATGTTTGAAAAGCAGGTGGATATTACTTAAGGCATTAAGGAGGGAAATACATACCAGAATAAATCATAAGTAAATTGCAAGGCTTCCTCCTAGTTGCCTTCCAACCATTCATGCAGCGAAGTCCATCATTTTCCCAATAATTTCTGGAAAAATGAAATTATTCCTTGTCTGTGGACTGCTCCCAATCCACTCTGAGTATTTGAAGCATAAATATCTGTTCCCCATGTCCCAGGGAATTCTTTGCTAAGTGAAAGCACTGCAAAATGTGACTTTGCACAGTGCATTTTTTCCTGGTGTAGGAATAAGAGCCAGAATTTGTCTCACCTCACTTTGCTTCAGATGTGATGCCTCATTTGGAGATCAAAGATAAGTTCAGGCCCCATCTTGCTGCTCACCAGGGAGAGATCAGCAGCTTCTGAAATCCCACCCTATGACAGACAGAATAAATAAGCATTGATTTTTCTCCTGGATAACATTAATCATGGCTTGACAGAGTTACACCAGAGAGTAAACCAAGAGAAGGCACTGCTGGCTCCTGAAAAACAGATCCAAACCTAAAAATTATCATTATTGGATGAGCCTTGGCTGAAAGGTTGAGTTTCATGCCCAGAACCCAACATCCCCACTCAGGTGTCTCAGGAGCGACGTGTCTGGTCTCCTGGTGTTGTTAACGAGGATTTAGAGCTTCTTTTCATCACCCATATGGAGATGCCAGGGGCGAAGCAGCAGCTGGAACACCGGCACGGCACTGGAGATGTCACAAATAATGAAAATCGAGCGGTTTGGGGGCTGAGTCCCGCCCTGGGGGCAGCAGCCACCTGCCTGGATGCCACATCTGCTGCCCTCAGAGAACCAACCTCAATTTCTTGATTAACTAAAGTTTAGCCTTGCATTTTGTTACTCAACAGAACCAACTTTGCTTTGTGTGAAGGATCCAAGACGTAGAAGGGAAATAAATACAATTAAAAAATATGGATTTTATCCCTGCTGAGAGGCAAGTGGCTGGTCTGTGCTCTGCAGAGTAACTAAAGGAATATTCATCCTTGTCCTCCTGGGATGAGGTTCTCCCTTGTGGCACCTGCTTTCCTACTCACATTCTGTAAGATCTTTGGGAAAGGCAGTAGAGGACCTTTCCATGAGCTGCCCAACAACTGACCAAGATCATCCCATCTAACTTGGCCTTGGACACTCCCAGGGATGGGGCAGCCACAGCTTCTCTGGGCAGCCTGTGCCAGGGCCTCATCCAAATTTTATCCAGGATCAGTGTGGAAAGCAGGAATTATTTACCCCTCACAGAGAGCACCAATACTTGAGAAAAAAACCCTGCTGTTTATCATTCTCATTCATGGGAAGACTGAGGGGCTTGTCACTGTCCACCCCTGGAGGGGGAAATTTCCCTTGGGAATGGATGACTTTGGAAGCAGGTCCTTAAGGATGAGACCTGCAATGATAAATAAATACAATTAGTTAAATAAACTCAGTGATTTTCAGGAAGTTAAATAGAAGCAGGAAGATTTATTTTATATTAAAATAATTTATTAATTTATTTTTATATATAAAGGAAAGATATATAATTTCTTCATATAGCTAAAGATTTTTTTCTAAACATATATATAATTATATATATGCACGTTTATCTCCTGGAATATATGTTTTCTTGGCATCACAGGGAATTAAAGCAACTGATGTAATAAATTGAGGCTCAGGGACTGTGAGAGGGCCCAGGATTTGGAGAAGTGTCACAATTGCTAATGGGGAACTCTTCAGGAATTCTCCTGCTGCAAATTATTTTTACACTTCCTGGTGATAATTATTAACTGAATTTAAGTCCTTTAGGCTCAAACTGACTCTTCAGCCTGTGCCCGGAGTGTGTCTGCTCTGAATAAGTTCCACATTTCCCATGTGACTGTGTCACCTGGCCACCTTTCACCACCACACAGCACGTGGAGAAATCCATGCCATTTAAAAACAAAAAAATCTTGGAATGAGTCAGATGAGTCAAAACCCCCAGACATACCATTGTCTCCATAAGGGGAACCTGTGGTGATTTATTCAAAGCCTACAAGGAGAGAGGATGAGTCCTGGGCTGAGATGACTCCACTCCTGAAACTTGGAAGCAGGAACTATGAATAAACTGCAGCTGGGGTGGAAAATCAGCCTTGTCTGGATGCAGAGAGAGAAAAGGAGAAGATAAGACAGTGGCAGAGTTTTGGAGCCATCAAATCAACTGGTTACATCTGAATACAACATATGGAATCAGGGAATCCTGGAGTGGTTTGGGTTGGAAGGGGCCTTATGGATCATACAGTTCCTGGATGGGCAAGGAGACCTTCCCCTATCCCAGGCTGTTCCAAGCCCTGTCCAGCCTGGCCTTAGAGCCTTAGACACCTCCAGGGGTGGCACAGCCACAGCTTCTCCGGGCAACTTGTGCCAGGGCCAGAGAAGTTTTGGATACTCCATCCCCGGACTGGATGACACTGCTGGGGGAATGTTCTTACATAGAGATAAATAAATACAATAACATCATGATTTCACTTGCCACATTAATTAGGGCTGCATTAAATTGGCAACAGACTCATTGATTTCCAATCAATTTGGATCAATTAAAACAAGATCAGCATTCCTGACTGCCATTTCATCCACGTGCAGCTTCAAGGGAAAACCACTCCCTCCTACTCCAATTTACACTTGCATGGTATCTTCCTTTTGCCTCCTGGATGTGCTGATACCAGGAATATTCATCCAAAATTTGAGTTAAAAATTAAGGCTCAGATGTACTGGACCATGTGTTTTGCCTTCGGGAAGGACTTTAATAACTTGAGGGAATTATTCTTTTATTATATCACATAAAAACAACCTTCATGAAGAGGTTCCTGCTTCTGCAGGAACTTAGGAAGGATGACTTTCCCCATCCAGTGAAAAATTGTCTCAAAACCACTTAAAATTTCACCCTCTCTGAATAATGACAACTCAAGTCAAGTTACAGGTCCTTGAGCTGAAGTTCACAGGCTCCACCTATCAATCTTCCTCTAACGTGGCTGGAAGATTTAAGTTTTACACTATCCCCATGGGACCAATCACCAAAGGGTCTCTGAGGCACCTGAAAACAGAATGAGCCTTTCCCAAAGACCCTGGAGTCCATCCCAAGATTTCTCTCTGGGATTTTAGGGATGGGATCCCCACGGCACATCGGAACTGATGCCTGCAGAGCCTGAGCAACGCAGCTTATGTGAACAACATGACTGGAGGGAGTGAAAGACAAAATCAAGTATTTTTGCTGAAAACTTCAATTTGAAAGATATTTCTAATCCTTCTCTAATTCTATATTCTCATTTTATTATATAATTATATTTATATAATATTTATTTTATTTATTAGATGTGAGAGGGGAAAAAAACTAAGTAATAGACATATTTAAGGAAATTATCTTTGCAGTTATCAATTTTCTTTTGTACTACTAATTCCCTAGAGCAGATCCTAGATTCTGAAATTGTTTGAGTTAGGAGGGACCTTAAAGCTCATCTTGTTCCAACCCCCTGCCATGGACAAGGGCACCTTCCACCAGCCCAGGTTGCTCCAAGCTCCATCCAACATTGCCTGGAACACTTCCAAGGTATAACTTTACCTGCTGCTATTTTCTTCCGCTTTCCTTATTCAGGGTTTTAAATAAATAAATAAATAAATTTAAATTAATAAATTAAATAAATAAAGAGCCAACTCCGACCCAAAAATACATTGAGAAATGTCAGGTTGAGAAATGAGTGTTACCCCTTCCTCCTTTTCTCACTTCCCTCTTCCCACCAGCCGTGCTGGCTGGTTGCTATTCCCCACAATAGGACTGTTAACTCATGTCGATTCTCCTTCTCCCCTCACCCTCCCAAAGCAGCTTTTACTTCCACATTCCACCTGTGAGTCAGAAGTTCATTGCAGAAAGTCATTTGACCAGCTGCCGGTCCTCTTCTCCAGCTGCTGGTGGGTGTCCTTGCACCCAGGATGGTCACCACGGCCTCCAGAGCTGCTCTCCAGCCTGTCTTGGTGCCTGGGGCAATTATTCCCCATTGGAAAGACTCACCATTTTCCCTTTCTGAAGTTTTTCTGGTTCCCACACACCCATTTTGGACCAAAAAAACTCATTTTGAAGAGCCATTTCATATCGCATGCTTCAAAATGGGTTCAGGAGAGCCACACTTGCAGTCACTTACACTGGCCAGAGAATCCTGGAATGGATTGGGTTGGAAGGGACCTTAAAGCTCATCCAGTTCCACCCAGGAACTCCAGAAGCTGTGGATAAGCCCTGCCAGGTCCGTTTCTGCCCGGGGCTGAGTCTCCTCCATCCTCCCTCTGCTGTCAGCTCTGCCTCTCGCACCTCCTCATCTACCCGCTCAATACAGCCCCGCGGTCACAGAGCAGCTGACAGCAGGAGATGGATGGGGCTCCACAGGGTGTGGAACACGTGTGGGGGTGTGACAGATGTGGTGGGGCTCACAGAGGTGGTTCCTCTCTCATTTGCATCAGTCCTGGTCCCAAAACCCACTGCTGCCCTCGCCGCCCCTCTGGCCACAGCACAGCATGTGGGGGACACAGGATCCCCTCCATGGGATGAGCATGGGAAGGTTTTAAGGGCCGATCCCAAGGCAGAAGGGAAGACTGAGTCCCAGTTTGGAGACATGCAAAGCAGGGAGGGATTTCAGTCCACTGCCCCATCACCAGGGCACCAACAGGGAGAGAAAGGCACCAGCAGCCCCATGAGAACTTCTGGTCCTACAGACCCTCACCCAGAGCCTCAGTATCCTTCATCCCACAGGAACACACTCCGTGGTGTGCAATGAGACTGTAGGGCAGTGGTGGGCTCTGCAGTAGCCCCCTGCTTTCCCTCCATAGTCCCCTGCCCTGGTGTGCGTCCCTTCCACACAAATATCCCTCTGCCCTGCAGCGCTGGCTTGTCCCCATCCATCTCCCACTGTCAGGCTGGTATTGAACACGGTGATGGGGGGCACAGCAGGCCCCAGGTACCGGGGCTGAGATGGGGCCCACACTGGGATGGATTTAGGGGAGGGGGCACCACGGTCCTCCCCTCCACTCCCACAGAGGCTTTGCCAGAGCAGCCAGCCCATTGCCAATGCCTCAACACCTCGTTGTGATTTTTCATATCAGGTGGTGACAGCCCCGTGCAGAGAGGGGCTTTGCCTCGGGGAGGGGGTCAGAGCAGCCCCCATCACCCATGCTCAGATTTGTGACATGAAGGGGACAAGGAGACCCCAAGAGAGATGTCCCTCCCCAGCCCAGGGCACCCCAAACCCCAGAGTGGTGATGGTCCCAGTGGTGCCACAGCTCACCTCCCATCTGTCATCATTGCATCAAGTGTGAAGGCAGGTCAGGAAAGGGGGCCGTGCTCAAGCCTCTGACGACCACCTTGGCTCCAGCCTCCGCCTCTCCACCCCCAAGCTGGGGCATAAAACCCCCGCCAGGCTGTGGGTGACAGTCTGGAGCAGCTGCTGCACTAGGAGGGGGCTTCAGTGGGGTCCCCACCGCCACCATGCCTGGAGACAGAGCCACGGACACCTCCTGCCCTCCCACTGCACCTATGGCAGGTAAAGCTCACCGCGGTAACACTCCCCAGACCCAGTCATGTGGTTCAGTGGTGGGGTGTTTTAAGGTATAGTGGGTCATCCAGCCCCATAAGTGTGGGAGTGCAGTGGGAAGGGGGATAAAACCCACCCTGATCCACCCATCCTGCCAAGTCCATACACTGGGTCTGCTCCCCTAAGACCTCTCACCCTTCTGTAGCCTTCCTGGGGAATCCAGGTGAGGGATCCCCATGTGTCCCTGGTCTCGGGTGGGCAGGCGAGGGGCCCGGGGCCAGCGGCAAGAACCGGCGCGTGTGCCACGCCTCGGCACGGCTGGAGATGGGCAGCCTCTGGGAGGAGTTCAACCGCCTGGGCACAGAGATGATCGTCACCAAGGCAGGCAGGTTGGTACCCAAGGGGCACGGGGGGCTGCCACGGCAGATGCACACCCTTCCCACCACCCTCTCCACGCAGGAGGATGTTTCCCACCTTCCAGGTGAAGCTGTCGGGGTTGGATCCGTTGGCTGACTACGTCTTGCTCATGGATTTCATCCCGCTGGACGACAAGAGATATAGGTGGAGATGGGGAGATGGGGGCAGGGGGTTGGAGCAGGGGGTGCTGAGCGCCCCCCGCCCTGCAGATATGCCTTCCACAGCTCGTCCTGGCTGGCAGCAGGCCGGGCCGAGCCGGCAGCTCCCGGTCGCATCCACTTCCACCCCGACTCCCCTGCCAAGGGTGCCCAGTGGATGCGGCAGATCGTCTCCTTTGACAAGCTCAAGCTGACCAACAACCTCCTGGATGACAACGGCCATGTGAGGACCTCACTGTGGGGTGGGCCATGGGTGGACACGATGCACCCCTGCACAAGGGGGTCCTGCCACCTCCCCTTTCCCACCCCCCAGATCATTCTCAACTCCATGCACCGCTACCAGCCCCGATTCCACGTCGTCTTTGTGGACCCACGGCGCGACAGTGAGCGCTTCGCTCACCAGAACTTCAAGTCCTTCAGCTTCCCCGAGACACAGTTCATGGCGGTGACAGCCTACCAGAACCACCGGGTAAGCACAGGGGGCACATCGGGGTACCCTCCTAGGAACGCCCTGACCCCACTCCCCCCCGCAGATCACTCAGCTGAAGATTGCCAGCAACCCCTTTGCCAAGGGATTTCGGGACGGCGATCCCGAGCCATGGTAAGGGGCCCCTGGACACTGCCCCGACACCATAATGAGGGGGTCACCCTGCCCCTCCTGACCCCCCATCTCTTTGCAGGTGCAGGGTGCCAGCAGGGTCCCTGCTGGGTGCAACGCCCCATGCCCGGGCCACTCCGCTGCCCCCCTGCCCCAAGAAGCAGGAGAAAGGTAGGGGAGATGTGGGGGGGGCTGACCCCCTGCTACTGCCTCTCCCCCCACCAGGGGCTCCCCACAGCCGTGGGGCACTGGTTGCTGCTGCCCAACAACCAGTGGCACCCCCCAATTTCCCTGAGCTCCCCGCACCTCCCTTCCAGCCCCTGACCTGTCCCCCCAGTGTCTATGTGGGAGCCAAACCCCAAACCCTGCCCTACCCTCTGCCCCCTTTTCCCTCGCTCAGCACCTTTGGCACTGCTGCAGGCCCCACCTTTGGCTATGGGCAGCAGTGATGGGGAGCACCCTCAAACCCCCCTGGGAACCCCTATCCAATGCAGAGCTGGGGCGAAGTCACAGGGACGGCTTTATTCAGCACCGAGGAGGGGACAGGGGGATGCTACAGCCAGACCCCACTGTCCCCTGGCTCCAGGGATCCAGTGGGGAGGAATTTGTGGTGCTACTGATGCTCCAAGCCTCTGGCATTCCCTCAGCACGGCTACTCCCAGGTGTCTGGTGCGAAGGCAAAGGGGCACAGCTTGTACCCAGCACCCACATAGAACTTATTCTGGAACTCCACCCTGGCAAGGAAAGGTGGGGGGTGAGGGTTGGTCTGCAGGGGGTCGATCACAACGCCCCCCAGAACCCACCAGCACCCCTTTGGCTTTGGAGGCTCACCAGTGCAGGCGCAGGGCATGGAGAAAGGCAGAGAGTCCCTCCATCACCAGCAGGATGGCCACAGTCAGCACGGCGAAGGCAGCGAATACGGGCACCAGCACCACACCACCCACGTAGCTCAGCCCCACAAAGCCATTCCGCATCACCATGGTCCACAGAACCTCCGAGAGCTCTGGGAATGGGAGGAACAGAGGCAGGGGGAGGGGGTGAGGGTCAGTCCAGCTCCAGAGGGAAATACAAGAGGGCCAAGGGGACTCACGGGCATGTGCCAGGCTGAGTGCCCATAGCCGCAAGTAGGACGCGGTGTTGGAGATGCAGCCCAGGCAGTACTCGATGGTGTGGATCGCCTGGTGCATGAAGATTTCAGAGAAGTCCAAGTGCTGCAGGGATGGAGGGGACATGGGACGTGAGCAGGGGGCACAGACACCCTCATGCCCACCACTCGAGCCCACCTGAGTGCACCTTACCTTGGCATCAGGGCTGTGCCCCCCACTCTCCACATCCTCCTTGGTGGCATTGACGGAGTTCCCAGCCTCCTGCCCCTCCAGCAGCGGCTCCTGCTCCCCCGTAGCCAGCGGCTGCACCAGGACAGCACCAGCAGTGAGACTCCTCCTGCACCTCGCTGCTAAGCCCCCCACTGCCCCCCAGCCTCACCATCCTCAGGGCACGCTGCCGGCACCACAGATACAGCGGTGTCCCCAGGAGCAGGACGGGCACCGACGCCAGCGCCAGCACCACCAGCACCATCTGCACTGGCACCTGTGGCACAGGAACATCATTCTGGGGTCCGCTATGGGCTACCTGAGCTGAGAATGGCCCCTCTCATGGCAGCAGGAGCTCCCCGCTTTCCCACCCTGAGTAGGGGGCGGGTGGCTCCCATGGCGGTGCAGTAATACCTGCCCCTGGTAGAGCGGGAGGTTCTCAGCACTGGAGGTGAAGAGGAACATGTCAATGAAGTGGATGAGGATGCTGGGGGCAATCCGGGAGTCAGCAGCACTGAACTTGATCCACTTGTAGAAGATGAGGAAGACCAGGTAGCCAAAAAGAGCCAGGAGAAAAATCATCTCTGGGAGGAACTCCAGGACCAGTCGGTGCCGCTGCTTGAAATGCCTGGGCAGGGGGACATCAGCCATGCTCAGCCTGTTCCTCCTCACCCTCGCATGTCCTCAGCGCCCACTAAGGTGTAGGAGTACAGGATCCCAGTCACCCACCCCATCCCACCCAGGTGAGTCCAATTGTGGTCCCCAGTGGGAGTAGTCTGAGGACTCACAGGTGGTTGAAGACCCCCAACATGACACCAAAGCCCATGTGCACGATGCCCAGCACCACTGACATCTTCATCTTGAAGGAGTTAAGGAAGTTGAGATGGTTGGTGGCCAAGCTCCAGATCTGTTGTGCACAAGGTAGGTGAGACTCTGCGCCACCCCTAAGAGGGTCCCACCTCACCGTCACCCCCATGGGACACTTACTGGGTCAATCCCAAATGGATATGGTCCTCGGAAGACGCCAGTCACATTCGGGTCCAAGGTGAGGAAGGGGTGAGTGGCGAGGTAGGCAGAGCTAGGGGCAGAGTGAGGGATATCACTCCCAGCCCGGATCAGGGGACCCAGGCAGGGGGCACAGGGGTGGGGTCTCACCTCCAGGAGGAGTGGTTGGCCATGGTGGCCACGCTCCAGGCAGAGGGGAAGATGACAGTGGCTTTGCTGAAGCATTCATTGTAGATGAAGCCGGTGTAGATGGAGAAGGCACCCATGAGCAGGATGAGGTAACGCCCCTCGAAGAATGTCAGCCAGATCTGGTGGGGCAAATATGGCTCCCATGTCCCACGTTCCCTCCCCTGCCTCACGCCGCCTCCCTCCCACACCACCAGCCTTGACCCATCCTGTGTCACCAATCCCATCCCATGCTTCCAAGTTCATCCAATTCCATCCCACGCCCCCAACCTTGCCCCACACCTTCAACCCTATCCCATGCTTCCAATCCCATCCCACATCTCCAAACCCATGCCACATCCCCAATCATGTTCCTGCACCTCCAACTCCGTTCCATGTCCCCAAACTCATCCCTTATTTCCAACCCCATCCCACCCCTCTGTCCCGCTCCCACCTCGTTGGTGCCCTGTCGCAGGCGGGGGCTGTCCTCATACAGCACCATCCAGAGTGCGAAGAAGAACATGAGCAACCCGTGCCCCACATCCCCAAACATGATGGCAAAGATGAAGGGGAAGGTGATGATGGCGTAGGGCGCTGTGGGACATAGGGACCACATCATATGGGGTGCCCACACCAGACTCAGGCCATGGTGGGGGTCTGGGGGGCCTTACCAGGGTTCACCTCCTGGTAACTGGCAACCCCATAGGCATCCACGATGCTCTGGAAGCCAGCAGTGAACTTGTTGGTGCGGATGAGGGTAGGGGGGCTTTCTGAGGTGGGGACGCGCTGCACGAAGCACTCCACGCTGGAGCCACTCTGGTACTGCGGGGACAGCACCCGGAGCGTGATCCTGGCACCCCCCTGCATGGCACTCACCCATGGCACCACCCTGCCCAGCACCCGGAGCCTGATCCTGGCACTCTCCTGCATGGCACTTGCCCATAGCACTCCACTGCCCAGCACCTGGAGACTGATCTGGCATGTACCCCACCATGGTGAGGGGACATAAGGACACTGAGCAACTCCTGGCACAAGGACATGGAGACACCAAGCAGCCCCAGCACAAGGATGTTGGGACAGCAACCAACCGCTGGCATGCGGACACGGAGACACCAAGCAGCTCCGGCATTACGACACTGAGCAACGCCAGTGCAAGAACATGGGGACACTGAGCATGCTCAGGATGAGGACATGAGACACCGAGACACTCACCGATCCCTGGCGCAGGGCATCCTGCACTTGGGTGAGGTCCTGCACAGGGCACCAGACCTCAGCGATGAGGCACTTTTCGGTGACGTCAAAGCTGCACTGGTTGAGGATGAGGTAGATAGCCTTCATCTTCTGCACCTGCACACGCCAGGCAGGCAGCGCCAGCACCACCTTGTCCAGAACCTGTGCCAGGTACTGCTCCGTCTCCTCCAGCACCTGCAGGCACCTGAGTCAGTGATGTATGTCCCAGCACGGCTCCCAAGTCCCTCCATGGCACCCAGCTCACCACACTGAGGTCATGGATCTGGCTGTGCAACCCGTTGATGGTGTCCTCCCGGCTGGCATCACTCTCCGGGTACGGATACACCTGGCAGTGAAAGCTGGGACAGACAGACACTGCCACGTCAGGGGCTGCCAGGGCTTCCCAGCCCGGCCCCATGGGGGGATCCAGAGTGGATGTTAATAAATAAACCTCCGTGCAGACAGACACACAGCTGCTCACCAGTCTGAGATCTTGCGGATCTTCTGCCCGATCTGCTCACCCCAATAGGAGATCAGGAAGATGACCCAGGTGATGCTTTCGCCCTGGGAACAGAACAGCCCGTGTCACCCTGGTGTCCCGGTCCCACAAATCTGCCAGAATCCCCCAGTGCCCCCTCACCGTGGCTGGGTCCTCCATGGGCTCAGGCATCTCCACAAAGGAGGCCACCAGGTACCCACGGCAGGCGCGCCACAGCAGCCGCTCAAAGGCGGTCACTCGCCACGGGTGGATGACACCAGCCATGAAGCTAAAGAGACACAGTAAGGTTGTTGGGATGGGCAAGCTGCACCACAGCCATGCCACTGCCATATAAATATCTCCAACCCTTATCCCACAGCTTTCCAGCTGCCCCATGGCCACACCACTGCCCCACAGCCCCACTCCAACTCCCATCCCAGACCCTCTCACTTGATCTTGCGCTCGAGATGCTGGTGCAGGGAGGGATCAAGGACGGGCTCACGATCCGAGAGCGCCCGTGGCCGTGGTGGAGAGCCCAGAGGTGCCTGCGGCAATGTGGAGCAGAGGGATGTCTGGAGGGAAACTGAGGCACAAAGCAGCACCCCTCAGGATGGTGGGGCCCCCAGACCCACCGGCAGGCTGGTGAAGCGCTGCCCCTCACACAGCACTTGCAGATACTGCCGCAGGTCCCGCAGGCGCTCGCGTAGGGAGGTGCGGTTCCGGCTGACCTCCCGCAGCTCCTGTGCCAGCTGCTCCGACTGCTCCTGCACCCGCAGCGCTTCCCGTGCCAGCGGCGCCCGAGGGTTCTCAGGGCACGGCCCCAGCACCCGCCCCGCGCACCGCAGCTCCTGCTGCAGGAAGGCTGGGGGAGGACACGGTCAGACTGGAGGGCTAAGAAGGGGAGCCCCCTGAGAAGCACCCCCCAGTCAGCGCTGCACCCCCCCAGGCACTCACTGAAGGTTTTCTCCATCTCCTCACACCGCCGCACCTCACCCACGAAGCGCCGCTGGAAGGGGCTCACTTTGGGGTTCAGCTGTGGGGGGGGACAATCAGAGCATGGCCCCACAGACTGCAGGGTCCAGCATCTGGGGTTGACAGGCAGCCCAGGCACCCCAAAAGACCATCCCAAATTCCCTGCACCCCAACCCAGCCTGACCAACTCCCCTGTTCCCAAAGCATCCCAAACCAACCCTCCTGCACCCAGTAAATATCCCAAAACACCGCCCGGAAACACCCTGCACCCCAACCCATTCAGACCAACTCCCTGTTCCCAGAGCACCCAAAACACCCATCCCAAACCCAGAGCACCCAAACCCAACCATACCTTACATCCAGGGCACCCAAACCCAACCATACCTTACATCCAGGGCACCCAAACCAAACCCCTGTGCCCAGGATACTCTAAAAGACCCCACGCACGCATCCCCATCCCCTACTTACGTCCCTGAACTCCAGCAGCCCGCGCTCCCCCAGCTCACTGATGCAGCTGTAGGCAGAGGCGGACTGGAGGAAGAGCTGGGCCAGGCAAACCTCCTCGCTACGGAACAGCGACCCCATGGCCTCCCTGGACCCCCAGAGACCCCCAATCCAGCCTGGGGTGCGGAGCCGTCAGGGCACCCACCTGGAGATGGGATAGAACGGAATAGGAAGGAATGGGATGGGAATGGGGGACTGGGAGACGGGGGAATGAGGGCTGGAAAGGGGGACACCAGGGCAAGGCGGTCACCCCAGACGACACCCCGGCGGTCCCGGAGGCGGCGGCGGAACCGGGGGAGTGTCCCCGCCCCGTGGCCGTGGAGAACCGACCCGCTCCCCTCACACGCGGCTCTTCCCAGCACCGGGCTGGCAAAATACTTTCAGACCGCCCCTTTCCCCACAACCACCCGCCCCGCTCAGCTGCCTCTGAGTCAGGGCCAGCGCATCCCCCGCCCCGGGACCGCCCCGGCCCCCCCCCCCCCCGCGGCCCCCACCCCGGCCGGGGTCCGCACTTACACGTACCCCGGCA